>JAFBJS010000740.1:396437-520901 GCA_016785265.1 Paraplagusia blochii
CTCTACTTTCCCAACAGTCTTCGGCCTACAGTCCTGACGATCGACAGCCAATTTGAGTCTTATAGAAAGTCTTATTTTATTAAAAGGGCTTACCGGGTCGATGGTGGCTACATCCCTTCTGACCAGATCCTGCACCTCTTGCTCCTCCTCCTCTTCATCAGTGCTGTACTCCTCCATGGTCTCTCCACTGGCGAAGTAAATGGTTCTTTTGGGGATCCTTACCTTGGCTCGACTCTCTAAGGGGTCTCCTATTTCTAAGGTCTCACAGTCCGTCGTCGCAGCTGGGACCTGCCAGTTAAGTATTCGTTAAGTGAGGAGATTTGGAGTACACTTCCGGATAGTTGAGAGAACCATAACATAATCTTCACGGCAATGTCATCATATAAAGCATGATGTAGAACGACGTAGAACGACGGAATTCCAGAGAGTTTAGTTGTCAACAACTGGACTTGGTCTGGAGGTTAAAGGAATTTTCGTTCTTCAACAGAGGAACTTCAGAATCAGAAAAGTCTGTCAAACCTTTAAAAGAAGAAGCCTAGTTCCCAATACAACTGAACACTTTGGGAATAAAGGAGAACTTTCACAGACGTAAAACTTAACGAAGATCCACAACAACAATAGTCTCTTAGTTAGCTTTCCAGTTAGCGACACGTATTTTTGTTAGTTAGAATTGCGCAAACAGTTATTAACCACACGTAGAAAGTGCAGAAAGTCAAAGTAGAGGAAGTCAAACCTTGTCCGTATCCATATTCTGTGTCATTGAAACAGTAGCACTCGTTAAAAACAGCGACAAATCTGCCATTTCTGCACTTCCCACCTGAGCGCTGTCTGAAAATGACCAACGACGCGCTTCCCTTTTGGATTTTCACAATAAAATATCATCGCCTGGTTATAGTTATCAGTCTGTAGTTGTCGCTATTGGCGCGCGGTCCCCTCAACTACCACCAAGCCCATGATTAATGACAATCTAGGTTGCACTAATGGATGATGAATAATGTTTTAATTTACTATCAAGCATTTTAACCATTGTTTTGTGTGACTTTATTTGGAATATTTGTCAAAAACTTCCTGTTGGTTACAGCGACTTCACTACAAGAGGAAATGAGGAAATCGTAAAACGGTGAATTTCCGACATAGACTCACAGCGTTAATATTAATAGTAGGGGATTTATATTTTGTATGCGCTGTGTATCTTTTACTAGACGCAGTCAGGGCAATGAAATAACCTGCCGAAAGGTGGCAGTAGTACAAAACCGATGATGTCAAAGAGTGCCCAAGCCCACCGTAGAAGAAGAACTATCCGTTTGACAGACCTCCGGGTGACAGCCGCCCCTGTGGTTGTAGGACAGAATCCACCACTGACTTGGTCTGGAGAAAATGACGGCCAGGAAGTCCGGTTCTCGACTGGAGACAGAGATCGAACGATGTCGATCCGAGGCTCAGTGGGACAAGATACCGGAGTTGGTCCGGCAGCTCTCGGCTAAGCTAATATCAAACGGTAAGGGTTGTTTTTGGTTGTTACACTGTTATTAGTTTGTGTAGTCTGCAGGCCTTGATCCTTGATCCTAAACCTACGTGACACCAATAACCAAAATTTCCCGGTCTATACGCGATAGTTATTAAACATTCAATAACGAACCGTATCCGAATCTCTTACTGCCTTGAACAGATGCGGTAAGGTTAGCTTCACTGAGCCATTAGACCGTCACAGAACACTGGCGGGGTCCAATATTAACACTTCTGATTTCGATAACAAACTATGCAGTCCCTGAAATCATTCAGTCATTTATCAGTACAAACCACTGTATAAGCTGCTGGATCCAACATTCTGTAGATAATAGTTGTTAAAGTTAGCTGATGAAGACAATGACAACGTCTTTCCTGTCTCCTGTTACTATTAGGGTAGTAAAGTCACTCTAATTGTTGTTTGTTTGTTGTCATCATTGTCGTTTTTTGTCATTGTTGTTTGTTATCATTGATGTTGTCGTCATTGTTGTCATTGCCATCGTTCTTGTTGACATAGTCATGGTTGTTGTTGTCGTTATTCTTGTAGTTGCTTTTTATTTTTGCTGTTGTTGTCGTCCTCATCTTGTCATTGTCTAGTCGTTGTTGTGCCTTTGAAAATAGTTTGAGGGTTTGGCTGTATGTTAAAGTGACAGTCACTAGATGGCAACATTGCAGCTCAGTTAATTAATATCATCATCATCATCATCATCATCATCAGACTGTGATTTGTGCAGATAAATAAATAAATAGTACTTGGAATGTACTGGTCTGATATCAGAGTGTTGGGACAATATGACATATAGACATATTGGATATGTTCAGAAAGTTTGAGCATCATTTGAACATCCCTAAACATTTTACTTCAGCAGTGTCTGAAAATATGCCTGACCAGATTGGACGGCGTCCTGTCATGTGACTGGTTGAGTCGACACATGGTCAGTGACATCAGAACAGGAATTGAGTGTGGGGAATGTGACTCCTGAGGTATCCAGCCTGTAGGTTGTTAGCCTTGTCCACTGACTGAGATCATTGGATTAGTTGGCACGCATAACACACAGATGCTTTGTTTAAAATGTTTTACTCACTTCTCACTCCTCATAGGATCGACCTCACCACCAGAAGTCACCGCTACTATGCATTGGTACCTTTAATCATGTATCAGTTAACCATAATTTATTAATTCGGAACAAAACTTAGTCCCAAGTATTATTAACAAGTCTAATAAGTGTGACTTGTGACTTTATCAGATACTGACACCTACTGTACTGGAGTGTTGTGACATGGTCTGAATTCTCAAATGTGTGCACACCTAGTGGACACTGAATAAACATACGTATTTGTGTCTTTGCAAAAAGGGTTTAGTTGTAAGCAACCGGACTTCTTCTTCTTGGAGTTGAAAGACGTTTCATTCCTCAGCTGAGGAACTTCATCAGTTTCTGGTTGTTGTTGGAGGGAACTCTAGTAGTTATACTACTCTAGACCACTCCCTTCACCACCACCATCTAGAACAACCAACCTTGAATAGAGGGGGAGCTCTCTATTCAAGGTTCATAATATCAGTATGACACGTCAGTATGACACCATGTCCATTATATTACCCTTACTATAGACTCACCAAGCTCATCAAGCAATTACAAGAGCATTTAAAATAAGTTATTCTTAGTATTTTTGACATATAACTGTGCCAGTGGCCAAGTGGTTGACAATTTGTTTTGTCCCTAGGTTCCAGGGTTCGACGGCGGCATAGTGACATTTAAAAAAAAATCCTGTGAACCGGCACATTTGGGTAGTGAAAATGTAAAAGCCTACGGCATGAGGTTTGACGGAGGTGATTCTTAATGCTAAGGTTTATATGGAGATTAGATGAGTGTAGTCCCAAACATGTCAATTGTTCTTTACTTCAAGATAAGATGATCTGGGATTGCTGTAAACTAAGCGTGCTGTGCCCATTCACCAACCTCACTTTTTCAGATTCAGAAGGCTGTGGCAGATTTCATGGAACTTGAACACTACCTAGCTGAAATATGATTGGATAAAATTTATTTATCCAACTTTTAAAATTATAAACTCTTTTTATATTAATAAAAAATATATATCTTTTAAAAAAGTTATGAATAAATGTGTTTTTCTGAGCATTTTTAGACCAGCAGAGAAGGCTTTGCTGGCCCAAAGGCCAACCACTGCATTGTAGTTTTAGTTTTATTTTAACTGTTACCATACTAGAGGTGGAGCCACCTCTCACTGGTACCTCTATCCTGATTGGCTCACAAGGGGATTATACCTAATCTTCTGTTGTGTTTGGTCTTTGTGTGTGTTTGTGTAGATGACTTAGGGGAGTTGTTATTGGGAGAATGTAAGCTCCAGTCGTACCTTAAGGAAAATCCTATCAAACAAGGGGCCAGTCCAAGGGGCCCCCGACCTAAACTGGTGGAGGTCAGGAAACACCTGACCGCAGCTCTGGACCGAGGAAACCTTAAGGTAACAGTTGAAGGCCTCATCCTCTAGAAGGTGGACTTGATCCTCAGATCAGTTCCCCTTTTGTTTCTGGTCCATCCACATTAACATGTTCCAATCTTTTCCCCACTGTATGTCTCTCAGACAGCACAACTGTCTCTGGTCTTCCCTGACAAAGCACCACCCTTTACATGCTTTTCTCCCTTTCCTAAATAACTCCTACTGTACCGTCCCAGGTAGGCGATCATACTTAAATGTTTTCCTTTTTCTTAAGGCTGACTACTTGCAGGAGGCAAGGATGCTAATGGCAAAAATCTGCTATGTGGAGGGAGAATACAGAGATGCTCTGGGTGAGTTGCTAAATGGACACCAAGTGCATAATAAAATTGGATTTTAAAAATTGGGATAAACTGAGGGAGCAACAGGAAAACAGTGTTGCAGAGACGGATCACTGTATTAAGGAGTGTATTATCTTATTTCACAGGTCACTACAGTATGGTGAACCTGGATGATGTGCAGCTTGTCGGAGCTCCAGTCTACAGACTGTCCATGATCGCCGAGGCCTACGCAACCAAAGGTACACACACAGATGTCAAATGATGACCATTGTTCTTTACGTCAAAAACTCTTCTCCTCATTGATGCCCTCTGTCTTCCCTCTTTTCAGGGCTGTGTTTGGAGAAGGTCCCAGCCGCTTCTCCCTCTCTGTCCAACAAGAACACAACATCTCAGCCTCTGAACAGGAACTTGACCGAGAGAGAGCAAGAGATAATCACCTGCTACGAGAAGTCAGGAGACATAGCTCTTCTCTACCTGCAGGAGGCAGAGAAGGTCTGTATGAGCCTCCCAGCTGATATTTTCTTCAACAGGGGGCGCGGATGGAAACGCAGATGTGTTTCTTTGTTTATGTTCTGGGAGACAGGACCCCTGGAACAACACCATCCATCCATTTGTAGCAGGCCATCAATCCTCTTACAGTAGTGACTCTCTCTGTCATATATATATATATATATATATATATATATACTCCCATTGCTCCCATTGCTATATACAGTATATATATGCTGTATGAACTGGATGAAACACTGACTCCCATTGCTATATACAGTATATATATTGTATATAGCAATAGGAGTCAGTGTTTTGTCCAGTTCATCCAGTCCAACAGAGGACCCTTACTGGTCTATGTCCTCCTGTGTCCAGGCATTATCTGCAGGGATTCAGAACCGCAGCCCAAAACCTGGACCTGCAGCCCAAGACCAAGAGTTGGGTTACTTCCTGGAGACTGGTCTGCAGAGAGCCCATGTCATCTACTTCAAGAACGGGTAAGAGGCATGGCTTACTGTACAGCCGGTTCATGGTCTACAGTACTGCTTGTTCATTGTCATACAACTTGGTCATGGTCCTGCAACTTGATTATGGTCTAGCAGTTGGTTCATGGTTTTGAAGCTGGTTCATGGTCTGCAGCTGGTCTGACATAATACAGTGCTTTCTCCTGGCTGTCTCTTCATGTTTGAACAGAAACCTCACTCAGGGCGTGGGTCGGTTTCGAGAGATTCTGCGAGCCGTTGAGACCAGAACCACACAGAACCTCCGCATGGTGAGTGACCCCATATTAGTGACCTGTACCAAAGAGCTGTAGTAAATGAATGGTTAATACAAGTCACTTTTACACCAGTAAACAGGTCCTCTCTCCCACTAGACCATTGCTCGACAGCTGGCAGAGATCCTGCTTAGAGGGATGTGTGAGCAGAGTTACTGGTCTCCTGTGGAAGATCCACCCTCAGTGTCGCCGCTAGACGATCCCACACGACTGGGGAACGCCTACAGCAAGAACTACAGCCTGAGCCGCCGTCCACGGGTCTACTCTGGGGAGAAGTGAGTGATATTTTGTCTAAGTTGTGTACTAGGTTGGATGGTTCTTGGTCTGTGGTCTACGTCTGTTCTCAAGAGAGTTTAGTCCTATCAATTGGATTTAGTCTTCTTTTTCGTGGTGCTGAAAAACGTTCCTAAATTGAACATCATCAGTTGCTGGCGAAACTGACAAGAAGTTCCTTAGTGAGGAACCAAACCTCTACCCAGCTCCAAGAAGTCCAGATGGTACAACTAAACCACTGTATTTGGAAAACAGACCTTGACAACAGACCTGGCCGAAGTTGAATCCTCACAGACTTGTTTGTTTGTCAGCCTGTTCTGCCCTCAGGAGAACACAGAAGAAGCTCTGTTACTGCTGCTCATCAGTGAGTCCATGGTAAGGAACTGACTCATCTGAGCTCAAAACACCCCATCCGATCAGAATCTCTTGCCCTAATTGTTGTGTGTGTGTGTGTGTGTTTTTTAGGCAAACCGCGATGCTGTCCTGAGCAGAATCCCTGAACACAACAGCGATCGGATCATCAGCCTGCAGTCAGCCTCGGTGGTGTACGACCTGCTCACTATCGCCCTAGGCAGGAGGGGGCAGTATGAGATGCTGTCAGAGGTGAGAGTGATGCTGGAGGTTCCCTTAAGATTACCAAGGATTATTGAAATTAGTTGAGGTTAAAAGGGTCTGACCACAAGGTTGACCAATGACAATCAATGTGTTTCTACAAAGGAGTAGGGATGTCCAATAATATCGACTGACCATTGGTATTGGCCAACTGACAACATCATCTAACCAAGGATATTGGCTGACAGATAACATCAATATTATCAGTCACAGGATTTTTGCACCCATTGCTGTCTTCATTACTCTTTCTAATGGTTTCCTTGGTTTCAGTGTTTGGAAAGAGCCATGAAGTTTGCCTTTGAGGAGTTCCACCTCTGGTACCAGCTGGCTCTGTCACTGATGGCGGCTGGTAAATCTGCTCGTGCAGCAAAGGTTCTGAAAGAGTGTATTCGTCTAAAGCCAGACGACCCCACCATCCCCTTGCTGGCCGTAAAACTGTGTATCGGACCACTGCACTGGGTGAGAAGCAGCTCTGTTCTTCACAGTTCTCCTCAGGTCTACACAGTTCCAATCTTCCCAGTTCTTCCTAGGTTTTCTCACTTTGTTCCAAGTCTTCCCAGTTCTCCTCAGATTTCCTGAATTCTCCCCGGTTGTCATTACTTCTCCTCAGTTTTCTTCAGTTATTCACAGTTTTTGCTTAATTCTCCCCAGTTCTCCTCGGATTTGCTGAGTTTTTCTTTAGTTCTCCCCAGTTCCGTTCAGATCTCCTCAATGTATATAAACTTCTGTCGAACTAACATTAAGATCGTTTTTGTCTCCTCCTCCTTAGCTTGATGAAGGCGAGTGCTTTGCAAAGATGGTGATAGACATGGGAGAGAAGGCTGCGGAGTTCCGAGCCAAAGGTTATCTTGCTGTTGGACTGGTTTACAGCTTGAAGGCCTCGGATGGTCAGTACCACCCTGGAACTGTATGGTCAAGGTTTATGACAGTCATTGAGACTAGATGTCACCAAGACACTGATGTACAATAAACAGGAGGAGAGCTCCAACAAAGTTCTCGTATGTTTGATACAGTCCTCTATATTGTTTTGATAAAATCCAGATATTGGCTCATTGGATCACATTGGATTGTCATTATCAGATAAAAAAACTTCAACATTTCTTAAAGATGTTACATCATGTGTTAACACCGGACTAAAAATATTGTTCCTTAACAGACGTAGACCACAGACCAATATTGTTAAAAATAAAGTTACAATATAATTTACATAATAATATAATTATTATGTAAATTATATTGTAACTTTATTTTTTCATGTAGTATTGGGGAAAACAATAACATTAGTTTTAATTGTTGTGTGTATTGTTCTGTAAATTTTTTTTCCATGTAAACTATGATGTTATTTAACTGTCTGTCCTTTTCCTCCTCTCCTCAGCGTCTCTGCGGAGCCTGCAGGAAGACTACCAGAGGAAAGCTCTGGGAGCATTCCAGAGGTTGGAACTGTTTCTCAATCCTAACCAGTTATAGTTGACATTTCCTCTTTGGCTGAACCAAGTCTTCATGGGAGTTAGTAGGCGAGAGCAGACAGGTTAGCGCTAGGCTATGCTAGCAACAGGGTTTTGAGTTTGAGTTGAGTCGGCAGATATTGGTTTTAGGAGCATGAAAATTCGTTCACTGTGACATAGCGTAAAATAACACAATATAGTGAAGAATTAAATTAATTCAATGCACCCAGGTAATAAACAGCAAAGTCTGTAGATGAGCATTTCATTTTTCAAATAAATGATGTTAACAGTCACATATGTTTCATGGTTTTCCTGGTTAAACTTCACCTTTCGTTACTTTTGTTAATGTTTGGATGTTTGTTTTTTTTGCTAGAGCTCAGAGTTTGTCTCCGACTGACCATCTGGCAGCCTTCTACCTAGCACTGCAGCTGGCCGTGTCCAGACAGGTACGCCTCTCTATCCTGGCTGTTTTGCTGTGATTGAACATTGGTGGTACCCTTTATCCTCTCTGTGTGTGTGTGTGTCGGTTCAGATCCCAGAGGCTCTGGGATATGTCCGTCAGGCTCTGCAGCTCCAGGGTGACGACGTCCACTCCCTCCACCTGTTGGCGTTGTTGCTGTCAGCCCAAAAACACTACCACGACGCCCTGAACATCATCGACATGGCTTTGTCCGAGTACCCCGAGAACTTCAAGTACTGCTCTTCCTCCAGCTGCTCCTCCTGCTCCTTTACTTCTCCTACTCTTCCTTCTCTTACTCTTCCACCTCTTCCCCCTCCCCTTCTTCCCCCTCTATTTTGTGCTGTTCCTCCTTGTCCTTCTTATACTCCTCTTCCTCATTGTCCACATTCTCCTTCTCCTCCTCATGGTCTCCTCCTCTGTTCCAGCCTCCTCTACACAAAGGTCAAACTGGAATCATTCTGTCGTGGACCAGAGGAGGCGCTGCTCACATGTAAACACATGCTGCAGATTTGGAAGAGCTTCTACAACCTGACCAATCCAAGGTACACACACACACCATGCTCATTCACCTCAGGTTATGGAGAGCATTGTGTCCAATCTAGTCTGTGGTACCCAACCTTCAGATGGGAACAATGGGCGACATCGGTACCGTCAGATATTAGTCGATATATTTTTTTTTGCGAAGGTGGGTGGAATGGTTAGATGACTATAAGGAAACATAACCAAAATGGAACAGAACTTTTACTATACCAGCTAAGCTACAATAAAGAGTGTAACTATAAGTTTGGCTCTGAAAACCAACTCATCATTAGCTCTGGACGATTATTAACTTTGTAACAACAGGGATTTATTATCATTATGACAAAAGTCGCCACAAGGATTTAATCAAGCAAACAGGTACGAGCCTCCCATTGGATAATTACTGCATGAGCGATTATCTTTCAGCTCGCAACAAGTTATTTAACCCCAACTGGTGCAATGAGTTGCTTCCCATTTCCTAAACAACCATGTCGAGAGACACATCCCGTGGTCGTGGAAAAGATGTTAGTCTGTTTGAGAAGGTGTCAAATCATTGGCATGCATCAAGCAGAGAAAACGTCTAAGGAGATTGCAGAAACTACTAAAATTGTTTATTAAACATTATTAAAAACTGGAGGGATACTGGGCACCCATCGTCTTTGAGGAAGAATTGTGGCCGGAAAAAAAATCCTGAATGATTGTGATCGGCGATCACTTAAATGTGTGGTGAGATCAAATCGAAGAAAAACAGCCATAGAACTCAGGGCTATGATTAATAGAGAGTAAGAGCATTTCCAGACGCACAATGTGAAGGGGGAATTGGGACTAAACAGCTTTGTAGCCTTAAGAAAACCACTAATCAGTGAGGCTAACCAGAAAAAAAGCTTCAATTTGCTAGGGAGCATAAAGATTGGACTCTGGAGCAATGGAAGAAGGTCATGTGGTCCGATGAGTCCAGATTTACCCTGTTCCAGAGTGATGAGTCCATCAGGTTAAGATGAGAGGCGGGTGAAGTGATGCACCCTTTATGCCTAGTGCCTACTGTACAAGCCTGTGGGGGCAGTGTTATGGTCTGGGGTAGCTGCAGTTGGTCAGGTCTAAGTCCAGGAACAGTATGTGCTCCAAGAATGAGGTCAGCTGACCACCTGAATATACTGGATTACCAGGTTATTCCATCATTGTATTTTTTCTTCCATGATGGCATGGGCATATTCCAAGATGACAATGCCAGGATTCATCGGGCTCAAATTGTGAAAGACTGGTTCAGGGACATGAGACATAATTTTCACAAATGAATTGGCCACCACAGAGTCCAGAACTTAACCCCATTTAAATTTTTTGGGATGTGCAGGTGAAGGCTTTGCGCAGCGGTCAGACTCTACCATCATCAACGCAAGAGCTTGGTGAAAAATGACTGCAACACTGGATGGAAATAAATCTTGTGACATTGCAGAAACTTATCGAAACAATGCCACAGAGAATGCGTGTAATCAAAGCAAACGGCAGTCCAACTAAATATTAGAGTGTATGACTTTTTTTTGGTGGCGACTTTTTTTTTTGGCCAATGTATTATAAACAAAAAAATTGCTCTTTGAATGATACATTACAAACAAAAGAATAAAGACTTAATTTTGTTGTTTCTTCTAAATTACACAGAAATATGTGGTTGAACACATTTATGTTTTACAATACAGTGCCAAAAGGTTTCCTCTGCTGTTGCAGACTGAATAGATTGGGATTTTCAATCAAAATTCTCTCTGGTTAATCTTAGGCCGAATAACTAAAAATTATATTGTCTGTTTTTTGTCTAACATGCGAGTCAAATATTAAGGCCTGCAGCCCAAATGTCCAACAACTCTCTTTGAGTAGCCTGCAAGAATGTCTTTCGGTTTCAGTTATATCTGGTCGTTCAAGGGGAACTGCATTGATGAGTTTGACAGCCCTGGTCTAAAACAAAAAAATTGGAACAATAATACATAAAAATCCAGGGAAAGTGAGAGTTTTTTTTACGC
The DNA here is from genome assembly GCA_016785265.1 of Paraplagusia blochii. Taxonomy (NCBI): domain Eukaryota; kingdom Metazoa; phylum Chordata; class Actinopteri; order Pleuronectiformes; family Cynoglossidae; genus Paraplagusia; species Paraplagusia blochii. Next base: position 407,321 of record JAFBJS010000740.1, read on the forward strand.
AATTGCTTGAATAAATTCATAAATGATAAAATACAATTACATTTTTTCTGTTGTTCTTGTTTGTCACCTTTCTCAACCGCTTTGAGTATGATTTCACCTCTGGATCTTGAGACCATTTTTTTACTGTTGTTTTGTTTGGTCCTAAACTCCCATCTGTGTTTCTGCAGTGATTCTGGTCGAGGTAGCAGTCTGTTAGACCGCACTGTCGCTGACCGCCGACAACTCAACGCCATGACCCTGCCAGACTTCAGTGACCCTGAGACTGGTACACACACACACACACATACACCATCGTCTTAGCTGGTCTGTTTTAAATTCTTATACAAGTATTGAATCCCATTTTAAATTACTGAGATTTGAGAGGTTCACTCAGTTTACTGACTTGACAGTAAGTCTCTGAAGTACTACAGTACAGCCGAACAGTATTCCCTCGCAGTGAAATTACAGCTTCCCTAACAGTGTGACCAGTGGTGATAACTGATAAAAGAAGCTATTTCACTTAGTTTATTTACTTGTTACTACAAGGTTTATGACTTATATTTTTGATTGAGTTACTTTGTGATGGAGATAGAGTTCATTGAGTTTATCGTAGTTTATTGACTTACCTAGTTTTTTTATGGCTTAGAGTTATTTCATTGAATTAGTGATGACTAGCATGATTTAGTTAGTTTGTAATAATGTGATTCAAGAAGGTTTATTTGTCACATGTCATTGCAAGCAATAACAGTGAAATAAAGAGGCAATTGCTCACCATTGTGCAAAGTGTCAAGTAAAGTAAAATAATCTAGAAAAAAATATGGCAGAAAAATAAAATATCAACAGAATGTCCATCCATCTTCATCCGCTCATCCGGAGCCGGGTCACGGGGGCAACATTTGGAGGAGGGATACCCAAACTTCCCTCTCCCTGGGGGGATCTCAAGGCATTCCCAGGCCAGCCGGGCAACATAGTCACTCCAGCGTTCACATTCTGTTTACATTCCAGCAGAATGTAAACAAAATAAAATAAAATAAGATAGAAATATATCTTACTCCTAGTTTATTGACTTACTCAGACTTTATTTTACAACATTAAGTAAAAGTCTTGAGTGGGTAAGAGCAGTAGTTTACATTTTCTATTCCCTATCTAGAGCTTGGCGGACCAAGAATTGTGTATTTCTCAAAATTATATCAGTGTCACAGTATTTTGACAATATTTTTTTTTCATGCATGACTACGTGACAATCCCATTTCCTAACAACAACAATAGACAATAGTTACTGCATTGAATTAGTATAGAATGTCCAGAATAGTATTCACACAGGTTTGAATGGTCCCACAAATTGCTGCTGTTCACAGAGAGTTGAGACTTGTAATGAAGTGGAGAAATTTGAAAGCATGAACGTTGCAGTAAAAATACAGAATGCTTTATTGTGCAAGTTTTGCAGTTTCAAAACATTGCCCTTAAGCTTGCTACAATGTAAATTATATGTCTCCTGTAATTGCCAAGTGAAAGGCAACAGTAACTAGTACTGAAACGGATCAACACAAAAGGAGAGAAACTTTGTTAAGCCTTAATAATTTTGCCTAGACATTAATGTTTTATGCTTCTGCATTAATAATAGTGCTATAAATATTGTTAATTTTATATATTCTATAATACTATACACTTTGTTTTCATAATGTTGGTTATATTGGACTAGCGTAGGCTTTTGTTGTCGTAGGGTTTAGCAAATGCATCTTCAAGTGACGTCCGAGTTATATGTTGTGTTGCGGTGCTAACTTTAATGTTACCGGTAGATGTAGAAGAGGTTAGAAAGCATCTATGTCACTCATGCAGCTCTAAACAGTTTGTTTTTGTATCTCTGCAGAACATTCCCCATCCCAAATAATGTCCCACAGTGCAACATTACGTCTCTCTGTTCCTGATGTTTAGTGCACACACACCAGTATTACAGTATATGAAGAATTTATAACATTAAGACAAAAAAACACCGGCTCTGGGTTTGAAATGGTATACCATATGGCACTAGCAAGTCCTCCCTTATGGGGTTGTGTCAGTGTGATATGTTTTGGCTTCAGTTCTGAAGGTGATCGTTGAACTGTGGCAGGAACTCTTTTCTGTTTCTCTTTACTCTGTTCCACTTTATTTTTCCATGACATTTTTATTTTCATTTCCATTTTACCTTCAGCTTCCTCTTCTTCTCACTCTGGCTCTGAAGCAGTCACTCCGACCTCTCCATCCACCTTCTCAACCCTCTCTTCCCCGTTGTCCTCATCCTCCTTCCCTTCCTCCCCTGTTTTCATTCTCCCACCTCCACCCTCCAGAACCTTATCCCTTCACCTCCCTCCTGCGACTTCACCTGTTGCTCCTGTTCCCACCAAGACCAGGACTCACTCCTTTTGCAACCACGTCACTCTACGGCAGCTCTCGTCATGTACTGTCATCAGCTCTCCTTACTTTCTTGCATGGTGTGGACAAAAAACACCCCCGAAACAGTTTGCTCTGATTTGTTAACACATTGAAGAAAGCAGGTTAAGAGGGCGACCAGACATTACAGTCCAGAGGTTGGCAGTGACTGAAAAAGTCCCTGTTTATGTCATGAGACAACACACTCAAGTCCAGCAGGTGACTCCTACAAACTTTGGTTCTGACCCTCTATTAAACCTAGACATCCCCCTGTAGGAGATACAGAGATTTACAGGTGTTGAATCAGAACGTGGGAAGAACTGGTTCCACAGTCACCAACTGTGTTCTAGTATTCCTGTAAAGAATAGAACAGTTACAAGTTTCTCTTGTTTATTTTATTCTCTGGTTTTAATTTACGGAAAGGTGACCGAGTCAACCAGAGCAATGTTATGGTTACGCCCCCCAATCTGCGCTGAATAGCTTACACTGGTTCAGAACCCCAACTTTATTTATGACATGGACTTGTTAACCCCGATCATTAGCATCTTCCACCTCGACTGGTTCTGCAGACTACATGCTGTGAAGCCCTGAAGTCTGACACACTGGTTATTAACTTGTGCATGTGCTGCATGTGTTTGAAGCTGAAGCTCTGGGCAGTGCACTGTCACTGGACTGAAACTCAAAGGTCAAGGTTACCACTTTCATTTCATCATGCATTCTTACTCCTTATATTTAAATATAATTTTCTTTTTGTTTTTTGTTTTTTTCCATCCCTTCACTTTTGTCAAGGCGGCCTTCTGGATGCTAACACTTTTGGTTTGTCCCCCATGTTTTCTGTTTGTAAGTAGCATCTGTGTGCCCTCTCCTCTTACCTTAGTGATCTCCGTGACCTTTCCCTGCTTAGCTTCTGCTGCGTCCCTGTGGAATAACTGTTTCCTGGAGGTCTGTGTGATGTTCAAAGTCAGTTTGGTCAGGTCAGGACAGGACATCCTGGACAGTGGTGCAGTTGACTAGAGTACAGATGTGTTGCCTCTGTCCAGAAACACCTGCTACCAGGGCAGAGGGTCACATTTCCATTTTAGGGTCACAGCATCTATTCCAATAGCCCCAAATGTTCCACGGAAATACTGCACTGTTCCCATCTCAGTACAGTAGGTGGCAGTACACTACCATAACAGTCTTACCGTCCCTGAGCTGCCTCTGCCCTCCCCAGGTTGTAGTCAGTGCCACTTATACGTGAGGTTTTCCCTTACTGATGTTTGCTGATATCGTCCAAATGGTTGAAATCTGTTTTCGACGTCCAGGGGTGCCCAATAGGTGAATCGGGGTCTACCAGTTGATCTCCAAAGGAGTGTTAGTAGATCCTGAGCTTGAGATGTAATTCTATTTCAAGATAAAATAAAAATCCTATGGGTATTTGGGGCATTATATATATATATATATATATCATATCATAATGTAGAAAATAACCTATCCAGTTTATATAGGTACATTTATTTGGAGTTTTCAATCTAGGTAGATCACTACAGCCCGGTCATTTGAAAAGTAGATCACAAAACAAAGAAGTGTGGGGACCCCTCCTCTAACTTGAGGTCAGGACTCTACATACGATTCCAGAAGATTCAGTAAAATGTTTTCATTATCGGAGGAAAAACTGTTAACATTTTTTCTGATATTGCAATTATCATGGGGCAGTGGTGGCCTAGTGGTTAAAGAACTGGACTGCGGTCCATGTTCTAATCCATCAACTGCCATGTTATCACTAAGGTCCACTGGGCATGGCACTGTCCCCACCCACTGCTCCCCTGTCGCTTAAAACTGCCCACTGTTCACTTTGGTGATGGGTTAAATACAGAGGTCACATTTTATTGTGTGTCTTAACTCCATCCCTCCTTGTGGCTAACGCTTGCCTAACATGGCTGTAGTGATGAGTTGGCAATTTTCATTCGCTGATGATTGTGTTGTGTCTCCAGGTTCAGTTCATGCCACTTCCATCGCGGCCAGCAGGGTGGAGCAGGCTCTGTCCGAGGTGGCCTCCTCCCTGCAGAGCAGCGCACCCAAACACGGTCCCCTTCACCCCTGGATGACCCTGGCTCAGATCTGGCTGCACGCAGGTCCGGCCCAATAGAGCTAACATCATTTTGTGAAATCCAGGCATTACTCTGTCTGGGATTTTTTTTTCTGTCAGTCAGTCAGTCTGACCTACTGTTGTGCTGTGTCCACAGCTGAGGTCTACATCAGCATGTCCAAAGCTGCTGAGGCGTCTGCCTGCACACAGGAGGCCTCCAACCTCTTCCCCACCTCCCACAATGTGCTCTACATGAGGGGGCAGATCGCAGAGCTGAGAGGCAACATGGATGAGGCCAAACGGTGGTATGAAGAGGCGCTGTCAATCAATCCGACACATGTCAAGACCATGCAGAGATTGGTGAGACACAGTCAGCTGATGTCACAGTAATGTCATGGTGTGTTTAGGGACTGTTGTCCTTGTGAAGGCTGAGAGGACTGTGTACTTTAGCAATTTGAAAAAAAAGTCTAATATTGACATTGATGTCATCCAACACAATTTCCAATATTTGATATCAACAGTTACTGATACAGTACTGGTGATATTTATCAATCTGCACAAACCACTATATGATAATGAGATTAATAAAATTAGCTATAATGCTGCCATCTATTGTCTATCTATTGTCTTTCAGTTTATTATATAGCTGTTTTTCCAAAACAACATCTGTGGCACACATCATTTGATAAAACTCAGGAATTGCGTTATAGGGTTTTCATTATTTGACTACACTTCTGGTCTATTAGAATGACGGCAGAGAGAAGAAGGGACGTCAGGACAGAGGAAAGTTTGACTGTTATTGAACAGCCCTAAGCCCTGACCCCGACTCTGTTTCTTTTTCAGGGTCTTATCCTGCAGCAGCTGCAGAGGTTCAGTCTGTCAGAGAAGGTCCTTAGAGATGCTGTCCAGGTCAACAGGTAGGGAGGTCTTTGGGAGTCCTAAGGGTTGCATGGTGTTGGGGAGGTGGGCTTGGTTTTTGTACCTGTCCTTGCTCTTCACTTCTTCTCCTCTCCTTCTCAGTACGGCCCATGATGTGTGGAACAGTCTGGGGGAGGTTCTCCAGGCACAGGGGAATTCTGCTGCAGCCACAGAGTGTTTCCTCACAGCCTTGGAGCTGGAGGCCAGCAGCCCCGTGCTGCCGTTCACCATCATCCCTCGAGCCCTATGAGCCACACATACAACCTGTCTCTCTCTCTCTCTGTTTGAATCCACTGTAAAGGCATAATCAGACATGATCAACAGGTTACTGAAGAATCCAATGCCAAGGCCAGTGGTCTGCCCGGCAGCTGGAGCTCATTGCTTTTAAATACAGTCTAATTGTTGCCTGACGTGGCTCGGCCCTGATGTGTCCAGGACCTGTCATATTACTGGGTTAATGGCCCCTCACCTTTTCTCTCCACTTCCCATCTGCCACTTCTTTCTTCCTCCTGTCTGTTTACACCCTGCTCTTCCCATTGGCCTCATCTTTCCACTTTCTGTCTGTCTATTCCCTCCACTTCTCATATGCCTCTTTCCTCTACTTGCTGTCTGCCTGGTTCCCATACCTTTATTTTTACCTTGACTATTTTTTTCCCAAGAAAATTCCTGTTGTTGACTTGACTGTCCTGCTGTAAAAATACTGTCTGCTGTAAAAATACTGTCTGCTGTAAATTCTACTTTAAGGTAAGCGATGAGAGTAAGGTGAAAAAGGCTGACAAATGAAGGATATCCGGTGTTAATGTACAACGTTATCTGGTATGCCATTATTGTCCAAACACTTAATTTATGATTGCAATATCAAAGAATATCAATATATTCCTTGAAATATTTTTGATGTACAGCCATTTTTCCTTAAAGCTACTTTTAGGGTATAGATTGTTTGGAGAAATACAGACTTTGTTATCAGGTTTTGTCCGACTGATAAGATATTAAATAATCATGCTAACATTAATGTCAGTCAATAATGTTGGACATAGAAAAACAACTGAAACCCGCCTGGAATCCATTAAAAAGATTAAAAGTGATTTAAAACACACCTGAGACTGTCCCCTGCTGCCTCTATACAGCACAGCATGATATTGACTACAGGTCTTAATATTTTATAAATGGCGATCCTGTTGGACTCTCAGGTGTCAGCAGCACTACCATATTGTTTCTAGATGTACCCCTGGTGGCGAAAGTCAATGTCTGCATGACGATGAGCTTCAGTTTTTTTGTTTGTTCCTATTCTTTAAGTTTGTCTATTTTGTTTTTTATTTTTATAGATTTTTTTAAAACTATTAATACAATTAATACCTCTGGGATTCTATTTCTAAAATTACTCACTGCTGGGATCAAGTCACCTGTGAGTCTCAAGTTAAAATTATTATTTTAAATCTTTATTTCGATTAAAGATTTTAACACCTTGACAACGGGAAGATGCAAAATTAGGATTAAATTAAAAAGAAATCCATTAAAATTCTCATATTTTAATATTCGGAAATATACTAACTCCTTTTTTTTTATCTTAATAATATTTTTTTAAATTTATATGTGACCACAAAACCACAATAAAGATTTCACCAAATATCCTCTTCATTTCTGAAAATACATTCTGAAAAATATGGACAAATATAGTGTTTTTAATTAATAATTTTATGATTTTTTTTTTATATCTGAAATATATTCAAAAAGGTTTAGTTGACAGTAACTGGACTTGTCCCTGGAGGAAAGATGTTTCATTGTTTACCTGAGGAACTTCATCAGTTTCAGGTTAATGTTAGAGAGAAGAGAGTGGGATTTGGTAGCTCCAACAAGGTTAAGAACCACTGCACTAGTTGTTTTACCTGTCCAGTCCACTTGTGAGGGCGGGGCAATGGGGAGTGCTCAGTGGCGGCGGGGAGAGCAGATGAGTAACGAAGCAGATGCTGCACGAGGCGCAGGTGAGCACAACTCTACCTACAAAACAGACCTTTACGTATATTAGTAGGAGCCGGTACTGGAGGGGGAGGAGGAGGAGACAACCAGCAGACAACAATTGAACTCCATAGGTGTAATGTGTGTTGGACAGGGTTAAAGTAGGCGCGCCTAACTGCACTGACATTAATAAACTATGGAACTGAGCTCAGTGTCTGTGTGCGTTTGTTCAGAGACCCAACGCACTGTCACCTCACTCTCTTCTCCCCTTGGTCACACCTCTTTGAGAAACCCAGTGATTAATGAATAGGATTCACATTTTTTTGTCATTGTCACATTGTGATCCACACCACAGCACAAAACGAAATGTCACCTGTGCATTCAACCCATCACCAAAGTGAGCAGTGGGCAGCTTTTGTGCGCCCAGGGAGCAGATGATACGATGCTCATGGCACCTTGGTAGAAGGGGGATTTGAACCTGGGGCTTGGGGTATTGCACCATTTACCGGCCTGAATGCAGTCTGTTGGAGGACAAGAGGAAATGTTTATTTATTTATTTATTTATTTATCTCTATCCCTTTTCTCTTGGAATTCAGGAAGGAATATTGTAGATTGTAATAATGTAGATTTTGATATTTTGACAGATTTTGATAGTTATTGCTTATGGAATTTCCCAAAATATCCAGAATAATATTGTAAATTTTCTAAATATTTTTAATAATTTTGTTTCTTCTTGATCTCCAGCAGCATGGTAGATGCACGCACTTCTGGTCTAACTAAACCAGCTTCTCATAAAATCATTTCTAATACTACCTTCTAATACAACAGAGATGGTGAAGAGGGAAGTGGCCAGGGCTCAAGAAAAGGCATATAAGAGTCGTATGAGAGGTTAGACACGAAGGAAGGAGAAAAGGAATTGTACAGGCTCGCACGGCAGAGGAATCCATCTGGGAAGGATGTGCAGCAGGAGAGGTTGATTAAGGACAGGCATGGAAATGTCAGTACCAGTGAGGAAGATGTGCTAGGAAGATGGAGGGAGAACTTTGAGGAGTTGTTGAATGAGGAAAATGATAGGGAGCATAGGAATGAGGAGCCAGGAGTCATGATGGATGGTCAAACAGGATCCACAAAGGGCCGGTGTGTTTCAACCAACCAGCAGCACATCTGACTTGAATTTTCAATCAACTGATCTGAGACTCCAGACAGCTGATTGGTCAACTAGTTTGCACTGGGTAGGTTGGAACAAAAACCTGCAGCCACACCGGCCCTTGAGGAACCAGTTTGACACCCCTTCAATAAGCAGAAGAGAGGAGTAGCCTTTAGGGGTGTCTAGGATGGACAGGGTCAGGAATGAGGTGATTAGAGAGTCAACACAGACAGGAAGGTTTGGAGAAAAAGCTAGAGAAGCTAGATTAAGATAGTTTGGGCATGTTCAAAGGACTCGCTGTGGCAACCCCTAAAAAGGGACAAGCTGAAGTAATGGAAAAAATAATTAGACCACTCTTTAATTTCTTGTCCATTTAAAAGTCTGCTTCCACTTAATCTACATTAATCTGGACAAATATAACCACAAAAAAGGCTCATAATTAAGTTTAATTTCAGAGCTGATTTCTGGCCATTTTGCATGGTTTTATTGACAGTGACAAATATCACTTCCGTTCCTACATCACTAGCAATAACATTGTACTGACAAATACAGTGCTTTTAGTCCTGTCTCTTACATTGTTTCCCCCAGGTGATAAACCTTTAGTGGAACAAGGCATTAAGATGAACAAGGAATTGAAGAAAACAGCAGAGTGGTCTAATCATTTTTTCCATGACTGTATACGACCATATATATTTTACATATATATATATATATATATATATACTGTATATATAAATAAATATGGTGTGAACAAAAGACAGTTTGGGGTTAGGATTATAGTTGGGTTTAGGAATAAAGAAAATTCATAACAAAATTTTCATATTAGTTTCTCAACATGCAGATAAACATCTGAATAGGATAACATATTGAATTTTTCTTTTTCTCTTGATCTAACCAAAATGGCCTTACGTTAAAAGAAACAGACTTGGATCCAGGTTACTACTGAAGTGTTCCTGATCCGCATAATTCACCAGCCACAGGAAGGGTTATAGTATGGTGAACTGTGATTTAAGTAGCAGTTGTGGAGACTGCTGCCCCTGTAACGGATGAGAGGATAAGATATCAAAATAAAACACACCAGACCAAGACCATCGTTCAGGAGATTTTATTGGAAAAACAAAAACGTAAAGACTTGCATGGAAAACAACTTGGAATGCAGATTAACTGAACTGAACAGACCAACTTGACTAGGCGGGCTTGACCACACCCACTCACCAGATAGAAATGCAGCAAACCCCCCCCCTCAAACTGAAATCAACCCTTTGATAGACCATGTACTTAATCTCAGAAGCAACTGAGCACAGGGGTCACTGCCGAGGCACAGGTGTCATCATTAAGCCAGATCTTTCTAAACTGTGACTTCTTCCTCTTCGTATTATTTCCTTTTAAACACCTCCCTTGTCACAACTTCAACTGTTGACAAGCTGCAGTTGAAACACCCCCCCCCACACTCTTTGCAGGTCCCCGACAGCAGCCTAAGGCCCCTTGACCATTGGACAGTGATCCCTGCATGCATGACGAACAGAGGGAAGACGACGGAAACGTCCGGGGCCATGGGCAGAAGTCAGAGAGGTCAAATCAGATGTCCAGGGAATGGGCTGAGATCCAGGCATCAGTTGTTGGGGGAGATACAAGCATGCACATTCTGGGTTTTGACCCTCACCGTTGTTTTTTTTTTTTGTTTTTTTTCTTTTACGGAAAGGATCTTCAGTTTTCCAACATTCAGTTCTTACTCGTCTGTACAGAACAATATGGATACATGGAGATTTTTGCAGCGACAAGAGAGAAATGCGAATCCGGCTCATTTGGCGGTCATCATCTGAACAAACTCTGCAGGTGGAAACACAGACAGTAGCAATAGTTAATAGTAGCATCTGTACTGTGGCAGTGGGTTTGCGGTACACTGTGGCCTCCTGTACCTTCATAGTTGACTTGCCCATCTCCATCGATGTCTGCTTCCCTGATCATCTCGTCCACCTCCTCGTCTGTCAGCTTCTCTCCCAGGTTGGTCATCACATGACGCAGCTCAGCCGCACTGATGTAGCCATTGCCGTCCTAAACAAACCATATATTTGAGCTGTGCACTGGCAAGTGTCTGCAGTCACATATTTTTGCTACAAACTATAAAACATCATGTGGATTATGTCGATCATCATGTGGCGTCCCAAACTCAGAGAGATACGTTGCGGTCCAAAAATGGTTTGTTGCCCAACTGAACAAAAAAGATGTTTAACTCTAATGTAATCAAATGGTTCCAGGTTCCTCCAGATATAGTTAGTCATAGAGCTAGACGGTATGACCAAAAATTGATATCACGGTATTTTTAGAAATTATCACCGTATTTGGTATTGTTTTTTACGTGGATGTTTACGTGTTAACCCCAATTCCTAATTGTTTAGAAAAATATTATAGTTATTAATAGTTATTAACCCTGGTTTTAATGGTTCCACAAAATGTTGCTGTTCACAAAGAACTGAGTGTAAGGCACTCAATAATTACAATAATTGTAATGAGGTGCAGAAATCAGAATGAATGACCCAGACAGTAAAATTACAGAATTTGTTATTGCGCAACTTGAAAATATCATTTAAAGATGACTGCAATGTAAGAGAGATGTGCCCCCTGTGACTTCAAAGTGAATATTTCATAAACAACCACACCTTCTTAAACAAGTTGCATCCATACAGACTTTATTGAGGTGTGAAGGCCTACACACATTTAAACAAATAAAAGTAAACGAAAAATATGCAACTTGCATAAGTAATAGTATTGCTCGAATCCAGGAGCAGTGCACTGTATTCAAATATCAAAAACATAAATTTAAAGGCTGTGGTGCAAGTCTTTGGCTAAGTGGAGTGTGATAGAGTTGGTAATATCATTCCACTGTTTGCTTTTCTTGTCATAGACGACCCCTTTAGCAAACGCGCCTACCAGGAAGGTCTGTGTAGTGTTTTGTGCTGCAGTGCCAACGTTACGCAGAGACTGGGGAGAAGATGCAGATTTTACTTTCATGCAATCTTCGTAGTCCAGGATATGATTGTGGCGGAGGTGGTGAAGCAAATTGCTTCTGTTGCCTCCTGCGGCTAAAACAGTAGCTCGATAACATTTGCAGATTATGCGTGTTTGGTCCGCGTCAGATTTCTCAAAAACCAAAGCACCTCCATGACAGACCCTGCTCCTTTTTTTTGGAATGAGTGTGTTATCATTTCTTCCCCCCATTCTCTCCGGCCGCTCAACTCGCTGTACTGCCACCACTATTACCACTCTCATGCACAGTTGGTTTGTTTGTTGCTACACTGTTACCCCGCTCGATCTACCGTTGTGCAACGTTCCGCCATTATGTGTTATATGCGCACACTCTGGTATGGGGGTAAATGCAAAATTCATATCATAAAAATAAAAATTACAGGTAAACCGGTGCCAATGGTATACCGCCCAGCCCTAGTTAGTCATGCCCAAAACTTGAGCTCATGTAAAAAAAAAATACAGAAACCTGTACAAATGTGACCTGAGGGTACTAAACTAATAGTAACAGTATCAGCTACCAGACAGTTTACACCTGACCTAACAGGATCTGGCTCCTATGGTAATATATTTGGCACACAAGATCATATCTAATGATAAAATCTTGCGGGCCACTTGGATTACTGTTGCACCAAGGGGAAAGTTAGTGGGTCTATACACCAGCAAGCAAACTTTATTTATAATTAAATAATACCTGTAATGTGTGTAATTTTTCAGTATGATCTCTTATGTGGTTTACAATATAATTTTTTTTTTTTTTAGAGTCAGTGTTGACGTTAAACTAAGATCTGAACTGTCGTACGTCATGTTCTCTGAAACGGTTCACTGCTTCACCTTCTGTAACTGGGCACTAGCTCTTAGACAGCCATAGCTCATGTTATGTTATGTGTTTTATTCATGATGAAATAATCATCTTCAGCAGCTGTTGATCATCACCTCTGAGACAGAAAAATGGACAAGCCCACACTGGTTGCAGTTTATGCTCGTGTCAACTGAACTTGAGGTTTCATTCGATTTGTTATTGGTTATACAAGTTTTTCGGCTGAAACCGACAAGGACTGTAACAAATAACCCTAAGCCCAGAGCAGGTAAAAAGTTAATCTACCTTGTCAAAGACTCTGAAGGCCTCCCTGATCTCCTCCTCACTGTCTGTGTCCTTCATCTTTCTGGCCATCATTGTCAGGAACTCGGGAAAGTCGATAGTTCCGTTTCCTGCAGGTTAAAGAAACAACCAATCAGGGTGACTCAACATCAGACCCATCCCAACTGAGTTGGAAGTGGGTCGATGAGTACGCACCGTCGGCATCCACTTCGTTGATCATGTCCTGCAGCTCAGCCTCAGTGGGGTTCTGACCCAGCGACCTCATGACTGTTCCCAGCTCCTTGGTAGTGATGGTTCCATCTCCGTCTTTGTCGAACAAGGAGAACGCCTCCTTGAACTCTACAGGAAGAAGGGGCCAGCAGATATAAAGGACCTGACACACACACACAAAATCATCCCAAGAACACACATTGAAAGCTTACCTGCGATTTGCTCTTCTGTTAGCTGGTCGGCCTGATACAGAACAAAGGGAGTCATTCAGTTAGTAAGCCAACTCATCACAAAAGAGTTTCAGAGTACTGGCAAGATCAACATATTGCAGTACTACAGTCACAACTATATGTCAAATAGAAGACAAATAGAAACCAAAGTTTCCAGCCAGCCCGTGTAAATCCACAATTTGAAACAGCACACGGATTCTATTCAGATAAAATTTAGAGAGATATATATCAAGGACTTTTCCAAAACCTCCACTTCTGTGTAACTGTGGTCCAAGTGTCCTTGCAGTTAAGACTCCGCTTGGGGTTCAGACACTATTTAACCAATGACTTTTAACATGACATCTCCATGACCAATGCTCCCAGGTGCTGGCTCAGCCAGCAGCCCCCTGCCCACTACAGTGATGCGTTAGTTAAAGGATACTCCCTATGGATTAATAGAGTTATAAAAAATAAAAAATAAAGAAATGCATGGTGCTTTCATGACTTGAAAGAATAACCACTAAGGTTTTCATATGGCCAGTGGAAATTAGATTTTAAACCAACCAGTAGACAAATGTCCATAAATTTTACAGAATAACTTTTCCAGACGCTGGAAAAGTTATTTTTCATGTACATATGAATCCTTGTTACGAATGCTGGAAAAGTGGGATCCACTATTGGGTAAACAGAAAAATAAGGACTGACTCAAAATCTGAAAGACAGACAGATGCATGCAGTCCGTATACAATCAATTAATGGTCAGTGGTTGAAGAGCAACACAACCATTGCCGTGAATACTTGCTAGAGAATAATGATATAATTTGTCTACACTCTTGCGACCGAGATCTGTGAACCACCTGAATATTGTCGAATCGTATATCTGTGAGGTCCGCCACCAGCTTTGCTGCCTTAGGTTCTGTCTTTTTTACTGCTCCAACCCTTCCTCCACCTCCTCGGACTCCTTCCAGCCTCGGGACACCACCTCCTACCCTGCGCTGCTGCAGTGCACCTTCACTCCTTACTCCTCCTGTTGCTCCTACTTTAAGGCTGAGCCTGTCTAGAGCCCCTCGCACCATGACCAGACCCTCAGCCAGACAATCGGCACGCTTGCTGAGGTGTACGCCATCCTTCTTCATCTCAGTAAGCTCAGCCTTTGTTCTCTGCAGGCAAGTTTGCAGATCCTGCATCTCACGGAGGAGCCTGTCCATATGACTGGATGAGGTGTCCATCAGCATTTGCAGAAAGGCCCTGTAGCTACGCTCCTGCTGCTCGAGTAGCTCTCGGAAATAGTGCTGCTGTTCATCCAAGAGGTCGTAGAGGGTGGACCAACTAACCAGCTCCTCCTCTGGGTAAAAAGCAACTTCCTTTAGCAGCATAGGGCAATTGGGTTGGAAGGGATTTTCCAGATAAAAATAATTATAGCCAGACATCTGAGAGATGTTCCCAATGGTCAAAAGATGGAGAAAAAAACAAGGATGGAGAAGATTAAACTGTCTTTCATTTCTAAGATATGTTTGAGTTCCATAAGTGTCCCAGAGCAAGGCAGACTGGCAACACAGTCTGCTTAATGAGACCAGAACTCTATCTGTTCATCCCCGGATTCGCCAGACTCCCTTCCGTTTGGTTACACCTCCTGCAGTACCTCTACACTCCTTACCACTTCAACTGGGGACAACCAGGGGGTCTGAGGAGAGGGGTTCCACCAGAAATAATTTAGGATGTCTAGGCCAGTAACTGTGTCTGGAACAGAACAGGTCCTGGGGACTTCGTGTTGGTCCTGATGCATGTTTTATGGGTGCACTGTCATCTAGGTGCTACAGTTGCATGTCCAGGGGGGTCAGCTAGCAGGACATCAGTCCATCTGAACTAATGTCCCCGAGTTCATCTGGAGTGACAGCAATTGGCCTCCTAAGAAGGCTCAAACTGACAACAAAAAAAAAAATCAACGTGGCTCAGCTGGGATTCTGCAGATTGTCCGTAAGATAAACTATTGTTTCATTTCACTTTGACCTCTGGGAACAAGGCCAACTTCAAATGATATACAGTTTATATAAAGTTTAACTTACAGCAAAAGGTTCCACACAACATTTCCTCTTTTGAGGAATTTTATGCCAACCTAAGTAACTGCAACGTAACAATAAGCGTTGTGCAAGCTGTCAATTAGTCTGCCAACATTACCAGGTGAGATTAAACCATTAATTTACTTGGCTCTGTACTTGTAACATCATAATGTTTTTTTCTTCAGCTGGAGGAGCAGCTCTGAAAGACTGAAAGATACAGGCTGGATGTCTGAATCGTTGACTCTGAGCAAAGAAATGTTCCAAAACCTTGGTTCTCTCTTCATCTAACTGGCTGACAGGTGTAGACGAGTGGACGGAGCAGACGTTTGAAGACATAAGTTAGCATCAGTCATAGAGAGATGCAGTAGTATTTTCAACCTTTTTTTCCCAGTAGCAGCAGCAGATGTCAGTCATTCTGACATCTCCGTGAACAACCAACGACCATTTTGTATCGATTTCTGATCAATACAATTTTTCTGAACATTAAACAAACTGAACTACTCTGGCTGTGTCTACAGTCAGACAGTGTCAGCTCACGGAGTCGGTCAGCGGTGATGCTCTTTAAGCTAACGACCAGAACTTGGACTTGCAACCACGACCACCAGTAACGAGCAGTGAGCGTGACAACAACTACAATATAAAAGAAAACAATATTTGGCCTTTAGCTGCAAGCAGCTAAGACTTGATTCAACTGACTCATTTCCTCGTTCAAGCCCAATCTACGTACACGTGCGCTGCATTGAAACAAAATACATTTATAGTATGCCCTTTCCACGAAATCATGTTCGGTTGGTTTAATACAAAGCCGCATCTGCGTCCCCACTCACCATCTCTGCCTCAGTTGATTAACCCGCTGTCAGCGCTGAAGAAAAGAAATGGACGAAGAGCCGCGGAATTGATGTCTAGAGGCGGGTAACCGACACAAACAACTTGCCTTCGAATCAGTGTATCCTTCCGCGTTGTGGAGAACCCCGCTCCTTCACACGAACGCGCACGTTTTAAGCGCGGCTCCCAATTGCGCCCTCAATGGGGAAGAGCGTTTATTCTTATCAGTTGGTGTGAACGGTTGGCTTGGTATTGGTCTAAAACAATGATTGCACAGTAACGTCATGGTAAGCTACTATCCAACTAATGACTAACTTAGATTATTACATGTCTGGTTAAAAGACCTGCACAACAGATGATTTCCCCCTGGGTTAGGTGCATTTGCCTCCAGATGGGTCGAACCAGTACAATCATAACATTATTATCAGGAAACAACAACTCCAGAAACTCAAGACACTATTATAGGTTTTGATTAAATAAAATGTAGAGGGCAGCGCCAACATGAAGTGTATTTCATCCCAACTTTATGCCATGAAATTGGGCACCTTGAACTGGTGAGCGGGCCACCTTTGACCTGCAGGCCGCATACATAGCAGCACTGCAGCAGTCTCGCAGTAATTTACCGACGGATACTCCCGAGGGATTAATAAAGTTCTATCTATCTGTGTTTTTATGTCGCTATCTATCTAATGACGTGAGCACAGCTGCAGTGTCCGGGTGTGAAAAAAACACAGCTCCACACAGACGCGGTGAATGCAGGACTACTTTGTGTTTCGCTAAGCGCTGCCTTAGCGGAGGGATACGCGCTACGTCTCTGACGACACTGGGGGAAATGGCGAGTTTGATTTTGGACGCAGAGTTTGATTGGAGAGCGCAGACCCGCAATGTTCTGTCCGCTCCAACGGATACCGCTGATTGGTCAGGCCAGATCTGCAATGCGTCAACCACCGCGCGGCAACCATGGATGGAGGGAACGCAAACGTTTTAGAAGAAAGAGACTGAGGAAAGTAAAAATTAGGTATATTTCAACCGTTTAAACAAACGTAAAGAATAATTATAGAATTAAAACGGACTCCTCTTATTCTAAAGTTAAACGCAGACTTTAAAAAAAAGTCATTTAACTTTGATCATCTTTTTATGAGGGTGAGTTTATTTTAAACAAATGAACATAACTTCTGGGAAACTACGGCTCTCCAGCCAGATTCGGCCGAACAACTTGTGTTAATTATATTTTTAATTCCTATCATATCTCACTTCTGCCTGTTTCCTGCATTACCTGCACACGGCCAATGGTCCAGTCCACTTATGATCACGCTGTATGCAGTGTCCAGTGTCTCTTGTACTGAGACAGCTGATCGGTGGGCAGTGGAGGCAAGGTCTGGTCAGGTTTCCAGTTTTTGTTTTAATTTTAGGTCATTAGAGTAGGATATTGGCCTGAATGCACCAACGCAACAGTGGACTGGGCCTCAAACTTCTGACCAACCAATCAGTATCTTCCATGAAATAGATTGAGATAGAATATCACCTGTGGTACAGCTGAGAAAATCCAGGCACCAGGTATACGATATTGTCCAAACACATTAAATTCCCAATTTCAATATCATCCCATACCAATATAGTCCTAATAATATTATATATATATAAATAAAATATAAATTAAAATTTATTTTTTTGTCATTGTGACATTGTGATTTACACCACAGCACACAATGGAATTTGGCCTCTGCATTTAACCCATCATCAATGTGAGCAGTGGACAGCTTTTGAGCGCCCGGGGAGCAATGTGTAGGGATGATACGATGCTCAGGGCACCTCAGTGGTATCTTGGCGGTATGGGGATTCCAACCAGGCACCTTGCAAACCCACTAAGCCACCAACTGTATTTATCTTTACAAAATAACGTATTGCGTTACTCTGTTATTAATGGAGGAAATAGTTGGTAGTTTGTCATGGTTGGTGCGACAGATTGGATGCACCCACTACATACCATTTCTGATCAAAATGTTCCCACTTCATACATTTTATACTTTAATGAATGTCTACACACTGACCAGGATATTCCACCCTAATGTGGTGTCACTGTATGCAAAAAAAGCATCTATACACAGAATCAATGTCTACTGAAAAATCAGACAAGCCAGAAAGATCAGTCTTCCAGAAGAATGTCCAGCTCTTCCAAAGGCAGCCTAAGACGCAGCTCCTTCTCTGTTATCATGTCAACGCACTGCTGCAGATGTTCAGGGAAGAGTTTCACAGCATCCAGGTAAAGACCCTGAACAGACGGCAGAACGTTTCCATGGTCAATGCCATGACAAAGACAGAATAAAGTTTATGCTGGCACATATATTGACACATATCTTTTTAATGAAATTCTTTACAATTTTACCTTGACCCAAGGAACATTCTGCAGAGCTTTGTAGAAGATACCTTCGGCCTTCTCGACCTTTCCCTCAGAGAACTGCACATACAACCACACATAATATAAATCTAAATACATATACTGTATATTATCAAAATTATGCAAAACTACATACAAATAACTATACACACATACTGTATGTATACATGTGTTCATACATATACCCGGTACTTATTCTCATATAGTGTATGTATGTACGTATATACTGTGTATATTAATACATACTGCACTGTTTATATTTATATATATATATATATATATATTCATATATATACATATACATACATATATGTATATATGTATGTATATGTGTGTGTGTATAAATATATATATATATATACACAGTATATACACACATACACACACATACACACACACTCACACATATGAGAACTTTTATACATTTATTTATATAGAAACACTTATCAGGGACAGAATGAAGCTAAACATATGTAACCCTCTAATAGGCGTGTCAGTGTGTGCCAATATTAGCAGTACCCACCAGGAAGTGCATGTACATCCTCCACAGTAAAGGACAATGAGCACCTGTCGGCGTTGCTACAGCGTTTTCAAACAGTGCACAGATCCGATGGCCCAGGCCGTTCTCCGGCAGGACAGGCAGGGTTTCAGAGCTGCCATGAGACCTGGACAGTACCACAGATGTTGAGCACACAGTCTAACTTGTTGTTACAGGCACCCCCATCAACAAATCGACTTTTATCTGCTGTTACCTCTGAGCAGCATCCACCAGCTGCTTCCTTCGCTGTTCCACCACAATGGCAAAGAGGCGTGGCACCATGTTGCTGTTACCCCGGGATACTGAGTCAAAGAAGCGGCGAGCACGTCCGGCACTGTGGGAACGGTTCTCCACCTGTTAAGTGAGACCAGATGAACTTTAATTGTCACGAGGAGTGCTGGAATAACCTCTTGGTACAATACAATATGTTGTGAACAGTGACATGCGGTCACGGGGGGTACTGCCATGAATAGAAATATCAAATTAAATGGTTATTTTAATTTGGTGCTAGAGTTGTTTTTCATGTCATTTCATAACTTTACCATTTTTGGAATTCTTCTTAAAAATCGCTTAATCACCTTTACCGTTCAAATACCGAGAAAAGACAATAAGGCTGAGCTTTTACGGGGTTGTGCTATCACTATGCTGTGCAGGCATGAAGCCCCACAATATATCCGCGATTTAATCGCTATATATGAACCAAATAGGTCGCTCCGTTCTCAAAACTCGGTACTGGTCACCCCTTAAATAAATAAAAGTAGAACTGGTGGTAGAACCTTTAGCTACCAGGCCCCTCTCCTGTGGTTCCACAGGAACTAGGAACTAGGTTATAAGCTATCTTTAACATAGCTTATAACCTAGGCTAGATTATGCATGTTCTAATTGGAATAGTTTAATTATATGCTGCTTAGGCCTAGACTACTGGGGGGCATTTTCTTTCATTAGCTTCATCTTGCACTGAGCACATTGACTTTCCAGTCTATTTCTTCTTTTTCTTCTTAGATTCACATCCTTTACTGTGACATGCACATTTTTCTAACTTAAAACACTCTTTTACAGCTCTGCTGCCACCAGCGGTTCAAGCCAAAGACAGAAGTGAGGACTCATCAACTGCCCCCAGGCACCCCCCACGCATTCCTGAACTTTGTTTTTTCAGTGCTTGTGTATTTATTGTATATTGTACGTGTATTTTGGATATTGTATGTTCTCAGTAACAACTACTGCTTGTCTGTCCGTCCAGGGAGTGGATCCCTCACCTGTGGTTCTCCCTAAGGTTTCTACCTTTTCTTTTCCCCTATTCCAAGGGGTTTTTTTTCAGTCGTTTTTCCTTACCCTGGCTGACGGTCTAAGGACAGAGGATGTTACCAACCCTGTGAAGCCCTGTGGGACAAACTGTTATGTAAACATGGGCTATATAAATAAAAATTTGATTGATTGATTGATGGTCTACAGAGAGATTACTCTGCGGTCCTTCCTCATGTTGCTATGTTCCAACACGTTTATCGTGTGAAATAAATGTTATTATTTTAGCAGGTGATATTAACACACAGTGTTTATGTTTGATTATCAACTGTGTGTTACGTGTTTTTGCTGCTGCACAGTGCTGCAAAAGTAGCCTAACAGTCCTCTGGCCTCTCGCAGAAGAACTACATGAAACTGCGGGATCTCGTTGCAATGTTTGGATCATGCTCACTCTACCAGCAACCACAGCATCAATGGAGTGGTCATTCTCCGACTGGAAAGACTGAAAACATACAGTAGTAACACTGAGACACAGACTTTAAAACCGGAAATAGATCAGGAGGACTTTTAACAGACAAGTTATCAATGATTTTGTTCAAATCAAATGGCACATGGACTTCATTCAAGTAAAGATAAGGCAATAACAGTTTTTTTTCAACTCTTTTTTTAGTGTAGAGAATGCCAATATGAAATGTTAAACAAAACAATCAAATGTTGAATCAGCTGCTCTGTAACACAGAAAACTTTTTTGCACCACAAACCGGTTAAATGCCATTTTTCCATGAAATGGTACTCTATATACGTTTATCAACTATGTACTTTATCAGCAGGATAACATCACATTTGTCTTTTAATGCAGGGCTCCTCCACCTCAAAGTGGAGGTTAAGTAGCTTTAAAGGCTTCACGGATTTAGAGTTATGTGAATTTTATATGTGTCATAATGAACATTGAGCTATTTTGTTGTTGTGAAGTTACCCTAAGAAAATACATCAATAAGCTTACATTTGTAATGTATAATGACCAAATATTTACTTTAAAAATTCACTCTAAAATGAGATTCTAAACTGACGTCAGACAGTGATCATCTGACTGTGATGATGTCAGTGCCTCACCAGACATGAACCTTACCGCACGACACTGGTTGTGACAGCTCAACAATGTCTACTGATATTTCACTCTTACCTGTATATACATCATCCACAGGGTGGTGCAGCTGGGCCAAGTGGAGAGGGCAGAGTTCAGCTTCTGCCTCAGGGTGGCCAAGGGAAGTCTGCCGATGCTGCTGTGGTATCGAAGCAGATTGGCCTGCTGTATCGCTAATGCATGACTCTCAGCAGCCAGTCGGCGGAAGGACAGTCGTTCAGCGTGGGTCAGCCAGTCGGACAGACGGCTCTGAGAGCCAGGGCTCCTGCCATCACCTTCTAGGTTAGAGTCAGTGTTCTTGTGATGCAGTGCCTCCATCCATTCTCTGGCCTTATCAAAGACAGCAATTGCTCCCTGAACACCAACTGTGAGGTACTGGAAGAGAGCGTAGCAGCCGACCAACCCACTGAAGCTCAGGTGCTCTCCTGACCAGTCCTGCTCACCTGGGGATGACATGCAGTACAATTACCAACCACAACCATAGTAGTCACTGAATAATATAGCCGCAGTGGGGCCTGTCTACACCACGGCCACTGTACTCTGTTATCCTCAATGGCTTTCCAGCTCCAAAAAGAGGTTTCACTTGACTCTTTGTACAACAGACCTGGACCACATTAGTGGAGCGCAGACCTAAACGGTAACATGTGTGTACTCCAGATTTGGATGACACACCTGGATACTGGAGCTAAATACGAGACCTGGATTTTAAACAGGAACTACATACATATATTGCAAATGTGGAAGACGATGTGGAGGACAGACCTGGAAAACAGAACTGACAGATCAGGATACTGGACCTATATACCAGACCTAGACTACAGACCTATACAATAAACTGGACAGCAAATATGGAGGACAGCCCTAAATAAAAGACATGACCTGCAGACCTGAAAAACAGGCTTTGACTATAGACCTGGATACTGGACCTAGATACCTGGACAGCACATGTGGAGATAAGACTTGGTATTATCTCAGCAGAGTTTCCATCAACTCTAGTATTAACAAAGTGTTTGAATAGGTGTCTCCAAGTACGCATGTTGTTAAAAACAGAAGTTGCTATGGAGACACCAGACAACAGCTTGGTATTCCTGGGAGCAGTCAACTGTGACTTGGAGGGGGTTAAAACATCCACATGCAGAGGACAAAAGGTGACAACAAACCTTTGCCGTTGGCAAGGGCTTGCTCCACAGCCGAAAAACGTGCTAACAGAGTTTGCTCGTACAACTTCCTGGCCTTTAGTACCGATACTGGGGATGGGCCCTGAGATGACTGAAGGTGAGATCCGCTGGCAGGTGCTTCGGCTAGTTGAGTTAAGACTGTCACAGAGGTGGAGGTGGTAGCGTCAGCTGGAGGTCCCTTGTTCTCCAGCTCCAGCTGTGCCCATAGGAGGCAGAGGTCATTCAAGGCAGGGCAGCTCAAACCTCTGGGCACTCCCGACCCTACGGCCGTCATGAAGACTTTGTGGGCTTCATCTGTGTTTCCTAGTAGCCACTCCAGGTGGGCGTACTCGCGCCAAAGGACCAGTGACGTGCGGTTTTCTGGTTCTTTGAGAAGTCCTTTGCAAACTTGCTTGCTTCTCTTTCCTTGAGATCGAAGACGTTTTTTGTTTCCACTTTGCAGATAATGTATCACCTGGCAAACATATATGTTCATTTATTTATTTAAAAGAAAGACAAATTGTGTTATTATGACAGAGATAGGTTATCCAATATGCCAATGTAGTCCAAACATGTAATTACCAATTCCTAATATAGACCAATACCAATGTAGCAGAGTAGTAGTTGCCTGGTGGTTTCAGTTGTTGAGTGCTGCCTGCTCACTAAGAATAGCACCCACCCATCCAACCACCATCCATCGGCCACCCATCAATCTTTCTACGTCCTACCGTGCTTATTGTGGCCTTAGGGCCATGTTGCGGAGCAAGAATACCCAGACTCGCCTTTCCCTAGATTTTTCCTCCATGTCATTGGGGTGATTCCAAGCCATTCTGAGGCCAGCTGAGCAACATAGTCACTCCAGCCTGGATCTTCATCTCCCAACAGGCCAGAACCTAAACGCCTCCTGATGGAAACATCTCAGGGCATACGATGTAAATCGTACCTTAATTGTACCACCTTAACTGACTCTTCTGGATGTGGAGGAACAGGGGCTCTTCTATGAACTCCTCCCGGGTGGCAGCTTCTCACCAACTAAAGAAGCATCCTGCCACCGTAGGGAGAAAGCTAATTTTGAGTTAGCTCTATCTTCACCACAAAAGATTGATGCAGTGTTTTTCAGTTATTGTGTTCCGTGCTCTCTTCCGCTGCATATCTTTAGAGAAGAAAAGCAAACTCCTTGTCCTTGTGACATTGTGATTCACACCACTTCACACAACGAAATGACCTGTGTACTTAACCCATCACAAAAGTGTAAAGCTGTGTGTGTGGGGACGGTGCCATGCTCAGTGGACCTCAGTAGTAACTTGGCAACTGGTGGATTCAAACCTGGAACCCTCCGGACCCCAGTGCTGTTCATTAACCACTAGGCCACCACTGGCCAACACTTTACTACAGTGTGATGACAGTTGGTCAAAAAGAAATCATCAGGACTATAGTATGGCAGTATATCTGTATCTGTCAGATGATATTATCGGACATTCTTTATTGTGATATGTAATTTGGTTCGTACCTTTAGTTTTTCATACTGCATCCGGCTAAGACACAGTGCTGCCCGATGGTGAGGAGGAAGCATGGGTAGGAGCATATTCAACACGCTGGTCAAAAATTTCTCTCCCTGCTTTCCCAGACCAACATGTCTCCTAGTCATCTGAAGGCTAGTCATGTGACCCAGAGAGTTGACCCCAGGGTCAGTGAGGTCATGGGTCGTCAGTGGACGCTGCTGGTCGTTTCCTGGAACACAGGACTTTAGTCTTATGAACCAACACATCATTTAACTCACAAAACAATTTTCTTGATGACAAACGTTTTTCTTTTTAACCAAATGAGGTCCAATTCCTTTTTACCCTGAGTGAGGAAAGACAAGTTCTCCAGCAGGAAGTCACACTGACAGGGTGCAGGGCAGAGCACCAAGTCAACAGGAAGACCCAGGAAGGACAGGAAGTAGAGGAGGAGCCTCAGCTGAAGGTCTGCTGATGACAGACGTATGAGTGATGGTCCGATGTCGTCAAACAATACCTGGAATTGAGAACATTGATAGAAGGTGTCATGTGGATGATATCATATCCAAGACAGTTCCACCCCAGGCAACTGGACAGAGAGGGTTTCTTTAAGACGTTCCACCCCTTTATGAAAGTTGTGTCCACGGTTGTTCCATAATAATAGCGCACCCATATAAAATAAACTATTACATACAATCAGTTTTGGAAGGAATGTCTGATTTTAGCTTTTGTTGATACCTGATTTTGCCAATATTGTCCAGACATTCTGATCAACTGATACCAATATTTGCAGCCAAACTGAGGTCAACACCTCTGTGTGATTATAACAAATTTGGCCAAACCCAGATATAATATTATCAAGTTTTCTCTATTAGAGGAAAAACGTATAATGATCTCACCCATAGTACATAATTATGCTATTATTTGTCTGACGAACGGTGTCCGATAATGTCAACTAATGTTGGCATTATTTCAAAATAGCTGTATGTTACTTTTGATGATATTTGATTTTGCCAATATTATCAAAACACTTCATTTCCAACATCTGAAGCCAGTTGCCATCAACTGGATGACCTCAGTTTTGTCCTATGTCCCTGGGTGCAATTACAACAAATTGGCAAAACCCAGACATTGTACAATGTCTGGCTTTTGACTGCATGATGTGTGCCCTAAAAATTGTACTAATTTTTTCTTATTAAAATTTGTATCAGTGTCAAGTCACTAGCAGGCAGACGGCGCTCATTTTATTGATCGATTTTAATAATCAGGCGAACATATCCGGATGACTGTGCCAGAAACCCATACACTGAGTGCAGAATTATAAGGCAAGCGAGTATTTTGGCCACATCATCCTTTTTATCCATGATGTCCCAATCCAGTCTGTATAGGATTGAAAGCCTACTCCCAATTAAGTACTGTATATCAGATGATGTTTGTCTGTGTAATGCGAAGGGGTGCAGTGAAAAGCCTCTAACACCCTACATTACCGGGCATAATTGTTGCCAATTTTCTTCCCTTTAGAAAAATGAGTCAAAAGAGAGATTTGATTTAATTTGAAAAATCTAAAATTGTGAGATATCCTGCAGATGGATGTAGCAGTCTTGAAATTGCCAAGCTTTTAAGGTGTCACAGGAAAAAGCAAGTGTCTTATTGGTAATGGCCAAAAAGGTCATAAAAAGCATGGTGAAAATAACTACCTATGATTTGAGAAAAATCAAGCATCAAAATACCAATATGCCTCCAGTCTTGACCTATTTCATAGTTTCAACATGACTAGTGTGTTTAAAAAGCACATGGCATGTCATGTTCAATATGATGTAGATCTACCTTTCGCAGCTACAACAGCTTCAACACTTCTGGGAAGGCTTTGAAAAGCCCAGTGTTGAGGTCACACTCTGATGTTGGTCAAGAAGACCTGGTTCTCTGTCTCGCTTTAATTAATCTCAAAGGTGTTCTATCGGGTTTAGGTCACGGCTCTAAAGGCCAGAGGCAGAGTGCTCTTCACCACCGTGCATCCGACGATTGCACTTGGTGATGTGTGGCTTGGATGTAGCTGCTCAGCCATGGAAACTCATTCCACAAAGCTCTCTGCATACTGTACTTGGGCTTATCTGAAGGTTTGGGGCTCTGTAGCAATTGACTGTACAAAAGTCGGTTACCTCTTTGCATTATGCACTTTCAGCATATGCTAACCCCTCCTCCGTCAGTAAACGTGGCTGTTGTTCCCAAACTCTTCCATTTTGTTATGATATGAGCTGAAAGTCGACTGTGGAATATTTATGAGCAAGAACATTTCACAACTGGATTTGTTGCACAGGTGGCATCCTATGACTAGAATTCAGTGAGATGTGTGCCGCCCATTCTTACACAAATGTACCGTAATTTCCGGACTATAAGTCACAACTTTTGTCACACAATCTCAACCCTGCGGCTTATGCAGAGATGCGGCTAATGTATGCATTTTTTCTAACTGCTCAAGCAGAAAAGGTAAGAGTGAGACAGCTGGTGTCGAGTGGAGACGCAAGTCACAACCACCAATAAACACCATAGAAGAAGAAGTATTACGTACGGCAACGCGCCTTGTACATGAATAACATAAGCATAAACTGACCCTCATGAAAAATGCAAAAAGAATGCGACACATGCGGCTTACAGTCAGGTGCAGCTTATGTATGTACAAAATGCTTTTTCCTTTAAAAAATGTATTGGGTGTGGCTTATAGTCCGGAAATGACGGTAATGTAAAAACAGTCTGCATGCCTGAGTGCTTGATTTTATACACCTGTGGCCAGGCTAAGTGATCAGGAGATGAGAGTGAATTTTAGGGCCAAATAGATAATAAAGGGATAGTAAAGGGTGAGGGAGCTCAACTTTGACTCACGTGCCAACAAGGTGAAGGCGGGGTACTGGTATGGGCATGTATGAACAAAGATGAGGTTGTTGTATTTTAGGTTAGGGATGAACACAAACTCAACTCCCAGGACTACTGCCAGTTTCTGGCAAATAAATTCTTTAAGTAGTGCTACAGAATGAAGTTGGCATCTTTCAAGAAGAGCATGATTTTGACTTGAATCCCAGAGTGAAGCTGTGGTCCCTTATCAAACCTGAGATCTACAGGGAGGGAAAACAGTGGGTGCTGCTTCACACAATGTTGATTGTGAACAGATAAGAGTCTTTTGGGTTTAATGAGAACAAAGTTGTTGTTCAATAATAATTGAATCTCTGCATGTGAAAACCACTGCATTGTACAGTGGTTTGGACAATGTCAAGATGTCAAGTAATCTTGTCTGATTTATATTATAAGCCCAATATCAGCAAGAATATGAAACATATAGAATAATGGTTATCAGATTTTCTAATAATCATGACAACCCTATATTGTAATGCCTGGGTATTATCAGTTAATGTGTGCTGTAAATATAGTTTTGGTGATAAACAGCTGAATATGAAAGTGAAAGCACAGATAAAGTACAAATAAATAAATATATATTACCAGGACAATATCATAGTGGTTGATTTCATAATTGTAAATTAAGTTGTTGGACATAGGCAAAAAGTTAACACTGAATATCCTGGCCTTGAATTGTACATGTGGTTAAAGTTGTGGCTCGACAGACCTGTCTGTCTGGGTCCTCACAGTCCTCCTCTGATTGACCCTTGGCTTTGTCTGGTCTCCATGGCAACCAGTGAGCTGCTTCACGAGATGACTCCACATGCAGCCAGACTTCAGCCCTGGGCTGACTGGGGTCCTTCACCTCCTCCATTTCTTCGTCCTCCTCCTCCTCTTCCTCTAGAAACACACACACACAGTAGTCCATAATACCATTTCCAGTTTTATTTTATTACTCATTAATGCACACTCAGCACCCCATCTTGACAGAAAAAAAATCAGAAACGTAGAAATCTTTTCAATTGTATTAAAAAAGAAAAACTGACATAACTAATGGTCACAAGTATTAAGATCCGTTGCTCAGTATTGAGTAGAAGCACCCTTTTGAGCCAGTACAGCCATGAGTCTTCTTGGGAATGATGCAACAAGACACCTGGATTTGGGGATTCTCTCGCATTTTTCCTTGCAGGTCCTCTCCATTTCCATCAGGTTGGTGAATGTTGGTGGATTTTCAGGTCTCACCAGAGATGCCTAATTGGGTTTAGATCAGGGCTTTGGCTGAGCCAGTCAAGAATGGTTAAAGAGTTGTTTTGGGATCAGAGAATTATATTTCTCATAATCTGGGAGTCCTTCGTGTGTTTTTTGGCAAACTTTATGCAGGGTTTCATATGTCTCGCACTGAGGAGGGGCTTCTGATGAGGCTGGTCATTTCTGTCAAGATTGGTTTCTGAGTGTACATTATGAGAAATAAAAGAGTGATAAATGTAAACGGGTCTGGTACTTTCCATACCCACTGTGGTCTATGAATGCCTCACCTGTGCTGGGCGGTATCCAGCCTCCTCTTTCCTGTTGCAGCATCCAGGCCTTCCAGCCTCGGGCTCCCAACTCCCCAACCCTGGCCTCCCCACTGTCCCAGAAAGGCTCAAAGAACTCCACCTGAAGACGCAGAACCTCAGCAGGAATATGCAACTGTGTCGGTCTGACTTTCCACAATCTTATTGAGACCCACAAACCTGCTGCTTGGTCGTCAATTCGCGTACATTGTCAGGTTTGAAGAAAGTGAAGTCAATCATGGCCTGGAAAAGAGAGAGTGCCTTCTCTGAGTGGCCGGCCTGCCGCAGGAAGTGACACTGCTGAATGAAGATATCTGTGCAAACACAACAGAGAACACAATTAACATAATCATTAAAAACAGGGAAACGCGCATGACTGACTGAAACCTTACCCAACATATGGTTCTCCGTCCTGGGCAGAGGGGGATGAGAGACCATGCTGCCGTCCTGTACTGAGCTAAGAGTGCTCAAACACTTTCCATAGGCTGCATTGACTTTGGAGAAGGTGAAGCTGCTAAAGTAGCTTTGATTGAAGAGCAAATATTCCCGCCACAAGGGCGCACTGTTTGGATGGACAAACACCTTAGTGGAAAAAGATAAAATGTATTTATAATTATAATAAGTAACATCTAATAATCAAAACCTGATGACACCATGTCTGCTTTTCACCAAGTAAAAATGCCCAAATGGGGAAAAACGACTATGTTTAAGTGAAAGCCACAAGATGGCAGCATTTCAGCACATTTCATTAATCTCATCCTCATACACGAGTTCACTAATTAATAAATAATATTAGAATATAAATATTAAGTGTTTGGATAATATTGGCATAAAGTTAATATAGGACATGTAAGCTGAGAACGCATCAGACCGTCAGACTCACCAGTTTCTTCCATTCTTTGACCAAGGCCGAGGGCTCCCACAGCTCCTGGCAGATCCTAAGCCTCTCCAGTTGCAGTGCGATACAGCCAGGATTGCTTTCCACGGCACGCTCTGCTATACTCAGTTTCTTTTCCAGCACACCTCGGTGGTAGGACTTTCGATGTTCAGCCGCCAGGCAGTCCCTCTGCTTCTCCTGGGCTCCAAACTCTCCTGCCAAACTGAGCTCGTCCTGGGGGGATGAGAGAGCAGAAGGAATAAGGAAGGAATGCCAGGTGACTTGAACCAAGCCCCTGAACAGACTATGAGGCTGTTGGCCATGCTGTTGAAGGGAAACTACACTGGAACAGTCATTTGTTCACCTCCTTGCAGGCCTAGTGGCTAAGGAAGCAGATTTGGGTCTGCAAGGCCCCAGGTTAGGGCTCAGGGCACCTCAGCAGTAACTTGGCATTCGAACCAGTGGCCTTGCGGACCCAAGTCCTCTCCCTTAACCACTAGGCCACCACTGCCCTGATATACTTCAAAAAAGTTCTGTTTCCCTACTCATTAAAAAAAATATTATTATTAAATACATTAAAAAAAAACACCTAGACTAGTATTAACATGAAGGTAGTCACAGATAACCTACCTGGTAACTTATAAATCTCATCCACAACTGTGTGTCAGTAGGCTGTTCTCTGAGCTGCCGGTTGAACTCCTCTGTTCTCCTGACACTGGGGTTCACTTCCGTGTCCAACATGTCCTGTTGACTCTGCTGCTGGACCTCCTCCTGCCGTCCCTTGCCCTGCAGCCAGAGGGCAGTGGATGGGTCGTACACACCAAGTGGATTTACCAGTGACCTCTGGATTGTGGTACCTGTGTTGACAAAATGACAAGTAATTTTAAATCTTAATCTAAACGTATACTGATTTATCTGTAAAAAACACTTTACAATGTTAATTAGTTTGAATGCTCCCATCAGCTGACTGTCACTTTGATAAACAGCTGTAAAATAATATGCTAAAATTGTGCTGATGTTATCAATGGGCTGATCTAATCTCAAAATATATTAAGCTGAAATGCTACAAATGTCTAAGGACACTAAACAAGTTCTCATAACGTATTTCTTACCATCCAGTCCTCCGAGGTTCTCAAGCTTGGCATGGCACAGTGGGAGGAAGGATGTGTTGCTGAAGCCATTCTCATCATCAGGAAGCTTTGGTGACAACAGCAGAGCAGTTTCTGACCTTAACAGCTGACGACTGGCCGCAGAGTAGTATCGCTCTGTTGTCTTCTTCTTGTCACCACCTTTCTGCTTCTTCTTACTGGATGTCGACTCGTCCCAGCTGATGCCCTCTTTCTGTGGGTGGAGACCCAACGCTGAGCTGCCTTTCCTCTTGTACCTGAAAAATACAGTTAAATATATATTTAAATTTCATTACAAGGATTACAGGCTTAATGTCACTGTCTAATATCAGTGAGAATTTTTATCAGTTTTTCTTCCGTTTAACCTAAGTAGGATTGCCAAGCACCTAGGTTTCACTGAATGAACTACATCAACAGAGTGAAAAATGGCAACAAGTTATTATCGCATTTCTCTAATTAATTTTACTGTGTCAAGTAGTAATAGAAATTATTTTATGAGAAGCTGGTTTAGTTAGACTGGGAGTGTGTGCATTTACCAGGCTGCTGGAGATCAAAAAGACCCACTAAAAAAAATTATTACATAAAGTGTATGTAAACATTTACAATATTATTCTGGATCTTTTTGGACATTCTATCAGCAATAACTGTCAAATCAAAATCTACATTATTTCAATCTACAATATTCCTTCCTGACTGTCCAAATTAATTTCAAGAGGAAGAGGATAGTGGAAAAAAACACTTCCTCTTGTCCTCTAACAGGCTGCATTCAGGCTGGTAAATGGTGCAATACCTGTAGCAAATCGGAGCGCATGTTAATGTTTTTTTTTTTTACAACAAAGTGGACCAAATGGAATAAATACACATTGTTTTTCTCCATGTGGCTTTAGCTCTAACAGAAGAAGCTCCAACAGCAGCTTGAACAGCAATAGCTGTCCAAAAGCAACGTGAAAAAGTGGCTAGAGAGCAAAAGCTAGAGCATTCCCACCTCTTACTGGTGACACTTAGGTATCAGAAGAGATATCTACTGTATATACATTTAAATGAATAAATAGTCTATTATTTGTTATTACAATAGTTTATATTTGTTGTACTCAATTGTTTTTAAAATATGCAGGTATTTTATATTATATTTCTATGTTATTATTTTTATTTTTTTACAGGTCTTGGTCACACTAAGTGATTTATCACAGAGATTGTGGAGCCATGGATTTTTGTTAATGCAATAATAAAAAGTGATATGTTACACATTTCTGAATTATTTTAAATACTTCACAACAAAATTAGACCAGTAATGTTTCATTTAAGGATGTATCATCATAGATTTCTGCATTTGATATTGAGCAGCCAAAATGACCACTAGTGGTCATTCTAGTGTTAGCTTTTTGTAGTTTATTATTTTATTTTATTATTTTACACTACTAAAAACAAAGCCGGCTCTGTATGCACAGGTCCAGCATGGCTACCTGGTCACATCTCCTCTGTATAGGGACTTGTAGGTCCAGTTAGCAGGGTCTGGTTTGTGGTCCACGCAGTATGGATTCTTTGGGGTGGTCTGGAGATCGTCCAACCATGAAAAATGATTGGCAAGTGGAGAACTTTTACACCTGTGGAAATCACGGTCAAAGCTTGGTAGTCTGCATCAATCATCTTAATGAGGGGAGTTTTCTACCTTTGTGCCTCCTGTTCCTTCTTCAGATCACTGGGATAAACTGTGTCAGATTCGGAGCCACTGCTCTCTGAATACCTCCCGGCATTCTTCCTCTTGTGCTTTCTTTTCTTTTTTCTCTTTTTCTTTTTCCTTTTTCTGGAATCATGCTCATCCCCACTTTTCTTGTCCTCCTCTTCATGCCCCTGCTCCTCTGCAGAGCTCCCTTTTCTCTCTTCACTTGAAGGAACAAACGTTATTTTCACACTAATATGAGTTTAAATGCAGAGACAGCACTAAAAAGGTAAAGAGCTGCAGGGTTACCTTCTATCCTTTAAAAACCTTGTGTGAAGAGAGAGGGCGTCTCCACTCTGAAAACTCTTGTTGTTTAGCCAGTCTAGTTCTGCAATAAGAAAGAGCATTTTCAACAATCCAAATAAGAATTTCATAATAGTCATAACAATAATATAGTAAGTAATAAGTAAAAATATTATTTTTTTTTTATTATTATTTTTAAAGAATAGATTCCCTTTCTTGTGATGGAGTGAATGCACTCTGACACTAAACTAAATAATGTTCATAGACCACGAATCTAATTCACCAGAAAGACCTATGTAATGCAATAAAATTGTCAAGGGACTAAGCTAAGCACAAACGAAAGAAATCCGCAGTGGAAGAAAAAAAATACTTTGTCGTGTTTTAACGACAGGCAGACGTACGGGCAGCTTATTCCCGCTGATTTTTACTCCTCAACAGGAAGTCTTCGTCAGATGAAAACAACGTTTCATTTTTGTACTTCTTTGAGATTTAAAGCTGTGGTGCACCATATCGCACTCACCTTCCTTAGTTGAATCCTCGATTCTGACACTGGAACTCTGAGCAAACGCAGGAAACAACGCCATGACAGTATGATGGACCTATAAACAGTCGCAGGAAGATAACGTCACGCGACAGGCGGCAAAATGCCCGACGACTTTTTGACGTTATAATGTTCTAATGTTCTATTCTTTGGGGAAATATAATTGATAATTGCTTTGTCTTTACACACGTGTATTGAATATAAAGTGTGTGTGTATATATATATATATATACATATTTTTTTTTATAAAAAGTTATATTATACATTTATATATTTATATTTATTTACATACAACCCTTCTTTAACTCATTTACATTACGTTCAATGTACATAATACTCTAACAATACTCTAACCACTCGTAGTTTTATAACTAAACTTTCATAACCCGTCTGTCTTCCTGCTCTATTATGTCACTAAGGCAACGGTCCCGCCCAGTGCTACCCAATAATAACTTCAAATCAAGTTCTCTTGACCAATACGAGTCTTCCACAGTTTTGAGTGACGGGTATTTGCTCCAATTGGACGGCGCCGTCGTCTCGAGACGGTAACGCTTCTGCTTAAATTCTCAGGTTAGGCGGTTTTTAGTGAGTCAGACCTTTGAGCGGACTAGTTGTTGCACTGAGCCTTCCAGTTTCTCTAAAGAATCACAAAAGAAATATTTTGCACCGCCATCATGAGGGAGATCGTTCATCTGCAGGCCGGACAGTGCGGAAACCAAATCGGCGCAAAGGTTTGAAAAAGTTTTATTAAAGCGCTTTAAAACGAAAATGTCGATGGTTTTGGCGGGCTGCTAAACTAGCTCGCATGGCGCCAGAGCTAATGATAGCTTGTGCGTCATTGAAGACCGTACTCCATGCTCGCAGTAGAGCACACGTCGATCAAAAGGTTTCAACATTTGTCATACGTTCTGTTTTCCCCCTTTCAGTTCTGGGAGGTGATCAGTGACGAACATGGAATCGACCCATCTGGAACGTATCACGGGGACAGCGATCTGCAACTGGAGAGAATCAATGTGTATTACAACGAGGCAGCAGGTTAGCGGCAGTTTGGTGAAAATCCCCGGTCACACTGTTGGGATTATCCCGTTTCCAAGTAGCCGAGGGAATTCAACACCACATTGTAGTTCCTCAGCCGTCCTGTAGGGCGCCAGTAAGCCCACTAGAAACCGGTCTAACTGCGCGCCGTTGGCCATTTTGACTCCACTCCCTAGTTACTTCGTCCTAGTTTCCACGACCCATTTAAGTCAAACACACAGGTTCAGACAATGACGCTGCAAGACCACTACACTATTATGAAAAGAACGAACCATAAGAGAAGGTTAACCTGTCGTTTCCGGATATAATCTTGGCTTTAATGTCTGTCTGTATCGGCTTCACCCACTTCCTGCTGACTCACTGCTTAAGAAAAAAAAATGCTTGGCCGAAGTTGAGCAACATGGTTACCGACAGTGAATTTGCTACAGTTTATAAAAGGGAATTTACTTGAATGTACTTACTTACTCATGAATCACTAAACAATAAATTAAATGATTTCATGTTATATATATTATATTTAATATATTTTAAAAATAGAAATTTAATCAAGGCAACAGTGCAAAGGTTTTAAATATTGGGTTCATGGTGTTAAACCAGTAAATGGCTCAATCGGTCGGTAGTTTATAGACCAACCAGGTGGACACAGGTCAACCTGAGTCAGAGTTTAGTTTGGTCCGTGGTGATTATACTGCATTTGCATCCAAGGAAGTAGACCATGGACAGTGGTCCATGTCAATGAACAAACAAATCCAGAAATACAAACTTATTTTTATGGTCTTTTGCTTCATGTGTCTTGTATCCTGTTGACCAGGTGGGAAATATGTCCCTCGAGCTGTGCTGGTTGATCTGGAACCAGGAACCATGGACTCAGTGAGGTCCGGTCCATTCGGCCAGGTCTTTAGACCAGACAACTTTGTCTTTGGTGGGTATTCTTTCAGAATATAGAACACTTAGTTTCTCTGTCAATCCTCAGCTCTAAGCTGACCTCCCCTTTTTTTTTCTTTTTTTTTTTTCCTTCTTTTTCCTCTATTCTCCCCCCCTCCAACAGGCCAGAGCGGTGCAGGTAACAACTGGGCCAAGGGTCACTACACAGAGGGTGCAGAGCTGGTGGACTCAGTGTTGGACGTGGTGAGGAAGGAGGCAGAGAGCTGCGACTGCCTACAGGGCTTCCAGTTAACCCACTCCCTGGGTGGAGGCACTGGCTCTGGCATGGGAACACTGCTCATCAGTAAGATCCGTGAGGAGTATCCAGACCGCATCATGAACACCTTCAGTGTTGTGCCTTCACCAAAGGTGCTCATTTAACACCCTTCCCATGACACTCGCACCTCCTGCCTTCCTGGAATCTAACCCAACACCTGTCTTACCCCTTCCCAGGTGTCTGACACAGTGGTAGAGCCCTACAACGCCACCCTCTCTGTCCACCAGCTGGTGGAGAACACAGATGAGACGTACTGCATTGACAATGAAGCCCTGTATGACATCTGCTTCCGCACCCTCAAGTTGACCACACCCACCTATGGAGACCTCAACCACCTGGTGTCAGCCACCATGAGCGGGGTGACCACCTGCCTCCGCTTCCCTGGTCAGCTCAATGCTGACCTGAGGAAACTGGCTGTCAACATGGTTCCATTCCCTAGGCTGCATTTCTTCATGCCAGGTTTTGCCCCACTGACCAGCAGGGGGAGCCAGCAATACAGGTAGGAGGTTTAGTAGAGTGTGCTTGTGCTGGGTACCCATGGTGGCCAGCTGGTCTGTTTGTTGTGACCCACCTCACCATGGGAACCTGTTAACACCTGTGTTCACCAGTTTGTGTGCTCTTCCAAAAGTATAGGGGGGTCTGTGGAAGTGAAAGATGGGAAATTGCAGCATAGCTAGTTATTAATTTTTCGTACTGTGATTTGTAAAGAGAAATAAGACCATATTATTGGTTAATCGGATAAGAAAATTAACTAAGATGATATTGGATACCCATGATGCCTTTTTTTTTTTTTTTTTTTTTTTTTTTTTTTTTTGTTTTTTATTCATGTTTCTATCTTTACCTCTTTTCGTACTGTGATTTGTAAAGAGAAATAAGACCATATTATTGGTTAATCGGATAAGAAAATTAACTAAGATGATATTGGATACCCATGATGCCTTTTTTTTTTTTTTTTTTTTTTTTTTTTTTTTGTTTGTTCTTTTTTGGGTTGTTTTTTTTTTTTTTTTTGTCTATCACATTAGTGTCTATATTGTAACACTTTGTTTTGGTTCTTCCCTCTTCATTAGGGCACTGACAGTACCTGAACTCACCCAGCAGATGTTTGATGCAAAGAACATGATGGCTGCCTGCGACCCACGCCACGGGCGCTACCTCACGGTGGCTGCCATCTTCCGTGGCCGCATGTCCATGAAAGAGGTGGATGAGCAGATGCTTAACGTACAGAACAAGAACAGCAGCTACTTCGTGGAGTGGATCCCCAACAACGTGAAGACGGCAGTCTGTGACATCCCTCCACGCGGCCTCAAAATGGCTGCCACCTTCATTGGCAACAGCACTGCTATCCAGGAGCTGTTCAAACGTATCTCCGAGCAGTTCACTGCCATGTTCCGACGCAAGGCTTTCCTCCACTGGTGAGTTAAGAGTCTATATGCTATATGGTGCTGCCATTCCCAAGCCTTACTAATCTCCCTCCCTCCCGCTTCTCACAGGTACACCGGCGAGGGCATGGATGAGATGGAGTTCACAGAGGCCGAGAGCAACATGAACGACCTTGTGTCTGAGTACCAGCAGTACCAAGACGCCACTGCTGAAGAGGAAGGGGAATTTGAAGAGGAGGAAGAGGGTGAAGAAGAGATGGCCTAGGAGCCAGCTCTGAGCTCAGATGGTGGTTGTTTGCTTTAGAAGTCAATTATTTGGACAATTGCAACCAAAACTGCAAGAGGGCCCCTTTAGAGGCATTTGCCACCTGGCACCAATTCCCACTCAAACTGCTGACCTGGTCTCCACCTGGTACCTGTTTGTTTGTCTTTCTTTCGGTTTCAAATATAAATGTTTTTCTAAGCTTTTATTTTTTTTTCTATTGAAGTCCAATGGCATGAGTGTTTGTCAGTTCTGTCTCTTTCAGGTCTGTGAGCCAGTGGTTGGAAGCTTGACCACTGCTGGTGTAAAGTCTCATTTAATGGTCTGACCAATGTTAACTGCTGGTAGCTTACGATCTGTACCACATGACAATAAAGGCTTTGCCAAGAGTTGTTTGGATGTTTTATTGTCCTGTCCAACATCCACCCTTTGAGCTGTCTGAAGACTGGCCTTCATAAAAGTCATATCTAGATTGTTTTGTTCTGGACTTTAAATTCAACTGGACTTAATATTTTGAAATTGGTTCCTCAACTGAGGAATTTGCTTTGTTCCGGGTTGACGTCGGAGGGTAGTTCTACTCTCCCAATGTTTTCATAGTTGATATAACTCAACTACCTTTTTGGTATTCAGTTAATGAGCCTTGACTAGTATTACACTATTTTTTTTTTTTCCCCCTATGGCAGGAATTATAACCCAAGATTGCACATAAGGAGAAAAATGAGTTACATAAATTTACTGTACATATATTTACTTATGACACATGGTGGGGTGGAAAAGGTTAAGCATCCAGTTATCACTTGAAGTGTATTATGGCAAGAATTGAATATGTTATATCTGGTAATCTAGCTTTATTTTTAATAACTACCACTAAATTTCAATAGAGTAGAAGAATCATCAGTAACAAGTATATAGAAGGTTCCTTAAATCAACGCCTTTATTCTAAGCTACCACAGGAGGCGCTGCTTCTATCTTTCTAATAATTGGCCCGTCACTCCTCACCTCTTAGTTACTCTCTGTCCCTTCTTGTATCACTAGCTGTCGTCATATTGTCACTCACCCTCCTATTCAATCGCTCTTCTCTTCAAACCTGGAAACAGAAACTTGATCCGCCGCCCCCACCACCACACGCCTTCCAGCAAGAACAGTACGGTAGGTCAGCCTCAGCAGCTCTCCAGCTCTGAATTCTGTTCTCACTATTTTCACGTTTTCTCCATCTCATTGCTCACTCTGTCCAGGAGGGGGCCAGTAAAGGACGGTTTAGCTCTTCTGGTCTGAGTCTGACCAAAACCCTGTCCTGGATTCGAAACGAATTGAGGAACTATGCCCAAACACAGTCCATTACATGATCAACAAAGCCTCTGATACAGGGAGGCAATCAATTATTGCTGATAATTCTATAATTAAATAGTTACATTTACCAAAAATATTTGTTTTCTCAAAAAGGTGTTTATTGAAATATTATTCTTGTCATTTAACAACAGGTTTTGACAACATAAACAAATCGAACGTATCTGAGAAACTGGAAAAAGTGGTTTATAAACATACTATCACACATTTACACATATTTACATAAGTGTAAATGCATATTTAAACATGTATATATTTTAATGCTCTCTCCTGCAGAACAGCGGGAAACCTGTATCTCTATGCTAATCTTTCTCACTGTAGTGTAACCAGACACAGTACAGTCTGATAACTGGATCCTTCAGAGCAGAATCACGGCGGTGGATTCTGATTCTCTGTGAACAGAACATAAAAAAACAACATCAACAAAACTCAGACCCTGACAAACAACTGCTGTCTCTCTGTCAATAACTAACACTGTATCTGAGAGAACACCTCTCCCATAACACTGCCGTGCCATAACGCGTTATGTCCATTGTAATACATTGTTTCCTCCAGTGAAAAGGAAAAGAGATTGTGAAGCCAGAATCACACTGTTTTGAACACGAGGTAAACGGTGTTGACACCATGACCCCAAATACTTAGTGAAGAAGTACTACTTCAAGTCTTCTATGTCCAGTATTCAGTGACACACAGGCTTAGGACTCAGAAGTGTATGAGGACTCTGTAGTGTATGAGGTCAGTACTGAAGTCAAAAGTCATGGGGAGCCATAAACATTTGATCAATTTTTCCTGATCAGACACAGCAGATTGCTGGTTCACATCCCATCAACGAGTCGCTGGTTCCCATTCCATCCACACCTTTTCTCTGGTAAACATAGAAGTTAAACAGGGGAAAGTGAGAAGGTGTTCACTCCGGTTGAGACCCAGGTCCTTAGCCCCCTCAGCTCTGAAGTGGAATGGGGCTCTGGAGGGGCGGCTCCCCTGTGGACTCCAGCTCCAGGGCACTCTTGTAGATCAGTCTGGTGTGGTAGAACTCGAAGCAGGGGACAGGACAGAGACTGGGTTCTCCTGAACAAGTTTTACAGTAGTACAAAGTCTGTCCACCTGTGGCATTCCTCTTCTCTTCACAGTCCTTAAATTTCTTCCTTGGTTGCTGCTCTTCCCCCTCCCCCTCTTCCTCCATCTTCTTCTTCCTTGGTTGTGAACACACCCTGCAGTCTGACTCGCTCTCTCTCACACCCAGGAAATGGCGTCCACTCAGACGGGCAGGAAGACCGTTACATGGCCACAAGTCCTTCAGTGGTTTGGGCGACAGCTCTGAAGCTGTTGATTCTTCAGTGGATGGTGGTAAGGTGGTGTCCTTTGGACCTTGTGAAACAAAGATTAAAAACATGAGAGAGTGATAGATGGTTGTGATCTGAGGTATAAAAACTTGACAATCACAGGCTCCAGGAGGCTAACCCTGCAATTAGCCATGATCATTGTAATTTGGTGCATCATCAACTAGCATTTGAAGCTTGTGTGTTGTGTTTCTCAGTTACCTTCTGGTGCTGATGACAGCTCACACATGCTCCCCTGGTCTAGTGTGAAGGGTCGACACAGAACCGACTTGTTCTTCATTTGACGTCGTTGGGAAATGGCCACAGGCATGATGTCTGTCTGAGTACTGGCCTGGACAACAGAGAAACAGAGGTGAAACAATCTGGAAGGACGCTCCTTCATCCAAGCCTGTTATCCAGATCTACTGTTCAGGTTCGTTACTCTGTTCTGTGATCCATGTCTTTCATCTAATAGGAACTGATGAAGTATCTCAGTTGAAAAACGTTTTTGAAGCTCAGAGAACAAAATGTCTAGTTGATAGAACAGAACTATCTGGAGAACAGATTATACTTCTTCTGTGCATATATATATGTGTGTGTGTGATATATATATATATAAATATAAATATAATTTCTCGCATACATGGTCAAGGTTCTTGGTGTCAGTGTTGGAGGCTGGAACTGCACCTGTGAATGGAGATTTAAAAAATATAAATATATATTAGTATTTCTCCACATGTATTTTGATACATACATTAATGTATTGTGAAACGTAACATATCATATTGCCAGATCACCCTCCTCAGAGAACAACCCTGCAAACTCCCATGATGCAACTAATGAATAAATGAAAATACCCACCAGTCAGAGCAGCATCTCCAGAAACACTGGGCTGAGAGGCCGAACCATTGGCCAATGAGACCACACCTGCTATGACAGGGTTCTCCTCTGAGTGGCGCTGTTGGAGTGGAGCTGGGGGTGAAAAGAGCAATTGACATCAGTCTTGTGGAGCTACAACACTCAGGCAAGCTACAGCACTCAGGTTTGAGGCCAGGCAATTTCCTTTAAGTAAAGTTAAAGTATGAGAGTGAGACACTGACCTTGTGGCGTCTGTGTCTCCAGTTCGGTACCATTACAGCTGGAGGTGGATTTGGGCTCGAAATGATAGTGACAGTATTGCAGGAGGCAGGCCAGGTTACAGAAGTTGCGGACCGAACCCAAACACTGCAACTTTTCCGTCATGTAGCCTTGTTTCCTGCAGCTGTCACAACGTGCCATCTAGAAGAAAGAGGAAACCTTTTTTTGACATAATATTATAACATCATCATAATGTCATGCCCCTAAATGCTCTGCAGCCTGTATGACACTCTAAACCCACTTTGGAGTAGTAACAGCATCCATACAATATGTTGCTGAGGAGTTCCTACTGAAAGTACTCACCCCATAATAGAGGATTGTGTACTGGGACATGCAATGTGGTCGACAGAACTCCTCAACTTTCCCTCCATAGTGACTGTACAGCATTTTCTGGCTGATCCCAGAACAGTAAGAGCATGGACGCCAGGAATGGTCTTGGCCATGAGACGTCACATTCTCCTTAAAGAGGTTTAAACAGTCTAGAAAGTAAGAAGGAGAAGGGGTGAATGAAATCAAAACGGAAGGCACCATCAAGTTCTAAGAAGTCACTGGCCAATGACACTACACTAGACTTTGGCAAACATTTTAAATGATGGACCATAACTGGTCCAAAGCAGAAAGATGGAGCATCCTTTTGAACTGGGATAAATGGTATGTAGAAGTTATGAATAAAACCTAAATGTCTAAACAGGCATTGGATGGAAAAGATAATGGATAATATAAATAAATTATTTAATTTGGACGTGGATAGAGGGCTGCATTACGTAGTGCCATGGCACTGGTAGGACCTTGGCACTACACACTCCAGTCCAGTGGGTGGCAGTATCTCCACAAGTCAGAAAAAGAAGATCTTTTGGTCCATATTAGGTTCCATTCAGACTCACTCTCAGTGCACAGAGCCACGTCCTCCTGATTGTAGTAGAGAACCTCAAAGGGAACCTTCTCCTCTTTGCAGTATTCACACAGAGCCAGGACCTTTTTCATGGTTTTGAATTCTTCACAGCAACAAACAGTGCAGAAGACAGAGATCTCGCCCTGCAGAAGAAAGACAGAGAACACCTGGTTGGCAACCACTGCGCTGTGACTGACCAGGGGTCATGTGACTCCCCACACCTGATGACTGAAGAGCAGTGGTTTAGAGCTGAAGCATTTGCTGCAGTGATGGCAGGTCAGTCTGACGGTGTCAACTGCTGCTCTGGTCAGAGTTTGCCCTGGGGCTGAGGGGGCAGGCACCAACGCTGGTACTGAGGTATGGCTGTGATGGTAGCTTGTGTAGGGCGCTGCGGGTGCTTGGTTCTGGGAGATGGTTGGAACAGAGCCTGGTCCACTATCTCTGATTGGGGTCTCTCTAGGGGAGGGTGATCCATTGGTTAGGTCTGGCTGAGAGATGTGTCCAGATTTCTAAAGAATAAAAAACAAATAAAGCAACATTTGCATGTAAGTCGTCACGTCTTAAATAAGGTGGGAGGGTGTAATAGCGTCATCGTCAATGTCCTACTCACTCGGAACTCAGAAACGCAGTTGTAGGAGCAGAAATTCCGGATGGTTCCGTCAACCATGGCCAGATGATATTGAGGGATGGCTACTACTTTGCACAGGGTACACGGGAATGTAGTACCTGAGGAGAAAAGATGACAGAGGGCAAATAATTTAATCTTTGCATCACACACACACAACAAAAAACCCAACATCAAAACATATCACTGACATCTGATGCACTGATTTTGTCCGAACATGTAGCTTCTCATTCTGATATGACCAGGTGATGACATACTGTAGACCTGGTAATATGTATTTATTAATCTGTATGAACCACTGTAATAAATAGAACGAGTGTCATGTTCCCCCACCTTCGCAGCATCAGATAGTCCACATGTATTTTGATACATACATTAATGTATTGTGAAACGTAACATATCATATTGCCAGATTCTTAACAGATCACCCTCCTCAGAGAACAACCCTGCAAACTCCCATGATGCAACTAATGGATGATGAAAATACCCACCAGTCAGAGCAGCATCTCCAGAAACACTGGGATGAGAGGCCGAACCATTGGCCGAATAGTCATCAAGTGTTTTAAAAGACTGGCCATCACCCAGATCGCGTTCACTGAAGTCACTGAGGATACACACCAGTACGTATACCAGAGAAACAGATCTACAGAGGACGCCATCTCCGCTGTGGTACTCACAGCTCTCACCCACTTAGAGAAGAAGGATAATTATGTCCATCTTTTCTTCCTTGACTTCACATCTGTGTTTAATACAATCGGACCGCACTCCCTTGTACAAAAACATCCTTGAATTCCACACTCAACAACTAGGTCCTGGTTTTCCTGATCGGGTCCTCCTCCTCCAACACACTCCACACTGGTTCTCCCTAGATCTGTGTTGTGAGTCTCCTCTTGTTCACCATGCTCATGCATGACTGCACGGCACTAAATCCAAGATGTTTTATCTTGAAGTTTGAAGATGACACAGCCGTGATTGGACACATCGCGGATTTTGACAAGTCCGACAACAGGTGGGAGGTAGAACATCTAGAGCGTTGGTGTAAGAAAAACAACCTCTGCTTCAGTGTGAATAAAACCAAGGAGATTATCATAGACCACAGAAGGGACAGACATTCGTCTACTTCTCTACATTGAAGAGAAAGCAGAGGAAATGGTTTCCCCTGGTACCTGGGCGTCCATATCTCAGGCGACCTCACCTTAAGAATCATCCCCTCATGCCTGAACAAAAAGCATACCAGCGCCTCTACTTGCCAGACAG
The DNA here is from genome assembly GCA_016785265.1 of Paraplagusia blochii. Classification (NCBI taxonomy): domain Eukaryota; kingdom Metazoa; phylum Chordata; class Actinopteri; order Pleuronectiformes; family Cynoglossidae; genus Paraplagusia; species Paraplagusia blochii. Next base: position 450,610 of record JAFBJS010000740.1, read on the forward strand.
GGAGCCCAGTCATTCTACAGATGTGTGAGGGAGAGCGTTCTGTTTTTCTGTATCACTGTGTGGCCCTGCAGCCGTTTGTTGGCAGAGAAGTCCTTTAGAATGTGGCAAAGGCTGCAGTAAGTCGAGCCTACCCTCCACCATGCACCATCAGAGATGCAAGAAACTGGCCTTCTACAGTACAAGGACCCCACCAACTCTGCACACCAACCGTTTGTACACCTCACCACCTGACCTCCTTTCTTATCTCGCTTTATCTTCTTTCCTCAAACCCAGGGTATATTAATTCATTCATTGATTTCTGTATATATATGTGTAGATGTATGTGTTGCAATGTCGATAAAAAAAATCCTTGATGCGAGGTGGCCAAGCACTGGGCACAGCCCATGTTGACTCAGCCTTCAATTTTACATATTGTGTTGCACCATCAACGTGATTTTCTCTCCTTTTTGTCTGTTCTTCTTCATATTAGTGATTATAAATTAATTTAATATTATATTTAATATTAATTTGTTTCTACTGTGCAGTTTACTGCAGTGATGTTGCAGTTACAAACAGATGAATCTTCCAACCATCATTAAAGAAAGTCCTTTAAAGATGGTCTCCTCTCAGAACAAACAGTCACAGATTCTCTCCGTTCCAAGTGTCTAAGAGTCTCATGTTGATGGGAATCCACTTGGTTGTTATTTCACCAAAGCAGATTTCCTCTGAGTGATGACACAGAAGAACTGAGCCAAAAATTTAAAAATTTTGACTAATTTGTTGTATCTTTTGTATTTGTTTTATTTTATTGTATTTTATGCTCTGGTAGCATCCATTGCACTGTCTGTCCGTCCAGGGAGTGGATCCCTCTCCTGTGGTTCTCCCTAAGGTTTCTACCGTTTTTTTCCCTGTTATTTCCCGGGCTGAGGGTCTAAGGACACAGGATGTTACCAACCCTGTAAAGCCCTATGTGACAAACTTGTTTTGTAAATGTGGGCTATATAAATAAAAATTGATTGATTGATTGAAAATGGAATTGTGACAGGACCATGTGTGTGTGCGTGTGAGAGAGCAACCCACCACTGAGAGTGTGTTGCGTAGGGCGACTCTTCCCCACACACGCAGTGGAGCAGTAGAGCTGGACTTTGCCCCGGTGGTCTCGCTCAAGGACACTGGAGGACACCAGGGTGGGTTTGTGGCAGCAGGCGCAGTCTGTGTTCTTTTTGCAGGTCTGCAGACAACCAGCAGAGGTATCAGTGACAAACATCATGATGATCGCACTGATAGTGTGGAGATGTGAGTAGCTACCTGTTTGTAGGAGTGGATGCACGTGGGCCCACAGAACATGAGCTGAGACTTATCGATGGTCAGGATGTGGCAGGTGCTGGAGCTGCTGTTACAGTATAGACCGCAACCTTCACAACTGTTCATGGCCAACTGACGGATTTTGCGCCAAGACAGAAAACAACTGTCACTGCACAGTCTGTGAAGACGACCCTGCAAGGTGACCTCGTGTTCAATCTGTTTAAAAATTAGGATAGAGTGGCAGAGGAGAAGACAACGTGATCAATGAACCACAAAAAACATAGACACTGTATGAATGTAGGTAGGTAGGTAGATAGGCAGAAATATATTGAGATAGCTTGGTGGGTGTTGTATAAATACATAGACAGGTAGATATGTAGGTACATACAATGGGTACGGAAAGTTTTTCCGACCCCTTTAAATTTGTCACTCCTAGTTTCATTGCAGCCTTCTTCTTGTTCTTTCGGCTTATCCCGTTTTTCAGGGGTTGCCACAGCAAGTCAACAATTTCCATCTCACCCTGTCCTGCGCATCCTCAGCTCCAACTGCAACCACCTCCATGTCCTCCCTCACCGCATCCATAAATTTCCTCTTTGGCCTTCCTCTTTGTCTCTTACTTGGTAGCTTCATGTCCAGCATTCTTCCCCCAATATAACCACTGTCCCTCCTCTGAACATGTCCAAACCATCTTAATCTGGCTTCTCTATAGCTTTTTCTCCAAACTGTCCTGTCTGTGTTGTCCCCCTAATTACCTTGTTCCTGATCCTGTCCATCCTTGTCACCCCCAAAGAGAATCTCACTAGGACTGCTGTTGACCTACATACTGTACTCCTGAAGCTGAGCATCACATGTCTGTCTTAAAACAGATCATCAGGAATAAAAACCCTTCCTGAATAAAAACAATAAACCCGCACAATAAAAACCCTGTGGTGTATGCAGGGTTCCTTACCTTCCCAATGCTCCTACAGACACTACAGACTGGCTTGTCAGTGCCTGTTTCTGCCTGCTTCTCAGCATTCTTTTCCGGTCGCTGCTCCACCCATTTGTCAACAATCTTTTCATTGGTTTTCTTCTTGTGTCTGAAAACTGACAGGCAGAACTGACCACAGAAGTTCAGGAAGGAGCTGGGGCCTTCGCCTGGAATGATGACCATGTCCCTGGGCTGAAGGATGTCCCTGCAGAGAAAGCACCGGATTAACACTAGAAGAGAAAGAGATTGTCATCATCTTTAGGGGACTGCAGATGAAAACTAGCCTTTTGGCCAAGGAGGGGGCAGTTGGTGGACTAATGGTTAAGAAATCTGACTTTGGTTCGCAAGGCTCCCTCTTCAAATCCCCCTTTGCCGTGTTACTGCTGATGTACCCTGAGCATGGACCCCCCTACACTGCTCCCCGGGCGCAGCTCAGACAGCAGCCCTCTGCTCACTACGGTGATGGGTTAAATGCAGAGGCATAATTTCCCGAAGGATACTCCCTAAGGATTTATAGAGTTCCAATTTATTTATTTAATTCTGTCTTTTAACCATGCGTTTTTATGAAAATGCACTGTCCCCTTTTAAATAAACTAAACTAAATTATCAGGTATCTACACATATGTACATTGGCAATAACCTGGCCATGTAGTCCTTTGGGTACTTTGTCTATTCCAGGGCCATGATAAAGCACCTGCATAGTAGACTTAATTGTAGTAGAATTATTATATTGTTTAAATTCTGTAAAACTTTTCAAACCATTTAGGGGCAACAATGGGCGTCAATAAATATTGGAAAAAATAAAAAAAATAATATATATATATATATATATATATATATATATATATATATATATACACCTCATATATATATATAAACCTCACAAATGTTGTTTTGCAACACCCTTAACATATGTGTGGCAAAATTATTAATTGGCTAGAAAATGGCAAAATTATTTACAGCAAAAAAGGGAATGCACTGAGAAGACGACAGCCAAAACTGTGATACAACCAAGAATGACTGTATTGCGATGTACTGCGATACTAGAAGATAGGGAAGATAAGGTATAAGGCGTTCTACTGATATTTGATTACAGTATTTCCACAGTGTAGCAGTTAGTTGGCCAGCCAGAAGTAAAGTGTTCTCGGGTTTGTCTCCAGAAGAAACACCTACTTGATGTTAAACCTTTCCTGCCCGTTGCTGTGTCTGCTAAATTGATAGTTTAATCATTAAAAAATATATAATTATATCTGTAGTACCATGAAACCAGGTTTCGCGATATATATATATATATATATATATTGTACATAGTGTATATTGAAGTATATTACTCTGTATGCTATAAGTATCTGTGGGGGCGGAGCAGTGGAGAGCAGAGGAGTGGCGAAGCTGATGCCACAACCGTTACAGGTGAGCACAATAACACTAATTTCCCCTCTACTTATATTAGCAGGAGCTTGGACAGCAAGGGAAAGAGGAAGCAGACATTTCAACAACACTGTTTCGGTTGTCCTTGGACTGTTCCATGTGATATACTGCAAATACATATATAAATACACATAAGTCAAGTTATTCAGTACTTGTTGCACTGGAAACAATTCCTGGCCTTGCTGGCTGGGGGCAGATGTCCCGTCAAACACACAGTGGAGCAGAAAAGCTGCGTGGAACCTTTCCTTTGGAAGGCCGTCTGACCTTTGAGCAGGACCTGGAAAATCAGCGCAACTTAGATGAGCTGTCATTGACTTGTTTTAAAGAACAGAAGTTGAATATCATTGTTAGCACCTTCGAGCAGCCACTGCACCGCACACTACCAGGGACAGGAGGTACAGGTGGACGTGTGGGCAAGGGTACAAGGGTCTGTAGAGAACTTGTGAGTGGAGTGGGTGGCCTGACGTGTAGGGGAGCCATAGCTTGGAGCACAGCTCCTCTGCCTGGTATGAAGATGGCGGTGGAGTGGCGAGCTGTAATGGTTGGCTGCACTGATGCAGGAACCACTGCTGCTGCTGTCGGAACTGCAGGAGGAAAAATCTCAGAGATCACTGCTTCTCTCTACTGACAAAATCCTTTTTTTCCCGTGAAGTCTAACTGAATTACTCTGGCAAAGTCTCCCGAAAGAACTTTTAAAAAAGAAAGTAAATCAACTCACCGCTAGGAGACACAAAGGTGTTGGTTCCTCCTACGGAGTACACTGAACTGATTCTCAGCTCCTCCTGAAAACACCACAGGGACCTCACAGTTGAATTTCTCTCTTTTCTCACACTAAACACAGATGACACCAAACAACCACTGGGTGGAGTATTGAGAAGCAAGTATTTACTTTATTTCTTGTATGTATTTGTTGTATTTACTGTATTAAACTGAACTTTCCTCTCTTTGTTTAATGTACTTTTTGTATTTACTGTATTTCTTGTATGTGCTGCCTATATTTGTACTAGCACTCATATTAGCACTCATTTACTCTAAAACCCTCTGCTCTGATATTGTTTCAGGTATAGATCTCCTCAAAAAGTGCTTTGCCCAATTTCTACAAGGTTATTGACCAGGACCAGCTCTCACCTCCTGGTGCTCCAGCTCCTCTTTGACTGCCCTGATACTGCTCTGAGGCAGCAGGGCGGCGTCATAGCCATCATCAACAGGCTCATCTTTGATGCTTATCTTTGGAGACACGTTGCAATTGACATCGGGAGGCGTGACTGATTTCTGGAATAATCATGAGTCAGTTATTGGAGTCTGACTACCTCTGTGATAAACCAGCACAGCTCTGAATGTCCTTACCTGCTGACTGTCTTCTGTCTCCTCGTCTTGGTTAGGGACACCAGCATCTGACAACACACAAACAACATTAAAAAAAACATCTAACATTGAATTGCACACAAAGCAGCGATGCTCAGCAGTGTCTAGGTTGTCCACAAGGTTAAAGTGTGTATAGAATTTTTGACCAATTTTTTAAAAGCGCAGTGATGAGGTCACACTGATGTTGGTCGAAAAGTCCATGCCCCTTGTCTTTGCTCCAAGTCATCTCATAGCTGTTCTATTGAGTTCCCCACCAGACTCTGTTATCCATGTATTTATGGACCTTGCTTTGTGCACTTGTGCACAGTCATGTTAGAAAAGGAAGAGTCCCACTTCAAACTGTATCTACAAGGTTGGGAGCATAGAATTGTCCAAAATGGTTTGATATCCTGAAGCATTCAAAGTTCCTTTTACTGGAACTAAGGGGCTAAGACCAACATGGTGCAATGCAGTCTGTACTGTTCTCCTGGCAACCTCCAAACCCAAACTCGTCCAACAGATTGCCAGATGGAAAGGCATGCGTCATCACTCCAGAGAACTCTGGTCTCCACTGCTCTGAGGCAAGTGGTGGTGTACTTTACACCACTGCATCCGACACTTTGCTTTGCTGATGACTTAGTGATGTTGGTCATGGATGCAGCTGCACCGCCATGGAAACCCATTGCATAAAGCTCTCTGTGTACTGTTCTTGGGCTTATCGGAAGGTCACATGAAGTTGGAGCTCTGCAGCAATTGACTGTAAAGAAAGTCTGTGACCCCTTTTTGTTTATTTATGTGGCCTACCCCTTTGTGGCTGGGTTGCTATTGTTCCAAAACTCTTCCATTTTGTTATGATAAAGTTGACTGTGGAACATTTAGAAGCGAGGAACTTTCACCACTGGATTTGATGCACAGGTCAACCAAGACTACAAAGGGGGGTCTTCAGAACCGGCTCAAGCCCAAGGGAATGTATGACATAAGCCAGAAAGACACTGGCTGAAGAGACACAGAACCAAGAAGTAAGCTTTTGACTAGGATGTAAGTAGGGCTGTATTAAAACTAAGATTTGGGGACAATGTGTCAGATATTGCTCCTGGTAGACCTGAGTAATCCGCAAGCGCCCAGGTCCAGCCCTGGCTCCCCAGCTTGGTTACACTGTCTTCTCTTTTTTTATTTGTTTGCTTTATACTTTGTCATTTTGTTAATTTATACTTAGTTCTTTGATTATGTAATACATTTAGTTGACATGTCAGATATTTTTGTAACTATGATTATACTGATCACTTTATTAAACATTCTAATGGCAAACTTTGACGCCCTTTGTTTATGATTTTAGAGAGAAATAGGAACACGATCTTCACTGGACAAATCAGTTCCTTAAGAGAGGGTTATAATCTAAAAATGGATACAAGGATGAAGATGGAGGGAAAGATGGATACTATAAATCCCAGTAACCTAGGTTGTGTTCAGAGAGTTGAACTGGACCAGTAACAAACACTGGAGTGATAAACAATCAGTCCAGTCCTAGATGTGAGCAAAATTGGAACTAATATTGGCCGACCTTTAGTAGCAAATTATGTAACATCTGTATGATTTGTTTTCCTCCAATAATGAAAACAAAAATACATTTTATGTATAAGTGGCAGTCACTAGGTGGCAGCATTGTAGTTCATTCCATTAATACGTCCAAATACAGTGGTTTGTACAGACTCTCTGGGCTGTAGAGGTTGATGTGGAACATTATGTGTTTGGATATTATTTCTTCTGTTCTTGTCCACATCTTACCTTGACTGTTGTCGCCACTGCGGTGTCGGGACGAGTGTGAAGTCTTGGCAGAGTCGGTGCTCTCTTCTTCGCGTTCCACCGGAGGCTCTTGAGATCTGGAGTATGGTTTATCCTTTTCGTTTCTTGTTCTTTTCTTGCTTTTCTTATTCCTGTCAACATCTTCCAAGGAACCCATGGGCAGAGCAAAATGCCAGTCTTCGTCCTCATCCTCCTCCTCTGGCCCAGAAACTGGAAGGCCATCTAGTGCATCATCAAATGCGGCTGCGCCACTTCCTCCTCCGTCGTTTGTGCTGATGGCAAACGAGGAGGAACGATCAAAGGAGGATGAGGTGATGGGTGGGAAGGATGACTCTCCTGTCCCCTCCTCTATTTTCTCCTCCTGTTTACTGCCATCACTGTCCTCCTCCTCCATCTGTTGATCCTCCCCTTGTCCGGATGTCTCGTCTGCACCCTTTGAATCATCTGGACCGCCACTCCTCGAAGAAGTGGCAGAGCCTCTGGATGACTCGGCAAAGTCCCCGAGTCCCATCACTTCATCAAAAACTCTGGAGAGGTGCTGCTCATGCTGCAAGAGACAGAGAGTTTGGTGGAAAAAAAAAATTAGAAAAGTAAAAAAGTGACTGATGTCCGTACCTATCATCAAATTAATTAAAAGCAAACCATTACAACTTTTTGCCAATGACATCTAAACACTTCCGAATTATATATTGGGGACATTATACTGCAGCAACAGTAACACCAGTGTTACGAGTATATGCAGAGCATCTAAACGTTGTGCGTGGGACATTGTTCGAGTGTGTTTCCAAACAATCTGTATGTGGCTCCATGAGATCAGTGGAAACAGAGTGTGTATTGAGTGACATGGATGAAAAAAATGTCACAGAGGAAGAGAGAAAATGAGCCACACCAGCCTTATAGAGGACACTGACACAATGGCAAGGAGTTTGCTTTCCTCTGTTCCTAAGCCAATTTACTGCAGTAATTATTCTCAAAGCTATTAGATATAAAGTTATCTCAAAATATTATGAGATTTAATTTAGAAAAATACTGTGATATAAATTTTTGGTTATACCACTCAGCCCTAACCCCCACCAAATAGGTTTTGAGTTGGGGGTACGCCTTAAATTATGTAAAATTAAGTTTTGTTTCCATAAATTTGCATGAAAAATTTTGAACTTTGAAAACCTCTGGAATTTTGCAACATTTTCTTGAACCAAGTCAACCTGGAAAGTGTGAATGGCGGAGAGATGTAGAGAGTCTGGAGTGGAATTTATCATAATAAAACTTTCTTTTCCAGTCCTGTGGTTACTTGTGCTCTCAATGTCAACACTAACACCACCATCTACCAATGTTTTTGTTAAGACATTTCTCGCTCTGACTTGCACAGCTAATGACAATAAAAGGCCTCGCTTTTCCAGCGCCTATACATAAATTCCCCTATCCATGCAAATATACAGTGGCGTAAAAAAGTATTTGCCCCCTTACTGATTTCTGTGTTTTTTGCAGATTTATCCCACACTAAGGTTTCTGATCATCAAACCAATTTTAGTATGGCACAGAGACAACCCAAAGAAATAGAAAATGCAGTTTCTAAATGATGATTTCATTTACCAAGGGAGAAAAAATTACAAATATGTCAGGCCCTCTGTGAAAAAGTAATTGCCCCCTGAAACTAATAACGTGTTGTACCACCTTTGGCAGCAATAACTGAAATCAAGCGTCTACGATAATCGGTGATGTCTTTCACAACGCTTTGGAGGAATTTTGGCCCACTCTTCCTTGCAGAATTGTTTCAATTCTGCAATATTAGAGGGTTTTCTAACATGAACTGCCCGTTTAAGATCACACCACAGCATTTCAATAGGATTTAAATCCGGACTTTGACAAAACCTTAATTTTATTTTTATCTTAGCCATTCAGAGGTGGACCTGCTGGTGTGTTTTGGATCGTTGTCTTGCTGCATGCTCCAAGAGCGCTGGAGTTTGAGCGCATGAACTGATGGCCGGACGTTCTCCTTCAAGATTTGCTGGTAGACAGCAGAATTCATTCTTCCATCAATTACAGCAAGTCGCCCTGGTCCTGAGGCAGCAAAACAGCGCCAGACCATCACACTGCCACCACCATGCTTCACTGTTGGTATAGTGTTCTTTGGATGGAATGCTGTGCCATTTTTTCGCCAGATATAACGGGCCGCACAGCTTCCAAAAAGTTCAACTTTGGACTCATCAGTCCACAGAATGTTATTCCAAAAATCTTGAGGATCATCAAGATGTTTTTTGGCAAATGTTAGACGAGCCTTTGTGTTCTTTTTGGACAGCAATGGTTTTCGCCTTGGAACTCTACTATGGATGCCAGCTTTGGCCAGTGTTTTTCTTACAGTAGAGTCATGAACACTGACCTTAACTGAGGCCAGCGGAGTCATTTTAGCTGGCCGACCACTCCGGGGAAGGTTTGCCACTGTTCCCAGTTCTCTCCATTTGTGGATAATGGCTCTGACTGTGGTTCGCTGGAGCCCCAAAGCCTTGGAAATGGCTTTGTAACCTTTTCCAGACTGATAGATGTCCATCACTTTTTTCCTCATCTCTTCTGGAATTTCTTTAGATCGTGGCATGATGCTCTGATCTTGTAGCCTACTTCACTTTCTATTCTATTTAAGTGTTTTCTTGATTCAACACATGTGGTGGTAATCAGGTGTGAGTGTGTGCTGTGGAATTGAACTCAGCTGTGGAATTGAACTCAGCTTTCCTAAAACTGTGATTAGTCACAGCTATTTTGTGATTTAACAAAGGGGGCAATTACTTTTTCACAGAGGGCCTGGCATATTTGTAATTTTTTCTCCCTTGGTAAATAAAATCATCATTTAGAAACTGCATTTTCTATTTCTTTGGGTTGTCTCTGTGTCATACTAAAATTGGTTTGATGATCAGAAACCTTAGTGTGGGATAAATCTGCAAAAAACACAGAAATCAGTAAGGGGGCAAATACTTTTTCACGCCACTGTATATGGTTTTCGTGCATTTGTCTTCAAAAGGCAAAGACACGGATACATTAACTACACTAATACAATTTCTAATAGATGTTACGACGGGGAAAACGAGAACCCCGCGACTGGTTTGATAATATCTTAAATGAACATAATCTACACTTTTTATTGTTAGCAGCAGCAGCAGTTATGAGGTTTGGGTTCTCTGGAACAGCAGCTAGCAGTAAGTTAGCGGTTGACAAAAGGTTCCGGTCGGTCCGGGATTATTGGAGACCGGTAACAAACCGCACCTAGGGATGTGCATATGTCCGTTTATGATGTACAAGCCAGATAAAAGAGCTGGGGAGCTACGTACGTAAGACCCATAGGGTAATAAGCTATCGGGTTAATGATGGCTAGGTAGCAGATGTTAGCTTCTGTGTACCCACAGCGGCAGAATGGTGAGACCGCTGTAGGCTAACACACGCTAATATTCTCCAGCTAACTACTATTAACTACCGACACGGCTGCTGTCTCCTCCCATTAACAGTTTACTTTAACCGTCATGGCCGAACAAAAGGTACCATACCCGGCGGCTGTATTTTTATTACCTTTAAACGTTTAATTCTGTATTCATCAGAGTCCGCCATGTTAAATGATGCCTCCGACGCCGCAGCACTCCCGTATCACCTTCACAACGAGCAAGAAAGATCTGTTTCCCTGGACACTGAGGGAAATTTAGTGCGCAGTTAATCTAGACTTTACGTGTCGCACATAAATAACCAAATGTGGCCATATAAATTGTAATAATACAATAAAAAATATATAAATCAAACGCAAACCAAAGGGCCCGTTCCCAGGCATCAGTAAAATCTTTAGTAGATTTGCTAATAACAACACAGGAAATATAACTGATAATATTGATAATATTAATTGAACTGGTAAGAACTGCAGGGTTTCTTTTTGTTTAAAATGGTTTTAATTAACATATTATGATGTAATACATGTATAGAGCCTTAGTTAGAATAACAGTTTTGTTTATTTACCACAGATATTTTGTCTACATTTGTCAATGCAAAAGTGACAGGCTGAAAAATAAACATGTCTCCTTTCTACCTTTCCACTAGGTGTGAATAAATTAAGGTATTATTTATTTATTGAGCACATTTCATGCACAAAGTAAATGTAATGTCCTTTCATGTGCTGAAGCTGCAAATACTATAATTCAAGGGGTGCTGAACTCCTGTTGGAAAAAGCTGGAATTGCCCACATTGACGGAATTCTTGGCTGCCACAAGTCAGGAATGTGGGATTAGGCTGTTCTAGGAGGTTACCGTAGTTTTACCCTACTGATGATGTGTTGTAAGCAGGGTGTTACTGTCTCCTTCTCTTGAGTAGATTAATGTTCACAATGTAACACAGTTTATTTAACACAAAAAAGGTGGTGGTAAATTCAACTCCAGGTTGGTATAAAGCAAACACAAACCATTAACAACAGGGTCCTCATTCAAGAGGATTATTTGATTACCACTCACCACCATGTTGAACGCTTTGGTCGACGGCAAGGAGCCAATCACCAGTTGCTGTGAATTTAAAGAAAAAGTGTAGGCCCACACCTACACTCACAACCAGGAATTTACAATCACCACACAGGACTAGAACCAGTCCATGGAAAGAAAATTAAACCATAAACATAAACACAGGCACTTTTCCTGGATCTGGATCCTACATCTTTAAATCATAAAATTAATCTCCCTTGAAGGTTCAGAGTCTTCCTCAGTTCTATATATAGCTCCTCAACTGATGAGGCAATATTCTGTAGGGTATGGCAGGAGTGAAATATTGACACGGAAAAGCTTCTTCATACCTGAAAACCTCTGTGAAGAAAATAAAATAAAACCATCCAAAGTATTATGCACATAGAGTTCAATAATACTTTAATCATTAATACTTCAAAATGTGATAATGACGTTGCAGATTTTACACATTTTGTCTCCCATAACATGGATACTTCTCATTTTCATTCAGTACAGCATTTTATCAGGCCACTAATCTTAACTGATCAAGTGCCAGTATTCTTCCGCTGAAAAGTAGTTCCCTGAAAGTAGTCCCTTCTGCTTTTACAAGTGGTCTATTAAATAGCAAAAGTTTTTTAACTACCCCATGCATCCACAAATGCATAAAACTAGTCGGTTCATCAGCTTTCATTACTTTTACAAATGATTAATAACTTTTACTCACTCTAAGCTAATATGGGATTCAAAACATAAGCCTAAAGGTACACTTTGTACACATTTAAATATACGCAGTATCCTGAACAAAAGTGATCAGGTTCATCACCTTCTCAAATATTGACCTCCTTGGCCTAACTGAGACATGGCTCCATGAATAGTCGCCATCAGCTGTACTTACTGTACCTGGTTATAAAATGTTTAGGAAAGACAGACAGGGTTCCAAAGGAGGCAGTGTTTATGCCAAGGACACTTTTACTTGTAATGAGATACATGGTACAGATGAGAATGGATTGGAGTTTTCTGGACTGACTGTTTCTTTGTCACAGCAAATGTCTTTTATTCCTTTAGAAATTTATAGGCCTCCTTCATCAAATGTGGATTTTTTTTAAAAGCTGGAAATGTTGCTAAAACAACTCGATCCTGCAAAAGAGTTCATTATAATGGGTGAAATGTTAATTGGGAAGTAAACAAAGTTAAGAAACAATTGAAAAAGTTATGGATGATATGGATATGACTCAGGCCCTACTACTAATAAACGGCCTTATTAGAATTACAAACTCTACTTCCACCCAGATTGACTTGGCTTTCACTAACAGGCCAGAAACAACCCTGAAGTTATATAACATGTGTCAGACATATAACATATGTCTGATCACAATCTTATAATGGTAACAAGAAAATTAAATAACAAGCGCTTCAAACATTTAGCTGCTAAAGAGTAGGATAGGATACCAAAACAGAAATAACAAGACTTACAAGATTCTATCAGAAGTAAACTGGGATTGATTCCTTACTGGCAATCATCTAGATGTCTATTGTTCAGTTATGGCCAACAAAGTACACCAAATAATTACACAATTTTCGTGGACAATCAAACTGAAAGTGAGAAAGAATGGCCTTCCCTGGTTGAATAATAATATTTTAAAACTCATGAAAGATCACTCTTTGAAGTTCCCAATCAAATTGGGAAATTGTTGTGAAGTGGTTTCTTCGGCGAAAAACATGGTTGGACCCAAATGCAGGACTGGGAGACTCTTAGATGTTCAAAGATTTATTTACCAAAAACAACAAACCTAATATTAACTCAAACAGACACTTTATAGGCCTCCTTATAGGCCTAGGCACGTCACAATGTACATGAACTCTAAACTACTAAACTTCATAAATGGTTTGGCTACCTAAGCTCAAACCAAAACCTTACAAACTCCAAACAATTCCTCACAACTGTTTCCAAAACCTTTCCAAATAACTCCTGACATGGCAACACATGACATCTCAAGACACGCCGACCAACCTAGACAATGATCCAACGAAGACTGAATGAGGGAGAGGGGTATATATACTATGGACACCAGGCGGCACTAGTGAGACTAATGACAAAGACACAGCTGACTGTGATGACGCCGATTACCCAACACCAGACAACAGCAGGGAAAAGGAGAGGGAAAGAGACAGAGACAGACAGACCTCACAGAAATAACAGAAACCAATTTAATTCATTACGGAATAGGGCAGTAAAGGAAATAATAAAATCTAAAGATGATTTTTTCATTACTGCTTAAAAGAGTGCAAGGGGGAATTCCAAGATAACCTGGAATCATATTAAAAAAATATTGGGTAATTCTCAAAATATAACAAAACCAAAGCAGCTCAAAGGAAACATCCTGACAGAACCTTAAATAATAGCAAATGCTTTTACCAACTACTTTATTGAGTCTGTGCCAGAAATTTCTGATAAATTTACACCAATACAAAGGAAGGAAAATTCTGCAATGTCTGACACGCAGTCCTTTACTTTTTAAAAATATTAATATAATATTATTAATGAACTAGATTCTCAGATTTCCTTTAAAGACCATATTAAAAAAATGTGTAAAAAAATGCAAAAATTTATTTACATTCAATGATTCATAGTCACTTTACCTATTGCATCACCAGTTGGTCCCAGGCTGGTCTATGTGCAAGAAAACCATTGAAGGTCTTGTACAAACAAGCAATTAAAGTCATGCATGAAAACCTAGACATTTCCATCACTGTATAATTAAAAAAATATATATACCATTTTACATTAGGATAGTCTTAACACATTTGCAGATTTAAATTTGTACTGCATAATTTGGCTCCAGAACCTTTGGCAGAGTACATCTACCAAAAAAATAACTGTCAGCGTGTCACTCGAGGCTCTGTCAGAGGTGACTGTCACATTCCTCTATGCATACGCACGTTCAGTCAATCGGCCTGTTCAGTAGCGAGTGTAAATGTGTGGAATTCATTACCTGAGGAGGTTAAACAGCATACAAGGTCTTCACGAAAAAAAGGAAAATGTGGCTCATCAACGACTTCAACTGCCAACACTAGAGAAAATGCCTCTTGTGATGTTTTCACATTCAATGTTCAGATCTAAATGCAAATATGTAATGTGATTCTATTTTAAATGTTTATGTGTTTGCATATGTATCTTGAATTGTGAATGTGTTATGTTTTTTGCCTTTTTACATTATCGCCAGGGGACTACAGATGAAACTAGCCTTCTGGCTAATTCTGGCTTTTTTAGCCATGTGCAATATTGTGTTTTGTTAAATTGCATTGTCCCCTTTAAATAAACTAAACTAAACTAAACATAATGAGCGACTTTTAAGGTTAATTTAAAATAAATCCTTGTGTGAATTTCGTACTCACAAAACGCTCTGATTTAGATCTCGATTCAAAGGCTACAATCCGATGCATAAAAATATAAAAAATATTAATAGTGCTTTTTGTTACTGAGGAGAAAAAGAGAAAGAGAAAGAGAAAACAGAAATGAAATTTCAATTTAGTATCTATTTTTTATTTAGTGTCCAACAGTCAATACACCAAGTCTACTAAATATGAATTCAGACAACATAAACAATATATTCATTATGTAGCTAATGTATAAAACCCAAAACTAGAAATACAGTGTCCCTCACTTAACAAGTTTACAAATATCTGCTCATACATCCTTCTCTCAATAAATCAATAAGCAAGAAAAGAAAGAAAAAAAGTTATACCGTATTTTCACGACCATAAGGCGCACCTTACTAAAAGGCGCAGCCTCAGTTTTGTGTGCCATTACTATATTTGACACACACATAAGGCGCACCTGATCATTGGGCACAGGTTTTATATAGAATCCACGCCCACACTTCCCCCTTTCTCTCATGGTGTTCTCTATTACATCCCCCTTACAACAGCACACACACATAAGCATAGAAGTGTGCTATATAAAAAAAGAGCGGATCAAAACAACGCCCACACTTCTCTCATTAACGTTGTCATGGTGTTCTCTACCATGTCGGCCTTACAACAACAACACATATAGGGTGCACTGCACTATAGAGCTTGTCGCACATTTTGAAGAAAATGTAAGACTTTTATGTGCGACTTATAGTCGTAAAATACTGTACTTTAATAATCCCATATCTGAAAAATTGTATTGACAGCAGCAGTTGCTTTAACCACCTTGTGGTTAAAACAGCTTATATAATATCACCTAATTAACCATTGTTGGGTGTCTGTGATGTAATATAGTGTAGCAGATAATATAATACTCTTCTATTACAGTGAGTGGCAGCAGAGGCTATGAATGCCTAAACAATAGAGTCATTGCTATGTGACTTTGCTAATAGCGACAGTGGCTGGAACAGCAAGTGACAGCAGCATGAGCACGTGACAGTGATGGAGAAGTTTTTCATGATGAAAAATGCAAATACCGAAGAGGGCCCTGGACAAAATTCAGATGAAGACCCCAGAATGAGAGGTCAACATAAAAACAAAAACAACTCCCCAACTTACAGACTCCTTGTTTGTAAACAGTGAGCTGTTGTATTGACATTTTGTGATTACTGTTGACCAAATAACACCATTGATTTATCTCCTCTGTTCTCCACAGGACGTCTGCTGCAGTAAGTAATCAAAAAGCTTCAAAGACAAATTAAAACGTCTTAAGAAAGCAATGTATTTCTGTGGAGGAGGCAGAGTGTTGGTAAAAGCTTTCAACTGCATATCTATGTGAGCTGAGTTTCTCAAGCTTGACTGCAATGAAAACTTAAAAAGAGAGAGACTGAGAGCTGTTGAGGAAAAGCTTCTACCATTCCTGCCAGGACAACCAATTTGTGTTCATTGAAACAGCCCCGGGTTTCACACCAAGTGAGTATAAGTACGTTAAGAAACTATATTATTAATTAAATGTATTATATCAACTGTGTTAAAATGTAATTTTGGTTGGTTGTGTGCCCCAGTATTTTGTACATGTAAAAAATGTGCCGCGGCTCAAAAAAGGTTGAAACTCACTGGTGTGAGGCCTGTTCTGGTCGCAGTAGAATCCCTGTCTAATCTGGAGGCCCTGAAATTGGGATATTGGCCTTAAGTTTGGTCATGGCTGCACCCCCTATAAGGGAAAAAAAAAAATTATCAAGATGGCCAGATGTTTGTGGCTTGTGATCCATAAGTGGGCTGTGGGCCAGGGGTTTGACAGCAGCAATTAATGGATGTCTAATAGTTTTTCTACAGGAAGACTTAACCTTTCCATAATGTGTCTTTTTCTTGATTCAGAAAGTTTTCCCAAAACATACTGCTCTATCCCAACTCTCTTAAGTGGATTTTCACGTTTCTGCCATGAAGCAGAAAATTTCTCTGCACTCTGCAGATTCCCCACAAATCTGACCTGGAGACAGAGGGTGCAGGTGGTGTTCGTTCCTGCTGGCAGCTGGGAGTTAATGCAACAACATCAGTGTACTTCATTTTACACTGGGTAGGAATAGTTGATGTGTTCAGTGTCATGATCAATGGTGTGATCAACAGCTGAGACAACAGGATAGAGCCAATAAAAATGAACACTTGACTATCTGGGTTACACAAGGAAATTAACTGCTGTCCAATGTCAGAGAAAAGTGTCAGCTCACTAGCATTGGAAATTGGTAAAAGAAAACATCACTTTACCGAGACAATCTCATCAGTTGAGAAAAAGATCCGGTTTTTTTTATTTCTTTATAGAGACTTTTGTCAGACTGTAGACTAGGCTGGAAAACAGCGGTCTTCAATGTGTATCTTGTTGTGTTGTGGATAAGAAGACAGAAGAGGTGGTAAAAGGTGAGATGAAGAATCTGGGAGGATGAAGGAGTCGTGCAGTTGCTGAATCCAGTAAACTCAGACAGAGTTTTTTTTAAATGACTTTTTTAATCCTCTTTACAGCTGAGAAGCTTTCCTCCGCCTTCAGGTACAGAGTTTTTTTTATCAGCAGAACCCCCAAGTCCATGAGAGGAAATCACTCCACCTGATACCAACGAGATACCTCAGAGGTCCTGTGCTGACTGTGGATCAGAGTGGGGAATGGGATAAAACTCATTCAACTGAGGTGTCTCCTAGTGTCTGTTCTAGAGTTTGTCCTTAACCAACCCTGGTTGGTGAGGTGAAGTCACTGTAAATTTGCTTGGTTGATTCATTGAACACATTAATCAAAAAAAGCCATTGGTTTTGACAAGGCCTTTTTGACAAAGGTGTGTACCAGGAACCAGGTTCTCCATCTGAATCTGGTGCCGATGCACTTTGGTGGTGTCATCTAGTCATTTATCTGATGACAGCAACAAATCAGTGATCAGTGTATGTTGCATCTGACAGGGCTTCAGCAGGTCTAAGGAGTCAAAGGGAGGGATCTCCAATATTATCGGCCAGATATAAGCATCTTATATATGTCTTATGTCTTTAAGAATCATTGGTGATGACATCCTGCTAATGTCTGGCTTTCCCCAAATGAGGTTCGGTCTAAAAACAGTTTGAGGGGTAAATATTTGTATATAAAAGTGGCAGCCACTAAATGGCAGCTTATTTAATTATTCTCATGCTTATATAGTGGTTTATACAGATAAATATATAAGTATTACCCAACTATATTGGTATCAGTTGGTATCAGAATTAGAAATTAAGTATTTGGCCAATATTAGCATTTTGGTCAGGAGTAAACATGAGAATGCCTTAGTCGGAAGCTATTTTTCTCAAAAAATAAAAATTATATTTTGGTTATTATTATTTGTTTTTAAAAAAGAACATGTGTTCTTGCTCACATAGGTTCACCTGTGATGTGTGTTGTCCTGGAAGCCATTAGCGAAAAGGAATTTCTGCTGATTCCACTACATTCAGAGGGTTTAGCTCCAGATCACAGAGCATGCTGTGGCCTGGATCACTGTTATTTCCCTGGAGGACATTGCCATGAATCACTAGATGGACATTTGCAGAATGTAGGAGAAACCGGCAGCCACCAAACATGCTAGCACCTCATTTCCCTCTATTTAATGAATGAAGTAGGATAATGACCTCTGCTGTTGTTCCCAGATATTTCTACTATAGTCACTACAGAATGCCACAGGTTCAACCTTTGCTGCTGCACTGGTCCACAAACAGTTGAAGGCTGTGCTAGCTTTAGTGTATTTATACAGTTAACCCAACCACTAGGGAGCACAAACCCAGCCACTAGGGAGCACAAGCCAGTTTTTTGTAGTGCCGGTCCCAAACCCTGATAAATGGTGAGGGTTGCATCAGGAAGGGCATCCGGTGTAAAAACATTTTGCCAAATTTAAGATGTGAGACAACAAAAAGATTTCCATACCGGATCGGTCGCGGCCCAAGTTAGCAACGACCGCCAACAGTACTGTTAACCTACAGGGTACTGTTGGAAATTGGACTACTGTTGGTCGAAGACAAAGAAGAAGAGGAGGAAGATTGATTAAGACAAAGAGGGAAAAGAGGAAGGTTAGAAGTGTTGGGCTGAAAGTGGGAACCCTGAGACTGTACAATGAGGGAAAGGTAGGGAGATAGCTGTCATGATGGAGAGAAGAAGAGTGGATGTGTTGTGTGTACAGGAGACCAGGTGGAAAGGCAGCAGGGCTAGAAATATTGGGGTAGGCTTTAAGTTATTCTGCCATGAATTAGATGGGAGAGACATGGAGTTGGGGTGATCATCTGGGAAAAGTATGCAAGCAATGAGGCGAATGTGAAACGAGCCTCAGACAGGTTGATGTGTGTGAAGGTAGAAATAGAAGGAGTGATGTTGAATGTTGTCAGTGGTTATGCTCCACAGGTAGGCTTCTCTGTGTAGCAGAGAAGGAGAAGTTTTGGAATGAGCTGGATTTGGTTGTAGAGAGCATCCCCAGGGGAGAGAGAGTGGTGATTGGCCAAACTTCAATGGCCAAATTGGAGAAGGGAACAGAGGGGATGAGGAAGTGATGTGTCGGTTTGGAGGTAGGGATAGAAATTTGGAAGGACAGGCAGTGGTGGATTTTGCAAAAAGAATGAAAATGGCCGTGGTAAACACCTATTTCCAAAAGAGAGAGGAACACCTGGTGACATACAAGAGTAGAGGCAGGTCCACTCAGGTAGAATACATTCTCTGTAGAAGAGGTAATCTGCGGGAGATAAGTGACTGTAAGGTGGTGGCAGGTGAGAGTGTGGCCAAACAACAAAGGATGGTAGTGTGCAAGCTGACAATGGAGATAAGAAGAAGGTGAAGACAGAGCAGAAGATCAAGTAGTGGAAGTTAAGGAAAGAGGAATGTTGTGAAGACTTTGGAAAAGAAGTCAAAGCAATTCTGGTCTGTGTTGGGGAATTCCCAGAGGATTGGGAGACCACAGCTAGAGTCATTAGGGAGACAGCTAGGAAGGTGCTAGGTGTTTCCTCTGGACATAGAAAGGAGGACAAAGAGACCTGGTGGTGGAATGGCGAGGTCCAGGAGAGTGTCCAGAGGAAGAGATTACCAAAGAAGAGATGGGATAGTGACAGGACAGAGGAGAATAGACTGGAGTACAGAGAGAGGGCAATAAAGGTAAAGAGGGAAGTGGCCAAGGCCAAACTAAAGGCATGCAAGGAGTTGTATGAGAGGTTGGTTGGAACAAAAACCAGCAGCCACACCGGCCCTTTGTGGAACAGTTTGGACACCCCTGGCCTAATGTCTGACCACCCAACAGTTTCTGTTCTTCATGGACGTTTCTGTAGCCAACTCCAGTTTGTGCCCAGGCTGGTAAATAGACCAGTGTGTGTATTTGCTGGAGCCTCTCATCACTTCATTGTGACCAAGAACCCCAGTGGGCAGCAAACACAATTAACCCACATTAGTGACAGTGGTGGGTGAACAGATGCTCTCTGTCAGCCTGTGGGTGTACATGCGCTCCACCCTGACTCTGATTTACCAATCTAAACTAATGAGAAAAAAAAAAACGCTGTTAAACCCTGAAGTCGTTCACACTGCACAACATCTATTTATTAGAACAGGTTACACTAGATCAGAGCTAGTGACAGCAGTTCTCTCTAATCTAATCTGATGGCACATAGTAACAAGGCATCATGAATGTTACAAAAAGTCCCTGGTCAGACGCTGTAAACTCCAGTCCAGTAAGTGGGAATATGTTCCTACGACATTGGTTGTGGTCCACTATTAAACACAAACATCTGTGGTCTGTTTCTCTCTTTCACAAAACACTGAAACTGGAAAATCAGAGTTGGAGTCACAGTCTCCTGAGACCTTACAAGTCAATAGAGATTATGTCTAGATTAGGTGTAACTGACCAGTGTCAAACATTAAAGACAAAAAGAAGATGAGGGCGATTGATTCAAGCAAAAAGGGAAAAGGGGAAGGTGAAAATGCGTTGGTCTGCAGGTGGGAACTATGGGTGTACTGAGACAGGACCTATAAGGTAGTTGGAGTTAGAGCAGAAGATACAGGGGACATGGTGAGATGGAAAATGTTGATTTACAAAAAGCTAAAAGGAACGACTTCTTGAATTAGAGTAAAGTGAAGAGAAAATATAAATAGACCTGAGCCCTCCTGGTGGTGAGGCCTAGAATTGCTTGTAGCCTATTCTGTTAACCTGACCTTGACACCAAGAAACATACAAGTAACACAACAATGACATTGGCATTGATGACAACGAACACAAGGACAACAAAAACCATTACAACGTCAACAACAACAATGACGACCAAAACAATAGTAAAAACAGTAATAATAACAATGGAGTGTGTGCCCCCTCATTGGATTTCATATAAACAAGCGACCACTGAAAGGCAACGGCGACTTCACAGTCCCATTATCCCTTGAGGAACAGCAGTGTTAAATCAAGGAACAAATGTTTGTGAATAAGACACATAGGATGCAGCAGTTCCAGAGTCTGTTCCAACCCTGTACAGCTGTTGCTAATGTCAGTTGGTAACTGGAAGGCCCCCCTCCGTGTCTAAAAGCAAACACTGTGTCAGCACCACTTAACTCTGCAGCCTGCAGTTAGGACCATAGCCCCATGCTGAGCCAACCTGTCCAGCACATCAACACCGTGTCAGTGATTGATCTATCATCGTCACTTTGCGCTGCATGTCAGCCATACAGTGACAGGCAGGGCTGTAAATGTCAACAGTGCTGCTAGCCACCGCTCTCTGCTGGTCTGGTTATTAATGAACCAAATTAATAAAGCCTCAGCGTTCCTGTGCAACTGTTCACATTAACAAGTGCCAGAAAAATTACACACTAAGAAGTACCAGGAGCCTATCATACTTACAAGCTTTATGAACCAATCACAATAACAAGTACCAGGCACCGATCACACTTACAAGTATGAGGAACTGTGTGCACTAACAACTACCAGGAACCGACCACACTAAAAAGTACCAGAAACAGTCTGCACCAACAAGTATAAGAAACTAATCACATTAACAAGTACAATGTTGGAGCAGTTGGTGGCGTAGTGGTTAAGGGTCCACAAGGCCCCTGGTTTGAATCCCCCTACCGCCAAGTTACTGCTGAGGTGCCCTGAGCATGGTATCGTCCCCACTCACTGCTCCTGGGTGCAGGCTCAGCCAACAGCCCCCTGCTCACTATGGTGATGGGTTAAATGCAGAGGCATAATTTCCCGAAGGATACTCCCTAGGGATAAATACAGTTCTAATAATTATTATTTTTATTATTAATACAAGTAATAGTCTGCACCAACAAGTACCAGAATCCAACCACACTTTACAACCACCAGGAACATTCCACACTTACAAGTACCAGAAACTATTCACACTGACAAGTACAAGAAACCAATCCGTTAACAAGTAACAGGAAACATTCACAATAACAACTACCAGGAACGATCCACACTAGCAAGCACCAGGAACCTTCATCACTTACACCTTACAGTAACCACCTGCAATCACAACCAATCACACTTACAAGTACCAGGAAAGTATTCATACTAACAAGTAGCTGGAGCTGTTAGAAAGAACCATTCATGTCAACCTCCACCTGTTGTGGGTAGGATTCTAACAAGTCAAAGGCCAAAACCATGACAGGAAGGACACTGCTTTTTGCTTCTTCTGGTTGACCATGACTGATCACACCTCACATAGCTCAGGGGATGTGGGAGCTGTGGAGTGTTACCATGGCAACCAGACCAACTAGCATGACACAGTTGCGTTCCCAGCAGGGGGAGACAGTGACCCCCACAGGAACAGTGGAGAACATGTTTTCACAGCAGCAGCAACTATCCTGAAGTGCCTTCAGGAAGTAACCTCAGCAGATCAAAGTCAGGATCAGTATCAACATGATCTACTGTACCAGAGTAAACAAAGACAGAATCTCATAAAACAGCACACATGGACTTAACCTTCAGACGTGACGTTCTAGACTTTGCCTGTAGGTGGAGTTATGCTCTCTTTTTATTTCACACCGCAGTAAATCCAACTTCAGAAGAGAAAACCAACCATTGCCTGACAGTGAATCTTTTTATAAACATCACCTGGACATGAAATAAACAGACTCTGGACGAGTCAGTTATTGAGACTGGTCCATCTGAAAGACACTGGTCCATCTGTTTTACATGGGTCCGTCTGATCAGACCACCAATTTGTCTGGCTGACTCTGGTGTACTTGACTGACACCAGAATCTGACTAGCAGTGGGCCATTTAACTGTCCATCTGACTGACCACTGGAAACTGCAAACTGCCTTACCGTGCCTCCCCACCTCCACCTTTGGTCCAATGGTGCGAATTTGGGAAGAGTGGGCTCGTTATATTGCTTCTAATTTTTTGGAGCTGTTTTTTTGGAGCTATCACTGTTTCAGTTAATATTCTCTCCACTCCAGGTATTCTATAGATCACAGGTGTTAAACTCTGGGGGCAAAATTTGGCCCGCAGTGTAATTATTTTTGGCCCGCAAGATAAATCAGACTTGGTTTTAATATTAATGCATGCTTTTTGTTATAGCACATACATTTTGCTCTGTAAAGAAAGATTTACATTGAAATGATCTGAAAGACAAGAAAGAGACAGAATAAGAAAGAAATACCAATGATGTGTGAATTTTTACTATTACAATTTCTCATGTGTTGATACTAATAACATTTGGCTGTTCCAGATTCAGTGTATCCACTGAAAAAACACTATTTTTTATCCGGAGAAAAGGGATAACATACATGTTGATACAGCAGTTAATTTCTCAACATATATTGGGAAAATTTAGTTGGCCTGTGACTTCATGCCAGGTTTCAATTCTGGCCCTCTGTGAAATTGAGTTTTACATCCCTGCTATAGTTCAATGCAGCCTTTAAAGCTAAACATTTAGTAAGCACGAAATGTACATCCCTGTTTCATCCGTCTTTGATTAGATGGCATTTATGATGATGAGGAAACCGTTGGAGCCGATAAAGTGAGGAGAGGGGAGGAAAAGTGGGGATGCAAATCCATCCCAGCATCCCCACATCCACCTCCTATGTGACTGACACCAGTCCATTACTGCTCTGAGGGTATGGCAATCAGCTCTCATGTGGGTCAGAAGGAAAAGATATTGAAGTCACAGAGACCGGGAGGATGAAGAGCAGCACAGAGAGGTGGTTGAGAAAGAGGAGGGGGAGAGGGACTCTGAGGAGCAGACTGAACCAGAAGCTGTCGTTGTGACGAGAATAATAAATTGACATGGGAAGAAGGAGACACTTAGTGGAGAACCTGCTGAGAAACACGGCTGACAAAGGTTCCTGCAGTAGGACATCACAATCCGGTACTCTTAGACTGGTCCATTGTAAGTCCCAATATTTTTTATTTTTGTTGATTCATTTGACTTAAGACTTTAATTAATGTAAGTTCTGCTCTAGTCCACCTGGTTTCAACCTCTTACCAATGATCTGGACTTCCTCCCTTTACCTGGTTTTTACCTGGGGCAGTGAGGGCAGTGGTTAAGTAAGCGGACTTGGATCTGCAAGTTCCCCGGTTCGAATCCCACTACCGCCAAGTTACAACTGAGATGCCCTGAGCATGGTATCGTCCCCACACACTGCTCCCCGGGCGCTCATTAGCTGCCCATTGCTCACTTTGATGATGGGTCAAGTTCAGAGGCCAAATTTCGTTGTGCGCTATGGTGTGAATCACAACGTCACAATGACAAAAAAGAAATTTCTATTCTATGCTATTCTATGTGCTGATTAGAATCCTCTGCCAGTCACAGTTGTGTGTTTTCTTTGGACTCTTCTTTGGGTAGGTCATATCAGAGGAGTGGTGGGTCACAATGGAAGAATAGTGGACCAAATCAAAAAGTTGTTAGGCCACATCAGAAGGGTTTTGGAACACATTGGACACATTGGGGTGCTTAGACACATCAAAAAAGCATTGGGCCACATCAGAGAGATAGTCGCATCAGAGGGGTAGTGGGCCACATCAAAGAGATATTGGGCCACACCAGAAGTGTGGCCACACCAGAAGGGCAATATCAACAATATAGGATATTGGCAAAAGTTAATGTCTGAACCAGAAACACTAGAATTTGTTTGTTCTGGAACAACATAATAATAATAGTAAACAGTTTTATTTCTTTCTTTTAAGTCCTGTGTAGCCTACAATATTTCTTTGGTTAAATGCAAACAAACTAATTTTGGTTTATATATATTATATTATTATAATATTATGCAGTATATGTGGAGGCCTGGCAGGGTAAACAGGTTGGTACAGTGGTACAGCACCACACTATCACACATTATAATAAAATGAATATATCGCACAAATTGATTATAATAAACCAGACACAGTGTACACCAATGTGCTGTGTCCGAAGAAAATATAAAATAAATTGGGCCGCTCTCAGTTCAGTGAATTCCAAAATGGAACTGTCACAGTATGCCAGGATTTGTGCAAGAAATCCAGTTGTGGAATTTCCTCACTACTAAATATTCCACAGTCAACTGTCAGCCAGTTCTGGGCAAGTTACTCTAAAAAAGTAACTTGTTACTTTACTAGTTACTGCTCTAAAAAGTAACTAGTTACGCTACTAATTATAAAAGTAACTAGTTACTTTAATTTACTTTACTTTAAAAACACATTAAACAGTTTAGTGTTCTGCTCTGTAGCAACTATCATAATGAAATGTAGGTGTACAGTAATGGTTATAAGGTTTTATACAGCAGTTATAGGGATAATGTTTCCAAGTGTGGGGAAGCGTGGTTAAAACTGTGGGGATGTGAGATTGTGAGAGTGTGAGAGTGAAGCTGCAGGGATCAGTGCTGCAATTAGAGTCTGGAAATAAGTTATACGTTCGCTGTACATTACAGTACAATAAAAACAAAATTGATGTTGACATTGACATTTTGACAGGCATTTTTATTGTAACCTCAACTTGCCACTTGCTGTCGGCTTGCTTGTGGGTGTGTGCTGCTATACCGCGTCACCTGTGTGTGAGACTATTTATTTCCCTATAAGGCAAGAAGACCCGCCCAGGTCTCTTTCTGATTGGCTTAGCATGAAATGTTAACCTATGTCAACCAATCATTGCCCCTTTCCAACACAATAATTAAAACACAGCCGTCTTTCACCCATGACTGTAAGAATTACCACACACAATGACGTGGGGCAGACAGATTCTTCTCCCTCATGGTCCTCTCCTAGGGGGAGAGAAACAGTTCATTAGGTCCACAAATAGTAATATCGAGTAATAACGAGCCCCTTTACATAAAGGTAACAATAACGGCGTTACCAAATGGCAAATATAACGTGCCACATTATTAATTACTGAGAAAAGTAGTTGCTATACATACACAATACGCGTTAGTCCCAACACTGACTAACAAAATGGGTGATAGGCAGTTTTGTTTTTGTGCCAAACATGGATGGATCCATCCACACATATGAAGGATGCAAGAGATTGTTATCATATGTACATCACAGCCAGTAGTTGTGAGATATTCCTTCAGTGTTGTCGACCTCTTGATTTCCTCATTGACCAGTTTTCACTTCTTTTTTTTTGGTCATCTTTGGTGAGCTGTCCAGTTTTTGCTAAGGTTGCTGTTGTGCCATATTATCTCACCATATTACTTCACTGTGTTCCATGGTCGATTTAACTTTGAAATATTTTTGTACCCTTTACTGACTGATACCTTAGAACAAAGAGATCCCTCAGATTCTTTGGGATTCGTCAGAGGGACTTCACATGGAGAAAGGGTTGTCCTCACTCCCTTTAACATGAGTTTGCATGTAATTGGTTGAATCCAAGCCATGCGCCCAGTTATATGGGGGTGTGCATATTTATGCAACAAGGTTATTTTATGTTTTTATTTTTTATTTCTCCCTGTTTAAGATTTCAGTATGTTTTTCAATTGCCAAATATATGTTATGGGTTACATTAACAGTGGAGAAAGTTATGAAATGATTTTTGTTTGTGTCTTGTTTTTACATCACAAAAACCTGGCTTTGCACAATGGTGTGTAGACTTTTTATATTCACTGTAGACTATGCCATTCAGTGAAAAGTGTGCAGAATTCTGCATTGGGTAGTCAAAACAATTGCTACACAGCAGGGCCAAGTCCTGAGGACAGGACTCAGCTGTCCACCTACCCCAAAAGAAGGTAATTTTTGTCAATGTGGAAAAACCATCTCTTAACAGAGGAGGAGAGTTGAGACAAAACTTATTACATACAAAGCCATCGTGGGAACATTATCCAGAACATTCTTCGTTCAGCTACTGGTTTCAAAACCACCCTGATGATCACTGTACAATTAATCAATATCCATCTAATGACTGTTAACACAGGTGGCCCAAGGTCTGCCCAATAGGAAGGACATATAACACCCCTTTTTTTCTTACACACTATATATAGCGTATTTTGCTCACCACTAACAGTTAGAACTGAAAAATACTTAATGTAGTTACCTGACAAAACTCTTTAACCTCCTTCAAAGGGGTTGCGGTCTACAATGGAGTCGGGGGGATTGGAGGAGTGGGTCATATTAATCATGATTAACATATAAATTAATCATGACTAATCCTGATAAATCACCATGGTAGTTCAAACTTAAACTTTAATCAGAGTCACAATCTTAATGATTTGAAAAAAAAAGGAACTTAAATAAGTCAGACCATGGTTTCGGCTTGAGTCATACTTCCTCTCTTCACTAATAATTCAGGAAATGCTGAAACGTGACCATTTCCTGGTTGTGATGCAGTGGGCCTCTAACTCATCACCGTCCATCACTCACAGAACCTCTCTGTATGGATCCGTTCCAGGTTCTCCTGTCAGACAGACTGATTAGCCAGCAGCTGTACTCCCCCGACTCATCCATCAGGACGAAGAGAAGGAGAGGGGGCCCTAATGAGTGACAGATAGGGAGAGAGACAGAGGGAGACAAACAGTGAGACAGAATAGAGATAATCAGGGAGGGGAGGGAGCAGAGTAGCAGCAGTGACAGTCCATTTGTCTCTCTCTCTGTCTCCCTCTCTGGTCATCAGGAGGAGTAAACATCAGATCTGTAGAACAATTCACAGATTATTCAGAGTTTCCCTTCACTGTCCACTAGGCGGTGATTAATCACTGGTTAACTAAATGGTAAATCTGTTCCCTTCATCATCAGTCTCATTCATGATCAGTTCCCTTCATGATCAATCCCATCACGAACACCCAAATTGATTGGAACAAAATTACTATCACAGATAAATATAAATGGACACATATTAGAGATAGGTTGACATTGAATTTCTTGGCTGAAACAGAAAACTGGAGCATTGCAAGAACACAGAGAGAACCTCTTGGTCCAGTTTTCAGAACCCTTTAATTTCTGTCTCTGACTTCGGACTGAACCTTAGTAGAGACAAGTCACTGGGAATAATGCCAGACCAGCCCTAGATCGGCCTAGGTTGCTAGATCCTGTTCAAGGTAGACCTATACCTGGTCTAGGTCCACATCCAGGTCCAGGCCCATGTACAGATTTAGGACCTGGTCTAGGTCAATGTCCAGGTCCTGGTCCAGGTCCATGTCCAGATCCAGGTCCAGGTCAACATCGAGATCTAGATCTAGGTCCTTGTCTAGGTCTAGGTCTAGTCCAAGTTACATTATTTACTGCAGCAGACTTCCTGAGGAGAACGGAGGAACTAAATAGATAAATCTATGGTATTATTTGGCCATCAGTATTCCCAATATTACAATACAACAGCTCATTGTGTACAAACAAGTATGTTTGATAATATCAGCCAACCAATATTTTCACATTAATGTAATATCTGTGGAGTTAGGGAGTTGGTTTTTCTCTTTTGGAGTTGTTTTTTTTGTCAACCACTACATCTGGGTCAAAATTTTGCAGCGCAGATACCCAACAATGGTTAGTAAGATGATATTAGATAATTCCACATGGTACAACTGAAAATCTCTCATGGCACACACCACACACTGGTTGAATATCACTGCTCTTGACCACTCTCTTCACCACTGGACAAAGGTGTGAGGAGCAGATTAGGGCATACCTTTTTTGACCAAAACTGACCTGATGTTTATGAGGAGTTTTCTTGTCACATATTGAGATGTGAATGGGAGTCGTTGTGGTCACACCCGTCTAGAGCAGCCTGCTCGGATGCAGATGTGCATACTTTGGACAAGGAGGACAGGTGGTTTGAGAGAGGAGTGAAGGAAGTCATCTATGCCCATCTGTAAAAACAAACATTGGATAGAGAGGGAAGACTGCGTCATCAATTGTCTGCTACACACCATTCTGTCCTGAGATCTTCTCTAGACACATGTGACCACAACGACTCCCATTCACATCTTAACATGTGACACAAAAAACTGCTCATAACCATCAGGAGCAATTTCTGTTTCAAAGGGTGTGACCAAAACAACTCTTCACTGCTTTGTACACTGGTAGAGGGAGTGCACTAGAGAAGTTTAACTACCTAGTGTTCCCTCAACAAGAAACTAATGAAGTTCCTCAGTTATGGAATGAAATGTCTTTCAACACCAAAAAGAAGTCCAGTTGCCCACAACATAACTTCTTGGAGACCTTCTCATACAGTAGTTTTGGGCAGGCTAACGTGGAAGCGTAGTGTTTCTGCAGCTGAAATGCCAGCTTCTGCTGCTGTTACTGTTGTAATAACCACTGTTTATATGGAATTTTTGGTTGTTGTCCTTTGGTTTTGCGTTACTGATTCAAAGATCAACCTTGAAGACTGGTCTCTCAGCAACAGCTCCCGGAGAAGCCCTTCAAGGTAGCCGAGTCAGAACCGATTGGCTCCAGATCCAGGATTGTTGTTTTTTGTCAGAGCATACTGCCATCTACTGGACTGGAGTGTGTAGTGTCACGGTCTGACCAGTGACTTAGATACTGACGACTACTGGAACTCCTGGGCTGTTATAAAACAACACCAACATCTACATCTCTATCTCAGAAAAATCACTTTTGTCTCATCAGTCTCGCCACCTCAACCCACGGAACAGAACAAACAATCTATCACTCTTAATATGGGCTCATCAAGCAAGACTTAATTTCTTGAGCAATTTAAGTATTCATTTCTAAGTATTTTTGACATTTAACTGCGCCGGTAACGATTTGTTTCGTCCACACTAGGTTCTGGGGTTCTATGCCGGCATAGCAACATTTATGAAAAATCGGCTTTGCCAATGGGGAGTCGAAGTGCAAATGCGTACTGTAGGAGGTTTGACAAAGGTGATTCTTGATGTTTAAGTTTATATGGCGATTAAATCAGTGCAGTGCCAAACATTAGATTGTTCTTTAGAACTTCAACAAAGTCCAATTTCTCCCACTTATGAATAAACACATACCACATTCTCTTTCATTTAACAAAGGATTGAATAACCGAAAACCATGACAAAAACCTATTAAAAATACAAAAAAATGTTTGCACCCACCAACATCAATTTGTACTGTGCCTTGTTGTTTAAAAATAAAAACCATCCATTTATTTTTGCGTTTCAGATCCATCAACAAGTCTTTTTCCATGGACATGGAGGCTAACGCTGAAAGGCGCGTCTGTCCGGTTGTATTTCTACCGTATATGTTCAGACGCTTTAATGCTGAGAATGAGCGTTCAGTAGAGGTAGTGGACACAGCAATCTTACAGCAAAACATGCCAATGTCTAAAGTTGCCCCATTTTATCCCCCAGATTTTTTTCCGAAGAAAAACAAGGAGATCAGCAGAACTTTTCCCTTCAAAATCACCCATGCCATATGTTGCAATGAGTTCTGTTTTTCAGAAATCAAGCAAAAATCAAACAAGATAATGTTGTTAGATTTCCGGGAGAGCTTATCACAAATCACGTATGTGTTGCCTTAAGGTATAACCACCTAGATGCCACTGACGTCGCATTCTGGCAAGATGATTAGGTTGAGCACTGCAGACTTAACGGGCTGTGTCCATTCACTTACAGCAGATATAGTCCTCACTTTTGATTCTGAAGGCTCCGGAAGATTTCGTGGAAACTGACAACACTAGCTGGCTGAAATATGACTGGATAAAAAGTTTTATTCAACTTTTTAAATGTAAAACTTTTAAAATAATAATAATTTAATATAAATATAAAAATAAAATTTTATTTAAAGATATTAATTATTAATTAGTTTAAATTGGTTTGTCTGAGTATTTGCTGGCCCTCACAGCCCACTGTTGTGTAATGTATCATATGAATTTCCCGTCACCATCACCTGGACCAGAGTGCTTTACCTTTGACCTCTAACCAGCGTTTCTTAATGAAGAGGATCAAGGTCTGATGAAGAAAGTCATCACACCTTGAAACGACTTGAAAAGAAGAAATGAATGTCACCCTTCCTCTACCTTTTTCTCACACCTCAATGTGAACCAATCACACCACATTATCAGTTTCTCCATCCAGCTCAGCCTGTAATGTCACTCAGTGTTACCATGGAGACTGCCTTGCCATTTTCCATGGTATGTATTCAGGAGTTGACAACAGTTGACCTGTCACTGATTGGTTTTTGCATTTCCCTGTGGCATTCAAATCTCCATGTCCACATCTTCCATCTCTGACTCCCTGATAATAACCTCTATTCACTAGGGGGCAGTAACTCACAATCCAGGCTGAAACACCAAAATATATGGTTTTGATAATATCGCACAATATCCATGTCACTGTAACAGACCTGCATTAAGACCATCTACCACTAGTTGGCAGCAGTCGACAATGTAAGTGTCTTACTTTTAGCATCATCTACTGGTAGCTGATAGCATTCAAATTTGTTTTCTAACCAGAACCCAAACTGAACCACCAGAACTGATGGTGTCATGAATGGACAAGGAGAACAAACAGAAATAGGAGAACAAGAAGAAAAAAGAGAACCATGAGACCCCCAAGAATGAATAAAGCCTGGTGAACAAAGTGAACAAGGAGAACCAGGTGAACCTAGAGAACAAAGAGTGCCTGAAGAACAGAAACCACCAGGAGAACCAAGAAAACCAAAAACAGGGAGAATGAAGAAAATTAAAGGAACCAGGAGAACCAACAGAACGACAAGAATGAAGAGAATCGGGAGAGCAAGGAAAATTAAGAGATCCGGGAGTACAAAAAGAACCTGAAGAACCAAGATAACCAGGCAGAACAAAGAGATCCAGGAGAACAATGTGAACTGGGAGAACAAGGAAACTCAAGAGAACAAAAAGTCTAGACCTACAAATGTTCTCACATCCTAGCTGTATGTGAACAAAACTGTTGTTGTTCTTGTTCTTCTCACTGGAATTTTTTTTTTTGTCTGTGTGACCTTTTTTTTCACAGCCAATCAGTGGACAGTGAATCATTAGGTGCTGTGCCACAACCTGAGTGGCTGAGGCTAATCAAACAGACAGGGCTTAATGAAAACTAATTAGCAGAGGACGCTAACAAGGTTATGCCCTCCCCCTTCATTCCCTCACTCCTCCACTTGTAAATCGTTGTTAAGGTTATTTGGTTCAGGACACCATTAGCTTAGCTGATGTATTAGTTGTACATAAAGAGGCTTAAATGTTAAATGTAAAAGAAGATTTTTATTGTGTGTAGAAGGCAAAAGTATCATCACATTACTAACCAATAATATCTTTTGGACCCGATTAGTGGGGTGAAGGGGTGCATCCCTGCCCTGGGCCTTAGTTCCGCACTCACACAGCTGCAGTAGGTCCACTTCAACACTGAGCTCATGTCTCCTATGCAAAAACACCTTGTTGTAGTTTGACATATCTGTCAGGTCACAAACAGTTCAACATACGTTTACAATGTTGACAAAGACAAAGAAACACATACATAGAAGTTGTAGGAGGTGAGGGGGAGTGTTGGTGGAAAAAAAAATCTACAGTAGTAGGCCATCAGTCATCTATCCTTTTATATAGTAAATCTCAGGTGTTGCTAGAACATAATTTCTATCTGCATACATGACTCAGCACTTCATATTCTATATATGATTCAGCACTTTATATCCCATATTGATTTTTTAAGCAAACTCCTTGTCATTGTGACATTGTGATTCACACCACAACACACAACAAAATGTCACCTCTGCATTTAACCTATCACCAGAGTGAGCAGTAGGCAGCTTTGAGCACCCGGGGAGCAGTGTGTGGGGACGTGCTAACATGCTCATGGCACCTTAGCAGTAACATGGCAGAGGGGGATTAAATCGGGGGCCTTGCGGACCCAAGTCCGTTTCCTTAACTACTAGGCCGCCACCTTGACCTTGACCTTGCTGTTGGCCTTTACTTCACCTCCACAAAGTGAAGTTTAACCACAAGGAACTCGCCTACGCTGATAATGATTGCTGAACATTAAACACCGAGAAAGATTGTTTTAA
The DNA here is from genome assembly GCA_016785265.1 of Paraplagusia blochii. Classification (NCBI taxonomy): domain Eukaryota; kingdom Metazoa; phylum Chordata; class Actinopteri; order Pleuronectiformes; family Cynoglossidae; genus Paraplagusia; species Paraplagusia blochii. The sequence goes on from JAFBJS010000740.1 coordinate 483,692, forward strand.
GCATTGTGCCACGTTGCAAATAAGTGATGTTGGTGTAACTAGGGACCTTCTGTCTTCAATATTCTGTTTTCAATAAAAGGAGAAACGGAGAAGTGTACGTGGAGAACGCTCTAGGGATCGGGCAGGTTGTGCACTTCTCACGTTCTCATGAGAAATCTCAAGTTTTTCTCAAACTCAAATTTGAACCGTTGTCTTTGCTAATTTTTTATTAACTTGTGCATGTTTTAGGTTGTTTGAACCTAATTTTTATACTATATGATGACTCAACACTTTTTATATATTTATATTATATGAATTATATATATTATATATTTTATAAATGACGAATGTATAATCTATTCATGGTTCAGCACTTTATATTCTACATCACCCAGTAATCTATATCTATTATGATTTTTATTCTATACTTTAAACAAGATTTTATAATCTATATATGAGTCTGTAGTTTCTTTTGCCCCAGCACTGAAAAGTGTGGTCATCAGTAGAGCCAAACACTTCTGCAGCCATCTCTCGCTATCAGATAGAAGCACTGACATCAAAGGTGATATTTTAGTCTCGTTTTTCTCCAACACTTTACTTCCTGTCAGTGTTCTGACTGACTTCTGGGAGGTGTTTGGTTTTCCTCTTCCTTCATCCTTCTCAAACTTCAACTTTCCTGAGCACACAGCACACAGCAGGACTACTAACCAGGGAAAGTACCTCGACAACGGACAGAGAACAATATTTCTGAAGATAATGTATTGCAGCACTAGGAACCTGAGGCTAGAAGTATTTCTTTGCATTTTCAGTATAAATATTTTGGTTTAAAAAATGTGAATAGACAGAAGTGGCAAAGTGAAAGAGATTTCTTCTTCTTCTTTTGGTACCATTAGCCAAGTAGCCAGTCAAGTAGGTGGCTGTATCTAAAAAGTCAATGGTCAAATCATGACAGTACACACTCCAAAACAGTGGGTGGCAATATCTGAAGAAGTTAATGGTCAGATCATGACACTACACACGTCAGTCCACTGGGTGGCAGTATGCTCTTACAGTCGTTGGTCCTGACCCACTATTAAACCCAGTGGTCAGGTACCTCCATCAGCCAAGAGCCTTGTAGGTGTTCCACAGACACCAACAGCCTCCTCCAGTGTTCATGTATAGAAAATAACCTTCTTGTTTCCAGAATATCCTGATAAAATTGCACATTGTTTCCAGATACATCATGTTTTTAGTGTTGCTAACTCCATCTAGGGAATTGTGGTGTTAGTGTGTGTGCCTGCATGTGTGTGTGTGTGTGCGTGCGTCCAGTGTTGTGTGTCCTCCAGCCTGTAGAACATGAAGAGGAACACTGCAGATGATTACACTCCTCTCTGCATAATTTAATTTCCAGACGACGTAGCAGAGTCGTAGCACTAGACGTGTCTGGAGAAATTTATGTGAGTGCGTGTGTGTAATGTCAATGAGCTGGCCAAAAAACACACACAACTCTCTCACACACACCTAACTGGCTGGTCTTCCGTTCTCAAGTAAACCTGTTCTTCTGTGGCCACTGTTGACCACAGATACCTACATCCTTCAACTTGGTCCTGACAGCACTTCTGGTAACCACCAAGTCATGGTCCTCCACTGGTTATGACCACATACTTGGTATCCAATGAGTCATGGTTGGCCTCTGGTCTTGACCACACAAGAACAGTAGCAGAACCTGAATATGACTGATGACCATCCAGTCATAGTGAGGTGTACTGATCCTGGCTGCATCCTTTCCATTTGTGGGATATATATGTATATTATATCTTCATATTTATAAATACATTAACACAGATTGACAAAATCCAGTCATCAAGCAGAATCCATACTTCCTGCTTCAGATTAACCATGCTGCTAGATATTGACATCGCAACCCCCCAGGTAAATCCCAGAATATGACTGGAGCACCATGTGAGCTTGTGTTTTACATCTCCGACAGATGTAAAGCCTGTCTTTTCAGAGACAGCTCAGGGATTCCACTGTCTCTGTCCTCCCCAATTCAAGCCGTGTTGAAATCTTAAGCCGTTCCATACCGTCTTCAGTGTACGAGGATTGGGTCAGAAAGAAATGCTTTCACTGTCACGACATCATATACCACCCTAGTGGCCCTCCAACAGCACCAATACCCAACACCCAATAATACCCCAGTACCCCTCCGATACCCCTAATACTACCCAATACTCCAATACTCCTCTAATACCCCTAATACTACTTAATACCCTCCTTTACTCCCTAATGCACCAATACTCCCCTAGCCCCTAATATCCCCAATACTCCTGCAGGTTCTAGCAGTGGAACCTTCCACTAATGAACCAACCTCTAAACAGACAGAGACGTCGCTGCCTCATGTGGACCGCAGTGAAAATCTGAGATGAGAGCAGGAGGAAACTAATCCAGAGGAGTGACATTGTTTCCATGGCAACTGAGCAACTTAGACTGGAAGGGATGAATGGGCCATGAGGACTTCCAGGAACTGAGTCTGGAACAATCAGACACAATATTGTTAATGTTGCTCTGTGATGACATGAACACTAACTGTTTCTTCCATTGTCGACCACATCTCCAACCACCCCTGTAACAATGTTGTGGTTGAGAACCAGACCAATTTAGAGTAATCAAATTAGAATTAAAATAAACTATCTTTGATCTGATTCAAATATATCTGATTAGAATAGATTATATTAGATCAGATCAGATTAGATCATATAAAATTAAGTCGTTTGACCTAAAGCTTTACCACTGTAGTATTAATAATACCCACTGACCATTCATTTATTCATTTTCCTTTGGTTATTCGTTATTGGATCACAGGGAAAGCCGGCGCCACCAAAATCACACAGCATTATACTGTGAGCCTTACTGTGGGTGGTGAGCCCACTGAAACTTATCAGGGTTGGGATGGAAGGTATCAGAGCAACTCACTGGCAACCTGGCAGCTGGTGAATTTGAACCATTGCAGGTCCACTTCCTTCACCGCTATGCTCCTACTGACCTGTCTCAAGAACTAAATAATATTGGTCCAGATTGATGGGGAATTAGTTCTTCCTTTTTTCTGGTCCAACATCTGATTATCTCTTAACTCACTTTCTCTCACAGTTCTCACACAATTTTCTTTTGGTAATGTTTATTCATTAATTCACTGTACTGACTACTGTATTGGTGTGAGATTAATGAAATGAGCTGCAATGGTAACATCTAGTGACTATTACAATCACATACAGCCATTTATCCCTAATAGTAAACAGAAGAGAAAGGCAAATGGGTGTGAATCTCCACTCACATAACGATCCGGGTCAAATCTCGATTCGCAGGATCCGAACGATCGTAATTAAACGATTGATCCAGTTTGATTCCAGTTCTTGAAACCATTTTTGGCATATTTTCCAGGAAAGGCTGGAGACCGGTCTAGACACTGAGATACTGGAGACTCTTACCTCTGGTGTAGAAACTGTTGGCTACAAAGAGGCATACCAGGACACACTTGTCCATCTCAGGGGATTTGTTGTTTTAAAAGGTTCCTGGCCATGGCAGGTCCAACACGAATCTCATCTTCATACAAGTGTGTTCTTCTTAAACACTCACATCACCAATTATTTGTCAGATCTGGAATGTGGAATATTGATCAGATTTCCTGCACCTGTGGGGCGATCTTGTGTCTGGTATTCAAGTCTATTTTATATTGTGTCTTTTTCAGAATTAGCATTGACTTATACATTTTGTGTTATTTAGATTGAGGTCGTGTTGTGTCTAAGCATTAAACAATACCATTGCACATCAATAAGGTCCAGAATTCTGTCTGTACATAATACACAACTCTCCACCATACCTCCTGGTCCTGATCAGATATGCTTTGACGATAATCCATCTATTTTTACCTCTTCAGGGTCCCACTGGAAAACTTCACATTCCTCATCAGGTCTGTCCTTTAATCATGTCCTCCTGCAATACATCTGTCTACAGACCTTAATAAGATTGTCCTTCAGTCCATGTATTTATGGTATTTATATATATTTAAGGTCATCAAAAAAACGCAGCAACACAGTCATCTCTAAAATATGGCCATGATCATTACATGCTCAATAGAATTAATGTAGGGCAGGGGTCTGCAACCCAAAATGTTCAAAGAGCCATATTGGTACATGATAACAGAAGCCATGCCTGTCTGGAGCCGCAAAAAAATTAAAAGCCTTATATGAAACTAATATGAAGGCAACATATGCTCTCAGTATATTAGCTATATAACTAAGCACTATGAGCACAAGCATTAATGAATAAATGTTTATTTTCCCTGCAGCGCATCCTGGAGAGAATGATATACCATGTGAACACACTGCTGTTTGGTGCTTCAAGTTTAACTACAATATAAATGTTTTATGTTTTGTAGTTTCGATTGAATTATAAAAAATACAAGCAAAAGATACACAGAATTTTGGTGTCCTTTTTTATTTAGAGTGTTCAAGAAAAAAAAAAACAAATAAAATGGGATGGACATTAAAGGCCTTCTGTAATTTCAGACCTTAGTATGAAAAAGAATTGCAGTCCTCTTTGAACCTCTATAATAATAATACAACCCCCGTATCTGGGCCACGGAGTGCAATAACTCACAGCCTGCAATTATTAAAATAAAACAAACTAACATTGCATGACACACTCCAGTCCAGTGGGTGGCAGAATCTATAAAAGTTACTGATCAGTCCATCACACTACACACTCTAGTCCAGTAGGTGGCAGCATCTGAAAAAGTCACTGGACAGACCATCACAAAGTACACTGTAGCCAATAGATGGCAATATCTCAGTAAGTCACTACTTCGACTATTACACTTCCAATCCAGTAGGTGGCAGTATGCTCTTACCCCCATTGTTTACACTGGAAGTTCCACCTGGTTTAAGTGGAATCATCATGAACTGTTCAAGTCTTTACTGTTTGTTCCTTGTCATTGAGGAATCAGGTTCATTGTTGAGAAGAGTTTATTGCAAAAAAGTACAGCATGGAGTCAGGCAACTGGTCTGTCTGGAAGAACCCTGGTTGATGTTGATCTTCTCCCAAACATACCCAAATCCCTGTATATATTCTCTTGTGGATGGATATGTAACATATCTATCCACAGTTAAGTACTCTATCCTGTATAGATATCCTGTGTTCTATACTCTATAGAGTACTAGTTAAGTACTCTATCCTGATTTGTCAATTCTTGGTTTCCATATTTCTCAAATCTTTGTACTCTATTGTTTTTCTGGATGTCATGTGTGAGTGTTAGGTTGAAAAGTATCTTCAAACTATGCTATTAATAAACCCAGTGGGCATCTATTACAAGCAACCGTCGTGTTTTTTGGGCCACTGAACACCTTAGACCTACATAAATATATTTTTAATAGTATATACAACTAAATGAAAACTACTGTACAAAGATCACCACAGTGACAAGTGCTGTTGAAAATATATGTATAGATTAAAATATGTGAGATTTATCTGTTTTTGTTTTATTTCATGACTTTGTTCTATTATTTTGATTTAAATAACAGCAGAATTATGTATTAGTTATTCGTAAAGCAAGGCCACCTCATTTAGCTGAGAGACTTGTGAACCATATGTTCCCGACCCCATGACCTAGACTCCATCTGTACTTAAGTAATTTATGGGGACCCACATAAAAAAAACTCCTTGAGAATGTGAACCCAGAAACATGGATATGGGAACCCATTTGGTTCAGAGACAATATAGCAGAGGAAACACAACATGTGAGAACCTATTTGGTTCCCAGTTCACATATGAGGGGAAAACACAAGGATATAGAAATGTATTTGCTTCAGACACTACATCATCATCAAACGTTCCTAAAGTTCCTCCACACTGAAGGCACCAGGACGAGAACACCACTCCTTGCTGTAGTTAGCTTGAGGTGATTGGTTGCTTGGTGGCTGTTTTTTTTTTAATCTGTCAGCTTCTCTTTTTGACAAGGTAATGAAAACACTGAGACGCACACGGTACGCAGATGGAACGTTTATCTTAGTAAGAGCAGAACACGGTTGTGCAGGATTTGGAGCAGATGTCGTGACCTGGAGCACTTTCTGACAAAGGGAGGGGAACCATGAGGCGGCTTGGCTGTGAACTGATGGACATGGTGGCACCCTGCTGTCATGGGAGCCAACGGCTGCAAAGTCGGTGTTTGGGGTAAATTAATTACACTTACATGCTAACAATCTGTTAGAGAGACAGAAGGTGCTCCAGGCTCAGTCAATTATTAATACCAACATAAATGAATGTGAGCTTGAATGTTTTTTAAGGCTTGTTAAATAGGTTACCCTTCAATTTCCCACCTGCTTATCTCAGGATGGATTCCCAACATCAGAAGAGCAGAACCCTCAGTCCCTGAAGATCAGGCTAGTTGGGAAATTTAAAAAAACGGAAGGAAATCTTCTCAACCAAGATTCTCAGATTTGGTTAGAAAAAAACATATAAAAACTACACTTTGGTTGGTTTGGTGAAGCCATAACTTCACAAAAATAGAGATGAATAGCTGAAGATGTGCGTAGTTGATGATGTGATTCTGGTTTTCAAATCCAAAGTCTGTTGTCATATATGGATTACTTTTGGATGAAACTTTGAAGATCTGGTGTCAAGACCATGATTTTTAGAGTATATTAAGAGATCATAACTAGATTCTAGTAGATTCTGTATTTCAGGTTTCAAACTTTGAGTTTAAACTATGACTGTCAAGTTGGTTAATGATGAATTTAACAAAGTGATACAGCCCCAAATAATCTCCAATTGTATTCCCTTATAAGAATCCACTGGTATTTAAGGCTATTAAGATCAGTTAACATTGATAGCAGTTGAAAACGTACCTGAGCTCATCTGATCTGCTTTCAGGAATTGGCTTTCACCAAAAGTGACAGGTGACAGCCCCTTTTCAAAATTTCCATTTGGTACATATCTCCAGAAGGTTCAGACCTCTGAGACAGAAATGTGAATACTATAAACTTCAATCATGCATATTTTCAGCTTACTATATCTATTATCTATTGTGAAATGATAGTCTTATACATCTAAATTAGGGACTCCATAACTAAGGAATGACTGTTATAGAGTTACATTTCTTTCCTTTAGAAATAAAAGTTATTATAGATTGCCTTTCAGCTAGATCTGAGAGAGAGAATATAGAGCAGGCTTTACTATGGACTGTCACGGTTATGACATACACATCTCCTCTTAGTACCTGCGTCAGTGTGCAAAACACTATGTTGTCCATTTGACTCTCTGGATGTTCCTAACAAAGCGTGAAGGGATTAAGGTTGGTGACAACGACATGTTGGCGTTGGACTGTAGTCTGTTCTCTAGTATCACCTTTCCTCTGTCAGTGACACCACCTTCACTCTGGGGCGGACACTCCAATCAGGATAATTAACTCGATTAAGTGGAGGACTGATGAAATATTTATTGGAACTATATCCCAAAGACTTTTAATTAAAACAGAAAACCTTTTAACTAAGAGTCTTTTGGATCAGGTTCCTGGCTTCTGTGGAACTATTTACCTTCCTCTAATATCAGTTTTGTTGGCAAACACCAGCAAATGTATTTTGGTCAATATCGGTATATATCAGTACAGTATTATTGGCCACTAGGGACAAGCCAGTGTTTTTTAGTGTTGGTCCTAAGCCCAGATAAATGGTGAGGGTTACTTAAGGAAGGGCATTCAACCTTAAACCTTAATCCAATCAACGATGTAAATCAACAAAATGGAAAATGTTGATTTCTGTGGCAACCCTTGTAAAAGGGACAAGAAGAAGAAGGAGGATGATATCAGCAAAATTGGATTTTGGCAAAATAACACTGGACATGACAAACTGAATTAATTTCTATGGTACATCTCTGAAGATTCCCCTTCATCCTGGAATTGATGTTTCTCATCAGTTTCTGAAACTTGAGTACAAAGTGGACTGTATTGTCAGGATCCCTTCAGTCCATATAGCTCTCATCATAACTTCAACCTTTATTTGTTAGTGCCAGATCATAATAACGGTTTTCTCAAGGCAAGTAAAAAGCAGAAGAGTACACATAAAAACATATGAAGGCATGCAGTAACAGGTAAATACGAGATAACCCTTACACCGGCTCAAGTGTAAGGGTTACCATGAACATGTGATTAGTGATGTCAAAAACGGGGTAGTTCCCAGCTGGATAATTGCTCAGCATAAATCTAAAACCAGACTGCTTTGTCCATTTCTTTTATATAGTCTATGGTTGGTGCAGATTAACTGTACACAACTGTTTGTGCATGACTATTGATACAAATAATCAGCTTGTATGTTGGCAGCGATCTCAGCTTCCCACTTGTCTCCATTATTGAGAAGCTTCTCTTTGTTGTACAATAGCTCTTCCTGAGTCTCGGTCGAAAACTCAAAATTTGGACCCTCCACTATGGCGTCCAACTTCTAAAAAAGCCCTGACAGGGGAAAAAGTGGAAGAAACCTCAGGGTGACAGACAGTGGAGCAGATCCTCACCCAGGACGGACAGGTGGGCCGCAAGAAGAAAGACAGTGGCATCACATCACCTCCTTGATGATGTTACGTGACATTACATTGACATTCCACCCTATGATGATTGCGCCAGGAGCATCTGCTGAGTCAGCAGGCACCACTGTGCAATAACTGTATGACTGGTAAGTTTCAGTCCTTTCTTCCCTTTGACTGTATTTGGTTGTTGCAGTAATATTAACCAGACAATTCTATCTGCCTGCTCATACCTCCAGATTCAGCTGAAGACCTGACATTCCATTAACCTCGGAAAAACTTTGGAACAAAAGCTTACAGAGGAAAAGGGCCTGCGCCAGACAGGTTCTTAGCTATTTGTAGAGGTACATAAAACAATTAATTCTGTGCTGCATATTCTGTCAATTGACAACAGACATGAAACGAACTTCCCTTGGAAAAGGAGATAATCAAACTTCTTTAAATCTGTAAAGTTATTATTTTCTAGGGATGACGTGTGGAATCAACTGACCCATCGGCCCTTCGTTTAGAATTTTTATAGTTTTTCCTTTGAAGATCTGGGTTTCACAAAATGATGTGATAACTGTTAATGTAAATAACGTAAAAAATGTTAATGTAAAATTCACTAGATGGCGGCATTGCAGCTGATTTAACCAAATCAGGCAGCGTCTTCATATTATTAATGTATCCTTTACCGCAGTACTTGGTCTAAAGGTGGGGAAGCAGTTTTCAAGGTTTCACTGTCTCTCATTGTCACAAATTACGTAGCTAAGGCCCATTGTCTGGACCAGTGTCTAGACCACAAAAAAGGATATGGAATTTTTTCTCCTCTGTATCGGTGTAGATCCACGGGTGTTGGGAACCACAGCAAATAATTCATCCTCTTCTAGTATACTGTATATAACGGCAGTCCACCTTTGTAAATGTGTTTTTATAATTTCAGAGAGAGACAGAGTTCTTGACTTAGTCCTAGTCTTTTGGTCTCTTTGTCTCCTCCATGATCAACTCATTGGTTTCAGGCTCTGAGAATTTGCTGTCATGGGCAGTCCTGCGAAATCAATAGCCTGAGCCATACTGACAGAAGGCTATAACCAGTGCAGCTGACATCGCTCTGTGCTTCAGACTTATGCTTTCGGTCTGTTGGATTAGCGACCACATTGTATGGTGCTGAATGACAATAGCGTGGTTAGCTAGTCTTCTAGTTACCCATGTTCCTGTTCATATTCAAGGGATTGTCTTTTCATTCATTTTCTTTTTCATTTTCACTTTCATTCTGTCTTCAACAGAAGACTGTCTTGCCCTCTGACCACAGATCAAGGGATTTTCTCTCAGACGACAATTATTTCAGTCTTACCACTGCTTCAGCCACAGTCAATCAATGCACTGATCAGCATGACTGGAGGCAGACCATCTCAAGAGATCAGGGTATGTAGCCATTGAGTGGAAAGGACACCTGTTAGGAGATGTCTTCTTATTAAGATTCCAATTTCGGTCAGTCTCTGCTAATTCTGAGGGTGGAGGACCCGGATGAGGTGTTTCCGCACTATGTCTACTCTTGCGTTATCCTCTCATTAATTGGCACATCACGATGGCCTCTCTCACCATCTCCGTTTGTTTCCACTCTCACCTTCTCTTTGCTTTGCTCCGTTCAGTAGTTCCTTTTTTTTTACTCTTGGGGGCGATAAATAAGGGTTATGCTAGATATAGTGATAGTAGGGACAGACTTTTGCTGACATGGAACCCTAGTGATCGCACATTCTGTTTCATTTAGCCTGCTTGTGGGGTTTCAGTTTGCTAGCTAGCGTGTAATGTGTTAGACAAAGGGAACAGACCATATGCTATTGTGATGATATTAACTGAGTCTCGCCAACACACAGTTCTAGCGATCACGTGTGCTGGTGATCAGACTCTGAATTACACTGAGATGAACAACAATATCAAGGCTGACAGTCGTGTAAACCTTTATGACAGCAGGAGTCCAGAAACACACTTTTTCATCTTCAACCAAGACAGGATGTCAATAGACAGACATTGGTGACAGATTTGTCTTTAGGTCTCTGACCCTGTGTCAGTCAAAATGCAGTTCCACCGCTCAGCTGGAGAATGAGCGGATATTCCATTGGTGACCTGTCTTGGTTCCAACAGCTACTGAAAGCCAATCAATAACCTGATAAGTAAGGACCAGCAGTCTACTTTGTGATCCCCCTACTGCTGGCTATACAGTCAAGAGACAGGATTCCTGAATTTCTACAGAGGGAGCCGTAAAATGCTTTATTTGGAACGTATCACTTTTTGTTGCTTTTTCCAGTGAATGGTGAAACACCTCCTTATTAAGACCCTCACAGATGAGTGACAACTCAAGCCAATCATTGATCAGCCGATCAATCAGATCTATTGTTCTCTGACAGGCCTTTCAGTTCCATACTAAGAAGAGTCTCAAGACAGTCACTAAGTGAAAATGTAGGTAGCCCCAGTGTTACTGTAGTCCCCATGTGAATGTAGTCCCAGTGTAACTGTAGTTCCAGAATAACAGTAGTCCTGTTGTAACAGTAGTTCCAATCTAACTGTAGTCCCAGTATAACATATTCCCGGTGTAACTGTAGTCCCAGTGTAACTGCAGTCCCAGGGTAGCTGCAGTACCAGTGTAGCTAGTCCCAGTGTAACAGTAGGCCCAGTGTAGCTGCAGTCCCGGTGTAACAGTAGTACCATTGTAACTGTGGTCCCTGTATAGCTGTAGTTCCAGTTTCCTCCCAGAAAAGACTCTGCTACTGATCAATTTAAACATGGGGTTTACTAACGTTAACTACAGATTGGTCTACATTGGAATGGATAGAGAAAAAGAAAAGAAAAACATTTCCATTGTTTCTGTGATTTTCGAAGATTTTTTTCAACGGTCCTTGGTGGCACTGTGCAGCGGGAGGCTACTGACTTCAGGGTGTGTGGGATGCAACTGCTCTTTACAACTTCCATGCAGCAAGGTTCAGGCTGCGTCAAACTGCTTACCACAACCGATGAGCGAACCGGAAATAAAGGGATCTGAACTTCAAAATAAGGAAGAAAATCACTTTTTCTTATTGATTGGAATCTTTTGAGTCCATCATCTCCGGTTACATCCGGGGTGTTGTCACACTTCACTATACATACAGAGAATTGTCATTCTCCGACTAATAATACAATAACGCTGCGAAACGAAAACGAAAAGCCAGAAACGAAGACAAAAATAAATATAAGCCGGTTTAACTTAATGTTAATAATAACAACAGGGAATTTGTAACCTTCAGTGTAGTGCCGCTAAAACAACCAATATTCTCGTGATGTCACTATTGCCATAGAAACCTTGAGTATGATGCATGATGTAGAAATACGGAACAAACACAATGACGTCACGAAGTACAAGTCAGAGCTGGGAAATATTAACCTATCATAAACAGACCTATTACGTTTTACTTACTGCAATTTCCGAATCCTTGTGCACAGCGCCTCCGTCCCTCTTTCCTGAAGAGGCGTTCAAGGGCTGTTGGTATTCAGGTATACCACTGTTCCGCAGCTTTTCTGTTATCCATCTGATAAATGTCAAAGTCTACTCCGTCTGAAAGTCTGCTGGAGAGGAAATTCCTGACCAGAGGGAAAGAGAGGGATAGAAAGAGAGGGATAGAAAGAGAGAGAGAGAGAGTATACTAACCACTGAGAAAAGTGAATCATCATCAATTAAGTTATGCAGGATGAAACAACTAAAAAAATGAGTGATTTATGACTGAAGAGTGTCAGCTAAGGTGAGGTAAAGGCTTACAGGAGGGTTGTGAGACCAGCCATGATTTACGGTATAGAGATACTAGCAAGACTGAGTGGAAAGTGGCAGAATTAAAGATCCTGAGATTAGGATCAGGAAGCCAGATTAAGATGATTTGGACATGTTCAGAGGAGGGACAGTGGTTATATTGGTAGAAGAATAGAGTAGAAGGTAAAGCTACTAGTTAGGAGACAAAGAAGAAGGCAAAGAAGAAAAACAGTATATGGATGCAGTGAAGGAGGACATGGAAATAGTTGGAGTCGGAGTAGAATATACAAAGAACGTTGAGATGGAAAATGTTGATTCGCTGTGGCAACACCTGAAAAAGGAACGAAAGGAGTAAATAGTATATATAATTTTATTAATAATTAATATTATTTACTAGTCATATGTCAGCCATTATGGGTTGTCAGGGCATCATTTTATATTTATATAAAATAAAATAATGACATTAAATGTTATCAGTGACTAATAAAAGTATATACCTACATACTCTATTAACCAGCATATTTGAATAAATAGTGAGGCATTACAGTAGGTTATGGAAAAATAAGGCCAAGTAGGTCAAATGATAACATGGAACAACTGAGTTATTCCATTTAATAATCAGATGATATTAAAGTCACCAACTCTTCTCTTGTTTGTCTGTCAGTGTTGATTATGGTTGTTTATTGGTCATTCAGTGATGGCAGTGAACTTACACTCCAAAGTCCAAAATAATAAGTCCTTTATTATTTATTCATGATTATATATACATTTTATATTATTACTCAGGTTTTGCTTTATTGGTACATTTGGGCAAATAAAGAGACCGGTTCTTTTATTTTGCAAAGCAACCGGAAACAGTATTGTCACACCTTACGAAAGCTGATGTTTGCCGTGCCTGCAGCGTTATCGGATCAAGTGAACGGGAAAAGGTTCGAGAAAGATTATTTGGATCGGCGGACAGGGACACTCTATTCGGTGGTGAATCTGGACATTTCCCACCAGAAGACATGTCTTTCATTATGGATTTTTTTCGTTTCGACCGCAACGGAGCGGCGGAGAGTCGTGCAGCAGCGGCACGTTAACACCCGAATACGGGAGGGATGGAGAACGACAATTCCCGAGCTCGTCCAGAAGTGAAAATCCTAAATCCTGTCAACAGAGGAGCAAATACTCAGGGTTGCAAGTGTCCACTTATCGGAGCGTGCTTTTGAGACGAGGCCGTCCATTATCGTCCGTTCTCCTGGCATAGATTTCGACATTCGCTCGAGTTGTGGATTTTTCCTTTACACCTGCGTCTGTTGGCGGAGGAGTGGATGGAGAGAGGCGCCTGGGAGGAACGGAGGAGCGGAGAACGCCAGGAAAAGGAGAGGGTAGGGAGCGGCAGAAGCCTAGCTGATTCCCTTTTTTCTGTCCAGATCCCCAAGCTGGACACACGGATGGAGGAATGAAACCATGGGCCAAACGCGGAGACAACGGGGGGAATGCGGCAGGCGCTGTGAGAGTGCAAATCGAACGCAGCCCGCTGCGAAACTGGCGTAAACTCTAAAACCTGTGCGGAATTGAACACCAACCCGAGGAGATTATTGTACACAGGGAGCCACGCTGCGTTGTGGTGAGGAACTAGAGCAAGAGTGGAGGTAACCTTGTTGTTTCACCATGGGCTTGGAACAACGAGTGGGGCGGTGAACCAAGAGCAGGAGAAGGAGCAGGAGGAGCACAGGTAAACTCCCAACTTTTTATCCGCTGTGGAATCGTTGTTATAAGGTCTGCTGCAGGAGCGGGGGAATGGAGGAGATGAGAGAGGAGGAAGAGGGGGCGGGAGGGTGTGTTGGGGGGATATTTCTGGATCTCAGTGTGGATATATTGAGAACATGAGGAGGGAGGAGAGGATGGGGAAACAGAACGAGAACGGTACAAGGTCAAAGTCGAGCTCTCTCATCGGCACACAGTCTCTCTCTATCTTTTCTCTGTCTATCTCTAACCTCCAGTGTGTGTGTGTTTGTGTACGCGCGCGCGTGTGTATTCTGGGATCCATCGTCTCCTCCAAATGTTGGACCAGGTAACCTGATCTTTTTTTGGCCTCCAGATCATCTAGATCTGCTGTCTCCGAGGGTGGAGTTGTCTGTGACACCAACCTGTCTTGACTTGGAGGAGGATGGGGGATGATGAACTCATGTCAGCGACAGTGTTTTTCATGTTTTATAAATATGTATGTCACACCTATTTGTTTGATATATGTACAGTATATTACATGTATATGTATGGCATATATAAATAATAATAATAATAATAATAATATATAGATATATATTTGACATGTATAAACATTATGTAGGCCCACAGTGTGGTGCAGTGGGATTTGGGTGATGGTCATGGAGATTGCGGCCCCTGCAAACCGGGGGCAGCTCAGTGAATGACGATGAACGAATGAATATGTTTGACATAAAAATGTTTAACCTATACATTTATTGATTGATTTATTCCACTTGTGAAGGCTTTGTCCATCAGACCCTGAGAGTTGCTTCACTGCACCACCTGACCCACCTCCTGATGGGGCTGAGGAGTATGGGAGGGTGTGAAGTGACAATCTTGACAGAAATATTGTTTGGTTCTTTCTGACATGGGGTACAATGGCTAGTTCCAAACTTATTGTGGCTTTGCAGGAAAAAGGCAGTAGGATAATGATAATTTAGATTAACCGTTTAATTTGGACAAGTTTAGAGGGCTGGATTAAAATGACAAATGGGCCAAGTCCAGCCCCAGGGCCTTTTTGTACTCAGGTCTGTTTTAGATAGATTCGTTTTCAAGTATGTTTAATTAATGTCAGGGTTAAAAGTTTAGGTTTACTGTCCAGTCCTGGATTCAGTCTCAAGTCCAGGATTTAGTTTCCTGTTGGGGATTCAGTCTCCTTTCTTTGATTCAGCCTCCTGTCCTGGATTTAGTCCCTATTCATGGATTCAGTTTCCATTCCTGGGGTTCAGTCTTAGGTCCTGGATTCAGACTCCACTACTTGATTCAATCTCCAGTTCTGGATTTGGTCTTCAATACCAAATTCATTATATTAAATCCTTTTTTGTCATTGTGAGGTTGCGATTCACGGCACAACAAAATTTGGCCTCTGCATTTAACACATCATCAAAGTGAGCAGTGGTCAGCTTTTGAGCGCCCGGGGAGCAGTGTGTGGGGATGATACCATGCTAACTTGGCAGTAGGGGGTTTAGAACCGGGGACCTTGTGGACCCAAGTCCGCTTCCTTAACCACTAGGCCACCACTGCCGCCAGTCCTGGATACTCCACTTTTTGATTCAGGCTCCAGCGCTGGATTCATTCTCTAATCCTCCATTTAGTCTCCTGTTTAATAGTGGAGTCCTGGATTCATCCTTTAGTCCTGGATTTAGTCTCCAATCTTAGATTCAATCCAGTCCAGTCATGGATACAGTCTCCTGTCCAATAATGGACTCAGCTTCTAGTCCTAGATTCAGTCTCGAGTTCTGAATTCAGTCTCCAGTCCTGGATTTTATTTTTTTTCTAGGAATTCAGTCTTCAATAAGAGATTCTGCCTCCAGTCCTTGATTCAATCTTAAGTCCTAGATTCAGCCTCTAGTCCTAAAATCAGTCTCCATTCTTGAATTTAGTGTAATCTTGGATTCAGTCTCCAGTTCTGAATTCAGTCTATTTTCCTGGATTCTGTTTTAAATACCGATTTCAGCCTCCAGTACTGGATTGAAAGTCCACTTTTTGATTCATTCTCCAGTCCTGGATTCAGATTTCACTTCTGAGTTCAGGCTCCAGTGCTGGATTCAGTCTCCAATCCTGTGGACTTAGTCTCCTGTTCAAAAGTGGAGTCCTCATCCTCTAGTCCTGGATTTAGTCTCCAATCCTAGATTCAATCTCCTGTCCAGTCATGGATACAGTCTCCTGTCCAATAGTGAACTCAGCTTCTAGTCCTGGATTCAGTCTTGAGTCTTGAATTCAGTTCCCAGTCCTGGATTTAGTTTCCTTTCTAGGAATTTCAGTCTTCAGTCCGGGATTCGGTCTCCAGTCCTCGATTCAGTTTTTAGTCCTCGATTCAGCCTCTAGTCCTAAAATCAGTCTGCAGTCTTGGATTCAGTGTCTAATCCTGGATTCAGTCTCCTGTTCTGGATTCAGTCTCTTTTCCTGGATTCAGTCTCTTTTCCTGGATTCAGTCTCAAATACTGAAATCAGCCTCCAGTACTGGATTGAAAGTCCACTTTTTGATTAATCCTCCAATCCTGGATTTTTCACTTCAAGGTCCAGTGCTGGATTCAGTCTCCAAATCTGGATATAATCTCATTTCAAATAGTGGACTCAACTTCTAGTCATGGAGTAGTCTCCAGTCATGGTTTCTGTTTCCTCTCCTGGATTCTGGCTAATGTCCTGGGTTCAGTATTTAGTCTTGGATTCAGTCTCTGGTAAAGTGTGTCCAATAGTGGACTCACCTTCTAGTCTTGGATTAAGCCACTAATCCTGGATTCAGTCTTCAGTCCTGGATTCTGGCTCATATCCTGGATTCACTATCTGGTCCTGGATTTAGTCTCTGGTCAACTCCTGGATTCAGTCTCCTGTCCAGTTTTGGATTCAGTTTTAAGTCCTGAATTCAGTCTTGTGTCCTGGATCTTGTCTCCTGTCCAGTCTTGCATTCACTCTCGAGTCCTGGATTCAGTCTGGGTTCTGAATTCAATCTCCAGTTCTGGATACAGTGTCCAGTCTATTCTTGGATTAATTCTCTAATCCTGCATACAGTCTTCAGTCATGGAATCAGGCCCAAGTCTCGGTTTAAAACGCTCTTCCTGGATTCAGTCTCCTGTCCAATATAGAACTCAGCCTCTTGTCCTGGATATTGTCCCTTTTCCTGGATTCAGTCTCTTGTCCTGGATTCATTCAGTATGTAGAATCAGTATTTATTACTGGATTCAGTCTCTAGTCCAGTCCTGGATTCACTCTCCTGCCCTGGATACAGTCTCTAGTCAAGCCCTGAAAACAGTCTCTAGTCCTAGATTCTATCTCCTGTCCAGACTTGGATTCACTCTTGTGTCCTGGATTTGATCTAGAGCCCTGAATTCAGACTCCAGTTCTGGACACAGCCTGGAGTTCTGGATTTAGTGTCCAGTTCTGGAATCAGTCTCCAGACTTGCATTTTTGTCTTATGTCCTGCATTCAGTATTTGGTCCTAGATTTTGTTTCCTGTCTAGTCCTGGATTCAGTCTCCAGTCCTGGTAACAATTTCCAGTTCTGGAGTTAGACTCGATTTCTGGATTACCTGTCCATTTCTGGATTCTGTGTCCTGTCCTGGATTCTGTCTCATGTCCTGGATTCCGTCTCATGTCCTGAATTCCGTGTCATGTGCTGGATTCCGTCTCATGTCCTGGATTCCGTCTCATGTTCTGAATTCCGTCTTGTTCTGGATTCTGTCTCCTGTCCAGTCTTGTATTCACTCTCCAGTCCTTGATTCGGTGTCCAGTCCTGTATTCAGAGTCCAGTCCTGGATTCAATCTCGGGTCCTGAATTCAGTCCCCAGTCTTGGGTTCAGTAACAAGGTATGGTTTTAGGCTCCAGGCAAGTCCTGAATAAAAGTCTTTATTCCTGGATTCAGCCTCTAGTTTATTCATTCATTAATCAGTCATGGAATCAGTCCCATTTAGTCTCCAGTTGTGCATTAAGTCTCCTTTGCTATTTTCAGTCTCCCATTCTGGATTTATTATTTAGTGCTGAATTCAGTGTCTAGACCAGTCCTCGGTTTCCATTCAGTTTCCATTCCTTGAATAAGTCTATAGTCCTGGATTCCTTTTTCTGTCCAGTGTTGGATTCAGTCTCCTATGCTAGATTTAGTCTCTATTCCTGGATTCAGTTGCCAGTCCAGCAGTCTGCATTCAGTCATGGACTCAGTCTCAAGTCCTGGTTTAGTCTCTAGTCCTGCAGTCTGATTACCTATTCCAGGATCAAGCCTCCAGTCCTTGTCTTAGTCCCCAGTCCTGGATTCAGATTTCAATTCTGTGTTTAGTCTCCTGTCCTGTATTTAGTCTCTATTCTTGGAATAATTCTCCACTCCTGGATCCAGTCTCCACTCCTGGATTAAGTTTCCAGTCGGATTGGTTCATTTTCAGGTATTTGACACTGTCTGTAGTCCTGGATTTGGTCTCCTGTCCTGGACTCAGTCTTCAGTCCTGTATTTAGTGATCAGTCATGGGGTCAGTCTCAAGTCATGGTGTCATTCTCCAGTTTAGTCCAGTGTCAGGCCAAAACTGTGACACACGAAGACACACAGCGGTGCCATTTACAACCTTAGCGTCAGAGCCTTAGTGCCAGTGTTACCGGTGCAGTAACTGGCTTTGATTGATCAGGGCCGTATTGTCGTGCACCCGAGCCACTGGCGCTGCTGCTAATGGTCCATGGATATGGAGGCATTATGTAAATGGAGCCTGGATCTGGAGCTCAAGTGTTGGGCTGAATGAGGCACGGAGAAACGACTGATTTAGACTCCATTTTCCTGGTGTTCAGCCTCTTATTTACAATTGAAGAGTGCTGTGCTCTGCCATTAGGTTCCTAAGAAATGAGACTGTGTGTGATTTCTTTTTTTTCTTTGGTGAAAGATAACACAGTACTAGTCAGGGCTCTGCTGGTATTTAGTGAAAAAGTCTACGTGGAACATATTGAAAAGTTTGTAACATTTAGGGTAACATTGTTATAAAGTTCCTTAAGGCTAACTGTCCCTCCTGATGTTAACCTAACCCTAGTCATTCGAACTAAATGTCTGTTAGCTTGATTGTACAGGTTTTTATTATAGCATTTCATTGACACTGGCATTAGTTAACTTGACCTTAGTCTGATAAACCTGACCTAACTCTGGTAACCATGACCTAACTTTAATAACTCTTACCTTACTCTGACCGTGACCTAACTCTGTTAACCCTAGCCTATCTCTTCTACTCCTAATAAAACTCTACTAAAACTGACCTTACTTTGCTAATGCCAAGCTAACTCTACTAATTCAAAAAGATGAGAACTAGCGGAGGCCAAGGGTTAGAGGCTGTTAGATTGGAATATGGACAGAGACCACAAATGTTCCAGCTTCAGAAGGTTAAGGTTAGGTTACCTGAATTGAGAGGACCCAACAATTGTTCTGGTCTGCACCATGACCAAGAAGATCACATCATCCATTAATTTTCAATACAAAAAAATTGGTACAGTGCTTTTCTAGTAGAGTACATCTGTCTGTGAAATACCTTTACAGTTTTAGAACATGTATCCTGACAAACATGCATCATCCATGAGCCAGCAGGCAAAACTAAGTTGGATGAAATTGCAACAACAAAGGAACGTCTCCACTGCAATACTCGTGTTTACCACTGAGTGCAACCAATGGGACCATTTTCAGCAATGGTAACTTGCAGTAAAACTCCTCTATAGATTTTGATGGCTGCATGTCAATTTGGGGTCACAAAACATTTTTCCATGGGCTATAAATTGCCCCAATTTATAATTACATGTGGATCTCTAAACAAGGCTTTGTTTGTTTTGTTTTTTGGTAAAGCCTCTTAAATAAAGACTGCTGCTTCTTCAAAGCTGCCTTTAGCTCACAGGCTTTCTCTGACTGTAAAAAGCTTTCTGTGGGTAGTTAGAAGTGTAGTTTTAGAGTGAAGTATTGCAGATTGTGCCGCCTTGCTATAGCTACAGTTGCCCCACAAATGAAACCTACAGCTTCCTTTTCTGGTAGTAAAAATAACTCTTCCTCTAATTTACTTTGAAAATGACACATTTTCTGTCTTTTTTGCCATTGTTTTTGTGTAGGAAACTACACTCTGTTCACTATCTACACTGCATGCTAGTTTACTCTCCACAAGCTAGGTCTGCATTCACATTCACTTTATTTATAAAAAACATGTTTATATTTTAGGACATTTTTATTTAAGACATTGTTTAAAAAATCTATAGTAGTGCAAGTGTGATTTTATAAAAAGCGATAGAAAAAAATTATATCTTACATACATTTCACTTGCAAGTTGTGCTTATTTTTAGAACAGGCCTGTGGGTGACTCATGTGGGCCTTGCGTGTAACGTTGTACGTACTTTGTAACGTTGTACGTACTTTGTAACGTTGTACGTACTTTGTAACGTTGTTGGCGACGCCCTGGTTTACGTGGTCTTGTATGTTCTACATGGTCTAGTATTGCCTACATGGTCTTGTATGGTCTGCATACTGTGGTTTTATATGGTCTATGTGGTCTTGCATTGGCTACATCATGTGTCAAACACCACGCTCCAGGACCAAATGTGGCCCACACAATTTTGTATGGCTTGTGAGAGCTGACAAAAGATTTTGTGAAGTGTATGCACCAGAATTTCTAAACCTAATAAATTAAAATTTTTATAACATAATGATGATTTGAAAATGTGTTACTTGAATAAATAATAATGTGCTACAGTAATATGTATTAATATGTTATGAAGTAGTTACATCTGTACAGTCTCTTATATACAACTGGCCCTTCAAGGGAACTATATTGTTTTTGTGGCCCTACGGTAAAAATTAGTTTAATATCACTTGTCTACTTGGTCTTGTATTTTCTAGTCTAGATGAAGTTAAAATCCTTCCTGAATCGAAAGGGCTAACTTTGAATAACTCCTAGATGGGACGATCACCAGTTTCAAAAAAGTTAATGAAATCCAGTCAGGAGATAACACATATTCTGCCTGGACTGCCTGTACATCTATGGTTGACTTTATAGAAAGACTTATGCCATAATGTATATGGTCCTTATAGATTGTTGTCCTTCAAAATCCTATTAACCCACAAAACCTACTTGTATCTTGTATCTTCTGAACTAAATGACAATTAAATGCAAAACAGTGTGGAGTGTCAGTTGGGCCACACTTGGATATGGGTCACACTGCAGGCTTACTAATGTTGAACAGTTCCAAGATCTATTATCTAGTTTCTACCAGGAGTTTTTATTATTATTATTATTACAGCAGTGCCTTCCTGGTAGTTGACTCCTGGCAGGCTGCAGTGCTTGTTTTGACATAGCACCATCACATAGCTTAGCTGAAGAGTTAGCTTAGCTGAAGAGGGTTTGAAGGTTAATCAGCTTTTAGTCCTGGTCAGTCTGTAAAGGGACAGCTGCTGTCACAGGGAATTACACTGTTGTTGTCAGGCCCGACCACGGTGGCTTGGCTTCCTGAACCAGATCCGTTCCTACAGATCTGGACGGGCACCGTCCAGGTCTTCAGGCACCACGGCACTTCTGTCTTGTTGTTCTGGCCCATCCAGATACTCAGGACAGGGACTTATTAATGGAAGCTCTTGTACGAATGTATTAAAAAATCAAATATAAAAATAATCAAAACCACTGTGGTGTCGGGCCCAATGTAAATTAGTGACTAGTAATTTTTCCAGGGTCCCACTCAAAATAATGCAATTCCTCAATATGGCCCGACCAAACGAATTGGTCTTTTCTGAAAATAACCATTCATTGTCAGTCAGCAGATGGCTGTGAAAGCTAGCAACAACAAATTGTTGGAGAACATCTCTGTCAGTGTCTTTTTTCATTTCCTGCCAGTATGTCAGGTTGGTCTTCAACTAAACAGCAGTAGGTATTAGTAACTCTAAACTTGAGCATTTACCCTGTTCAGGTGCCAGGGTGTATCTTGTACTGTGATGTAGTGAAGCTCCGCCTCTCTGCAGCTCCATTTTATTTGACTCACCCCAGGTTCTGTCCACTCCATGAGGGTTCTAGTGTGGAAGTGCCACCACAGGGACTGAGAACTGACTGGATTAAATGGTGCGTTTAATTAAGAGGCTGGGGATCAGAGAGCCAGAGATCAGTCCTGGATCATGGCAGCAGTAGCTACATTTAGCCTAGCTTGTTAGCACATGCCATCTGTTCACAGACTAAGGATTAGGCTCTGCAGCAGGTACTGCCCTGGTGGCCGCTTCTGCTTCAGGACTGTTTTGACTCACAGCTGTCTCAGATACTGGTTTTCTGCTGTGTCTGGACAATTGGATAACCAAAAACAACACAAGAACATGAGAAAGTGACATTGACAAGACAATGAAATGCACTGCAACCTGCCAAGAGTCAGGTGATAACAGAAATTAGAAATTCCTTTTGTCATTGTGTCATTGTGATTCAAACCACAGAGCACAACGAAATTTAGCCTCAGCATTTAACCAATCATCAAAGTGAGCAGTGGACCCTGGGAGCAGTGAGTGGGGACAATACCATGCTCAGTGGTAACTTGGCGGTAGTGGGATTCGAACCAGGGACCTTGCAGACCCTAATCCGCTTCCTTAACCACTAGGCCACAGCCTCGTAGTGCGTCTCATGGTCCGGAAAATATGGCATATAAAATAAAACTCGGATTAGGCTCTGCAGCAGGTACTGCCCTGGCGACCGGTTCTGCTTCAGGACTGTTTTGACTCACAGCTGTCTCAGATACTGGTTTTCTGCTGCGTCTGGACAATTGGATAACCAAAAACAAGAACATGAGAAAGTGACATTGACAAGACAATGAAATGCACTGCAACATGCCAAGAGTCATGTGATAACAGAAATTAGAAATTCCTTTTTTTGTCATTGTGTTGTTGTGATTTACACCACAGCGCACAACGAAATTTAGCCTCTGCATTTAACCCATCATCAAAGTGAGCAGTGGGCAGCTAATGAGCGCCCGGTGAGCAGTGTGAGGGGACGATAACCACTAGGCCACTGCCCTCACTGTCGTGGTGTTAGTATGTTAATTAATAATTTCTTATATCTGTAGTAAAATGTGACGTCAGTAAATTGATTGTCTGTCATTGTGTGAAAAAGTGAAGCAGGAGCTCTGTTTCACGTGCACTGCTCTGGTTATCAGCTTCAACTGTCAGTAGGAGAGAAAATGAACCCATCAGACCAAGGGTCATAATTAGAGATACCAGGTATGAATGATTGTCTGCCATTGAGGTTCATTCCATAGGATTTTTTAAAGTGAAGTTGGTGGAAAAAAAGCTTTCAGACAGTTGTCCTGGGCAAGACCACACTCACAACAAGCTTCCACTTGGTCCTGACCTCTGTCCTCTTCAACACTACTGGTCCATACAGGTCTGCTCAGGGGACCTCAGGAAACTCAAGACTGGAGTTTAGATATTTGTCAATTACTAACCACTACCGTTATAGTAGTACTACTAACTTTAGTACTCTGACTCTGGTGCTGGTAACTCTTGTATTTGTCGCTCTCGTACTGCTAACTCTTTAAACCACAGTAGCACTGACTCTAATACTAGTGACTTCAGTAGCAGTAGTTCTAATATCAGCACCTAAAATAGCAGTACATCTAGTGCCAGTTGGTCTAATATCGTTAGGTCTAGTACCAGTAGCCACATTACTAGTAACTGTAGTGCCACTAGCTCTAATACCAGTAAGTGTAGTTATTATTAAAAATACCTGCCCTACTTTGTTCTGAGATAAGAAGTCTCTCTTATTCCTACTGGTTCTTGCATCAGTCTCTGGAGTGAAGTAAACTAAGTTCCACGATGGAACAATGGAACATCTTTTCAGACACACTTAGTAATCTCCGACTTGCTCTGTTAATGTGGAGCTAATCTCTGTTTCATTCCACTGTGTCATCCTGGCATGTTGTTCTGGAGAGACCAGAGTGATGTGCTGGACCAGTATCAGGTTTCAGTTCTCATGGACCAGGTGTAATCACTGGTAAACAGTGGAGGTTAGTCATGTTTGTTTTCACTGTGGCTCAGCATGTGTTGGTCAGGGCTTCCCCTGTCTCTATCTGGGCCCTAGAACCTCAAGTTTGTCCGCTCCATGCTGGCTGTCATTGTGCATGCTCAGAGCGTGTGTGATCATTATGTTGTGATCCAGCACCATCTGTGTTGGCTGGCTCTTCAACATATCTGGAGTTAGTGTCATGAATATTCATCAACAACCTCTTAACTACGTAAAATATTCAGTCCGCCTTCAGGCCGCACGGCAGTGTGTCTGCAACAACAATTGAAGTGGTGCGTGATCAGCAGAACAGTTGTGTGTGTTCAGTCGCTGTTAAACTTCTGATCGACATCCTCTGGGAAACCCTCTCGGTGGACCAGTCACTGCTCCGTGCCCCCTAAGTGAGTCTTGACAGACCCACCTAAGGGTACTTCATAGAATATATATAAATATATAAATTTATTTAAGGTGTTTTTAATGTATTGAATGTAGTGTTCCATTTGCCTGTCGTTTCATTACAAGTCCCACAGAAAATAGGAAAAAAAATTGCACCCCTTTCACTGTTCTACTCCCTCTCTAGACTTTTCTGCACAGTTGAAGAATGGAAATATCAGACAGATAGATGAAAGTAATATCAGGCCACAAATAAGAGAGAAGGAGAGAATGGCCGATAGACAAGGAGTGTCAGATCTGTCTGTCTCCTCTTCCAGCTGTCTGGTAATCATTGTGATCACACTCACCTGTGTCTCTGTCTTTTAGTTTCAGTCTTGTCACCTGGTGCTCTCAGTACAGTATATATACCCCTCTCCCTCACTCAGTTTTGTTGAACCCATGGTCATTGTTGTTTGTTGGTTGATACCCGGTGGTATCTGTTTGTTGCATGGAGTCTGTTCTGCTAAGTCTTCTTCTGTTTTGGTCGTGTTTAGCCTTTGTATTATTTCCCGTTTCTCCTAGTTTTTTCTTCGTTCCTGCCTGGTGTTTTGGCAGTGGGTTTTGGTTTCACTAGATCTGTTTCGTTAATAAAACCTTTTATTTACCTCTCAAGAAGAGCTCCCCCAGTTTGTGCATTTGGAATCCTGACAGAATGATGCAGCCAGAAATGGACCCAGCATACTGGTTGGCTGTTTATGCTGGCACCTCTCCCTCAACCTGGAAACATATGAAACCTGCAGAGCCATGGTTCCCTCATGCCCCCCCTTTTTTGGGATGTCAGGAGATGTCCCTCAAAGGGGTTGGAGGGGTAGGGGACAGGATTTCCAGTTCCTGGGCCATCAGCCAACACTTCTCTGGATTTTCTGAGGGTTGGTCAGGGTACTCCCCTAGTTCCTGCTTCTACCCTGCCTTTACTGTAAAATCTAAAAGCCAAGGACAGAGGGGGCTGCAAGTGGTTTATGAAGTGCAGAACTGGATGATCTCTGCACAGCTGTCTTCGGGATCAACCTGCAGTACAATCGACACTCTTCACTCAGCCCATCATTTCAATTATTTCGATGAGTCCAGTGGTGTCAGCACTCACTTCCCCAGTGGTTCCTTTGGCTAACGTTCCTTTGGCTCCTGTCTTTGCCCCATAGGCTGATGTTCCCTCGGCTCCTGTCTTCACCCCCTGATGTCGACGTTCCGTCTGCTGTTGTCTTTGCCTCTGTACCCAATGTTCCCTCGGGTCCTGCCTTCGCCCCTGGTGTTGACGTTCCCTCAGCTCAGGGCTTTGCCCCTGACGCCGGTGACCCTTTGGCTCCTGATTTTGCCCATGAGGCTGACATTCCTTCGGCTCCTGACTTTGCCCATGAGGCCTACGTTCAGCTCCAGCCTTTGTTCCTGCAGCTGACATCAGTTCAGCATCTCAGGTTTTTCTCCCGCTGAGGCCCATTGGCCTGTCATGCACGACTGGACATTTGGCTTGGTCTAGGAGAGGCTCTTAGACAGACATATGTACCCTACACCAAGTCACAAGGTAATTAAGCCCAAGGGATAGGGCCACACTGCAGGCTTACTAAAGTTCCAGGATCTAGTATCTATGTACCATGTCTACTACCAGGAGTATTTTTTTTAATCACAGCAGTGCCTTGCTTATAGTTGACACCTTGTAGGCTGCAGTGTTTCTATATAGCACCATCACATAGCTTAGCTGAAGGGTTAGCTTAGCTGAAGAGGGTTTGAAGGTTAATCAGCTTTCATTTGTGGCCCAGTTCTTTGTTTTGTCCAGGTCTTGTTTTAAGTTTTTTTTTTATTGACAGAACTGAGTAGTCGTACTCTGGTAGCGCCCAGCTAGCCCCTAATAGCGCCCCCTACGCACTTATTATGTAAGGGGATGTACGGAGGATGTGGGGTCCTGTCTGGTCTGTCTGCCTCCTCTTCCTGCTATCAGGTAATTGGTGTTATCACACATGTGTCTCTGTCAATTAGTCCCACTTGTGTCACCTGGTGCTCTCAGTATATACGGGAGAGGAGAGACAATGAGAGTGCTACGGTGACCAAGCTAATCAAACAGGAGAGCAAGATCAGTTGGACAGTAGGACACTGAGTACACACTGCATTAGCCAATAGTATGCTGTGTATCATCTGATGTTGGAAGACAAAGCATTAAACATCACAGCAGAACTCTGAGTCGTCAGTAGGCCAACGTGGACAATGCAGGGAAAAGCCAGAATTCTGTAGGCCGTATTAGAAAGATTAATTGACTATACCAGCCCCCAAACTTTAGTTTGCTCACATCTGGTCTAGTGTTGTGTACTTGGGGCTCAGTGTTTGGAGAAATACTAATGCTGGTACAGGGATATAGATCTAGTTTGGAATGTGGAATTAGGACCAGTTTAAAAGTGTCTAAAGGATTAAGGCTGTGTATGTGACATACATTTAACAATATATGTCGACCTATGACATGTTTTAGTTGAACGATATGGTATGAATCACTTCATAGATACTAGACCTGTGTGCTTTAGAGATACAGTATGAAACGGGGAAGTGGGGGAAATGAAGAGGCAGGCAGGGGGTTCTCCTTGAAGAATAGATATAAATTATTCACTCCATCACTCCAGGACAGAAGATTTTAGAGAGGTAGAAAGAGAGAGAGAAAGAGAGAGAGAAAGAGAGTGATGATGCAACTAAAGGGTGGCAGAGACACAGAGTGAAACAATAGATGTCAGAGGACAGTGGTATCAGCACTGAGGATGAAGAAGACACCGAGGAGTTCTTCCATAGACCTCAGATAAAGACCGGATCCTGGTCCACTGAAATCAGTAGGGAGAATCTACAAGGTTTAAAAATATCTCACAGACCTGCATGAATAAATAAAGCTTCCCTCCCCCTATTATATAACTGACATTCTATGATATATACTGTATTTTGGGAACAAACATTATGTTGCCCTGTTCAATAGAGCATGTGGCCAGGTGTTCTGTAGTATTGTAGTGGTACTGTAGCAATACTGTAGTAATACTGCTGTGGTACTGAAGTGCAGCACTACTGTAGCAGTGCTGTAGTAGTAATATAGTGAAACTGTAGTAGTTCTACAGTACTGTCTGATTAAACCAGCCAAGCCAGAACAAAGGTTTTTAAAGTACAGTACAATACTGTACAGTACACAGTAGGACATTACAGCATACAGCATACAGTAGCACATTAGCAACATAACCTTTAACCCATATTTGATACATCGATATAGTTCAAACACTTTCCTGCTCTACTATATGTGGATAATATTCCTTTATTTATTTGTACAAACAACTTTGTGGTAATAAATAAAATGACCTTCCATGCTGCCTTCTAGTGACTTTCACTGCAATTTACACCTGTTTTTCCCTAATCTGATTTTAGTAATACATTCGGGAAACCCAGGCATTGTGCTACTGGCATTTTTTTCATCAGAGGAAGAACTAATAAACATTGCATGCTGTTATAGGGCTTATATTATATCAGTCTGTGGATATTATCGAACCTCATGGCAGGTCAGTGATGTAGGCTCAATATCTGAAATGGAGATTGGAGACGGGCTGATTGTAGCAGTGTTCACCTTCTGTTCAGTCAACTGTGCTGATTTGGCAGAAAGTTTTTTTTTTTTCATTCATGATCATTGTTTATCATAAATATTAACAGCCACTCTCCACCACAGTACAGTGAGTTCACAAGTATTAGGATGTAGAAGTGTCCTGCCATTCTGAGGGAGACAGGAACAGGACCAGATACTGTGCAATGGAGTAATTCTATACTGTACTGCAGTGTTGTTGAGGCCAGTTCGACTTTCATTATTTATTTATTTCTTTGGTGAGTGAGAGTGTAATGACTGTAAGAGGATTTGAAAAACACTGGAAGAAGTCTTATATCAGGTTTCCTGGTCCTCACTGTCTCATTGCTGGTCCATCTGGATAAGTGTTCCACTGAGCTACCAGAGCCTGGTTATGTTGAATAACTTTGGACCAGAGCCCACACAACGTAAAAGTCACAAAAGGCATTAGGGAATGGAGAAGTTATAAATACCCCATGTAGGTGTATTAGTGCTGCTGAAGGCAAAGTTGTATACTTTTAAGATCTTAATCTGAAAACATGGAGTGAGTGGTCTGGATGGGGACTAAAGAACCACTGTCAGACATTCTCTGACTAGAACTATCTAGAATCCTTAAGAGAATAATTGTGAGAATAACCTCACAATCATGTTAAACCAGGGGTGTCCAAACTGTTCCACAAAGGGCCGGTGTGGCTGCTGGTTTTTGTTCCAACCAACCAAGAGCACATAGCCTGGCCAATCAGGTGTCTGATGACTGTGATCAGTTGATTAAACCTGTCAACTCAGGTGTGCTGCTGCTTGGTTGGAACAAACACCTGCAGCCACAGTGGCCCCTTTGTGGAACAGTTTGGACACCCCTGTCTTAAACAGTACTGACATAGAACAAAGTAGGAGGGGAGGAATGGGTAACATTGACAAACAACAGTGACATTTCTCGTTGGATGTTATAAAAACCGAATAGTCAGATCATGACTATACCTTCTAGCACAGTAGGTAGCTGTATACCTAATTATACCGCATAAAAAGTAACTGGTCAGATCATGACACTACACACTGTAGTCCTGGCATGGCCAACCTGTTCCAGAAAGAGCCGCTGTGGCTGCAGGTTTTTGTTCCAACCAAGCAGCGGCACACCTGAGTTGAGGAGTTTAATCAACTGATCTCAGTCATCAGGCAGCTGATTGGTCAAATCATGTGTTCTTGGTTGGTTGGAACAAAAACCCTCAGCCCCAGCGGCTCTTTCTGGAACAGGTTGGCCATGCCTGCTGTAGTCCATAGACTGGTGACAATATGCTCCAGCAATCGTTAGTTGTGACTGTCCCTTATATTGACAGTTGACCAGGTCAACTATACTAATTGGACCCTGAACCAGTTGCTAGCCTTAACATTAGTCATCTGGTTAATTTTTACTAGTTAGTTAAATAGTTGACCCTTCTCTTTGATCAATTTAGGAGTGTATTTTAGATCATTTTCTATAATTGGTCCCCCATTATGTTGCCTGATTCCTGTATCATCACTACATCAGAAACAGTACTAGTGCCTGCTTCTGTGTTCTGCCCCAACCCGTGGGCTATGTGTAGGTACAGAAAGTGACATGGGGAAGGTCCTGTTCTTTCAATTTGTCTCCTGACCGTAGGGTCTTGGCTAGCTACTAGTTACCTCATCTGCTTTATGTCATTCAAAATGTCTAGAACAAGGTGCAGCACAGCATGGAAATAGGGGGGCTCGAGGTGGACGGGAGTGGAGAGAGAAAGGGCAATGAGTACAATACTAGTAACACACTTAGTCCTGTCTTGTGTGTAGAGGAAAACTGCCCTGCGCATGCCTGTAGTATGTGGGCTAAGTGAAAAGTCTCAGTATTGAGACGGTGCTAACCGTCGGTACTTACGGTCAGATCCCCCAGTAGTTAACCAAAATACTGACTAGTGGTTTGTGACAGGGGTCCGTCAGACATACAAAACACTTCCAACAGTTCTCAGAACACAATGTGAAGTTCATAAAAATTGTGAGGTTTCAACCAGTTCAGGCCAAACTATTTTGGACCAGTTTGGCCAATGTCAGATGAATTCAAATACAGACGTGGTCTCACCGTGTCAAACAAGTTTAGACAATTTGGTCTACTTCAGACTGGTTCGGAACAGTTCAAATCAGGTCAGAGTAGTTCATACCATGTCACACCAGGGTCCTCATGTATCAATGTTGCGTAGGATTTCATTGTGAGAAAGTGCGCGCACACAAAGATGGAAAGACTGATAATTTCAGATGTATTAATGTGTGCAGTGCAGGAATGCGAGGGGTTACACATGTGGAGTAAACAGACCATGCCCCCATATATGTCAATATATCGGGGCATATATAAAAAAATTACCCCACGGTCTGCAGACCACTTTATTATGACAAGGGGAAAAATAACGACACTGGGGCAGAAACTATAGATCCTACACATGGAGGTGGACAGCGGGGAGGAATTTTATCGGTCACATGGGCATAAATACAAATGTTTAAATATTATATTAAATACAGGATTAAGATTAAGAAATACAGAAATATATAGGAATAGAAAAATAAAGAACGTGTGTTGGAGAGAGAAGTCATCCACACCATAGGTCAAGGCAGCTCACACGCTGCTAGGTGTCAGCTACAATCATGACGACACAGAGAATGACTGAATCATGGGTTGACCCACTGAGCCACAGTCTTACTGAGCTGTAACTGAATGTCACGTATGATTTTCACATTGCTGGATTGGATGTTGTTCGACGGAAAACGGATTCATCTTGTGATGTCGTTCTGTCAGAAACTTCCATGACTTAGGTTCTCACTGCAGACTGCATTTTTATTAAACCTGGTTCAATATCATCGTAAGGGACACTGTGGAATGCCAGTTGGCTCCACTGGAGCACACATGTTGCCAGGCAGCTCAGCTGGTGTGGGCACAGACAACCCAGAGTGCAACTCTCTGCACAGAACCAGTCCATCAGGCAATCTCCATCATTCCAGTAAATCCTCATTTTCCTTATACACATGCTCCTGTTTAATTGTTATTATCTTGTGATTACTGGGTTAGAGTTAGTGCTATATTAGAGATTAGGGTTACCGTTACCACCAGTTGTTAATGACATTTTCTTGAAATTGTTCCACTCCTTTACATTCACCCATAAAACTGCAAATACATTTGCATATTATTTATTTATTAGTTTTTTCTGATATGAACTCTGCTCTAATGACTTTTCCATTATTAACTGTATTCTAGTATCACATATGTGTCTCCAAAGGAACGCAGCTGTGTGACACAAAAATGTCCTAAAGGCAGCTTGGGAGTTAGTCCATTTCCACAGATGTTTGGACAAAGGGCCTTTTTAGTGTTGATACATCTGAACGTGATACTGAAAAAGGTATCACAACAATGTTTTTGATCTCTCGCAACATGATTGATGGGAGAACTGACATCCTTCGATCACAACTGATCACAATTAATCTTGTAAGAAGACCCACTGAAATAAATCGGTACTAATGTTCTGTTGGCTGCCAGTGATTGCAACTGACTTTCGCTGATCATGGTTTTTTTTTTTACCCCTATTGTGTAAGTGTTTCGATTACCGTCCTGTTGACATGTACAGCTGGTAAAGCTGGTACGCAGTGCAGGTCCATGGATTAGACTGATCCTCCAGAGTACATGTATTACTGAGGTTTATGAAAGGCATGATGGGAGATTAAAGGTGCACTTTGGATTGGTTCTATTGTCTCTAAGATGGGGCAACAATCGGCTTTGAGGTCAGGTCCTAGTACTGATGTACAGTATGGCGCTGGAACACCGCTGATTCCTTGCTCGGGTAAAGTGTGGGATCCAAAGTTGTTGCGCTGTGGTTACGCTGGTTGGACCATAAAGTGACCATTCACAACCATTGGAGTCTGGTGGTACATCCTTTATATAGGTTGCAACATTACTGTTGCAATGTATAGGTCACAATTTGTGGGGGTCTGTGAGGAAAACACTTGGAGCAGGCTTTTGTCATTCTGCCTTTTTCCAAACTTCCCACCTTCGTTCTTTTTTTCCTTCTTTCATCCAACCTGTTTTCTCCCTTCCATCCTCCCCTTTTCCCCGTTCTACTTTCAGCCTCCCTTTCTTGCTTCCATCCTTCCTCCTTTACTTCCTTTCATTATTCTTTCCTTCCATCCTTCCTTTCTATCTTATATCCCTCCTTTCAGCCTTTCTTTCCTTCTTCCCTTCCTTCTTTCTATCCTTTTATCTTTCTTCTATCCCCTTCTTTTCTTCCTTCCTTCCATCTCTCCCTCCTTCTCTCCTTCCTTCCTTGTTTCCATTCGTCCTTCCTTCGATCCACCCTTCTTCTTTCCATACCATACATTTTTGCATCCCTCTTACTAACTCTCCATCTTTTCTTCATTCCATACTTTTTCCTCCCTTAATTCCATCCTTTCTTCCATCCATCTATCCCTCCTTCCATCCTTATCGCCTACCTTCCTTTCATCCTCCCTCCCTTGTTTCATTTCTTGCATCCTTACTAACTTCATTGCTACCATCCCTCCTTCTGCATTCTGTCCTTCCTTCTTTCATTCTCCCTTGTTCCTTCCCTCCTTCCCTCCACTCTTTCTTACTATCTTTGTTACATCACCCATTGTCTATCCTTTTTTCTAACCCTAACCCATCCTAACTTCCTGTAATCTATCCCTACTTTCTACTCTTCTTCCTTCATTCCTTCATTTCTTCAGTCCTTCATTCTTCATCACACATTACGTTCTTTCATCTTTATTCATGTTTTTTGTTTATAGTATTTTCACTTCGAGTCCAGAGTCCTTACTGGCTGTGGTCCTCTGTCTCCTCTTCCAACTCTCCTTCATCCTCGTCCTTCTACTTTGATCCTCTTTCTACTGCCTTCCAAACCCCTCACCCCCGTTTTTCTGCCTCAGCTTAAACAGAGGCTGCCTTTGTTGTAGCCCTGTCCTCTGTGCTTTGAAGGAGGAAAGCTGAGAAGTGAGTGGGGCAGGATGGATGGGAGGAGAAGAGGGAGGAAGTGTAAAATGGGATTCAAGTAAGGAATGTGTGGGAGAATGACGATGATCTAAGGGCAAGATGAAGGGCCAGAGGTTGGAGACAGGGAAAGGAAGAGAGGCTATGACATTAGCAGGGTCAGAGATTATGGGTCTCTGATCATAGACCATTGTATTAAAGTAATTTTAAGTTATTTTGTTGTAAATGTTGTAAATCAGGTTGTAAATCAAACCTTCAAAGTAGCAGTAGTTAAACCCTTACTTAAAAACCTACCTATGATGCTAATGTTCTATCAAACTACAGACAAATTTCTAATCTTCCATTTATCTCCAAAATCTTAGAGAAAGTTGTAGTTGCACAATAGTGTGAACATTTACATACTAATGATCTATTTGAAAAATTTCAGTCTGCATTTAGAATCCACCAGAGCACAGAGACTGCATTGTTAAGGGTAAAGAATGGTCCTACTTGATCTCAGTGCAGCATTTGACACTATTGACCATGAGATCATACTACATAGGCTAGAGCATGATGTTGGGATCAAAGGAACGGCACTTGCTTGGTTTTTTTAATCAAATTTAACAGATAGGTTCCAATCAGTTCAAATAAACGAGGAGTACACACTAGAGTTGATTGCGTTCCACAAGGAACAAGGAAGTTCCACAAGGCTCCGTACTTGAGCATATTCTTTTTACTTTGCAATCTGTTTTAAATTACCGTTTTTTTCTGTTTTTCTTTCCCATTCCTGTTGTTGATGAATGGGCTGATGCCAAGACTAGGATAACCAGGACTAGGAGGACAAGTAGACACAATGACCAGGATAATAGCCTCATATACCTATTGACATAACGGCTACTTGACAGCATTTCAAATTTGACTGTCTTGTATCTTTGTACTTGTTTATTGTATTTTATGCTCTGGTAACATCCATTGCGCTGTCTGTCCGTCCAGGGAGTGGATCCCTCTCCTGTGGTTCTCCCTAAGGTTTCTACTGTTTTTTTTTCTCTATTAAAAGGATATTTTCCTCGGTAGTTTTTTGTTACCTAGGCTGAAGGTCTAAGGACAGAGGATGTTACCAACCCTGTAAAGCCTTATGTGCCAAATTTGATTTGGAAATGTGGACTATATAAATAAAATTTGATTGATTGATTGAGATGTGTCAATTCTATTGTTTGGTATCAATGATTGACTTCAGTTCCTTTCATTCTTTCAGATAA
Organism: Paraplagusia blochii; assembly: GCA_016785265.1. Lineage (NCBI taxonomy): Eukaryota > Metazoa > Chordata > Actinopteri > Pleuronectiformes > Cynoglossidae > Paraplagusia > Paraplagusia blochii. The sequence continues at coordinate 517,917 of JAFBJS010000740.1, forward strand.
CCTGAAGACGTTGGACCAACACCAGGTTGGTACCGCTGCAGTAACATGTGATTCCTTCAGCTCAGTACCCAACGTTGTTGAATCTTGGAAGGTAAGGTGACAATTTCTCAGGAGCACACACATGATTGCACGGTGTCAGTATCTTTACAGGTTCATGTGGCTTTATGGTGAACTGTTCCATGGTACCGTGTCTCAACCACAGCTTAAATTTTTAGACTACACAAGGGGTAGAACAAAGGAAACATGGCCCACGATCTCCTGGAGAGTTCAGAGAAGAGCTCTGAGTAACTCGTTGGATTTCCCATGGTCATCAACTGAAGGTGGAGCAGCAGTTGAGACATAGGCAGCTGAAGCAGGGATTCAGCATGAATTTGCCCCCCCACTTTTTTTGTGCGCCCACCCAACCTCTAGTCCTCACTCATGCTAATTGATCTTAAACATTGGTCTGGGTTATTTTCTGAGTCTGTAGTCTCATCAGCAGTCAGGTCTGTAGTCTCAACTGCGGTATGGTCCGCAGTCTGGTGTGATTCTGTTTTGGTCCGGTCTGATGTGGTTCTTGCTGCAATCTCGGTCTGGCCTTGGTCTGGTCTGGTTGTTCTTGCTCTTGCTCGTCTGGCTCTTTTCTGTGTCTGGTTTGGTCTGGTTTAGGCGGGTTGTGACTGTGATCTGGGTCTTGATTGCTTTCTTTGGGTTTTGGCACAGTCTTGGTCTGCATTTAAAACTGATTTGAGTCTTGGTCTTAGTCTTGGTCTGATCTCTTGGTCTGTAGTCTTGTCTGTCTGTGTAGGTTCTTACTGACTACTTGGGAGATCTGGTATTTAACCTCTGAGACTCAGAGGTATGTAGTCTTATCTGCAGTCTGATCTGTAGTTTTAGAGTGTGAACTGACACACACATATGTCCATGTTTATGTGTCTCAAGGAGCCGGTCCAGAGACACTCAGTTCCAGTGTTCAGATGTGGCCCTCGCCCCATATTTAGGTAGCAGCAGAACCGACCACACAGTCCTCTGTTCACTGTGGAGATGGTACTATTTTTGTACCTGTGACATCACAGAGTGGATGAATCTTTAATTGGTTTCAGAGAACTGGACTGACAGCTGCTGGCTGTGTGTGTAAATAATAAAAGAGCTTTTGTTCATATGGTTGAACCAGTATGCATTAGGATGATATTATTTAACCCAACCTTCCTACTGTTCCAAAAAATAAAAAATCATCTTGAGACCTTTTTTCTGCCCACTTTTACCCCAACTAAAAACTGAAATGATGGTATCTATGTACAAGATTAACGGCAAACTGGGAATTGTTACCCACACGCTTCTATAGCTGTCTAACTCTGGCAACACTTAGTGGTGACACTGAGAAAAACTAATGCAATCAACCATGTAGTCATCAGAGTGATGTTAAAATTAGAGAATAAAAAAATGTTACAATGTCACACAATGTTATAGCTGGAATGCTAGCCCTAACTCTACCCCTTAACTCAGTGGTGTCAAAGTCATTTTTACCAGGGGGCCACATCAACAAAACAATTTCCTTGAAGGGCCGGTTTACTTGGAAGACTATAAATGTAACTACTCCAATATGTATTATATAGTATTATTAATACATAAATTTGTTAGTATTAATACGTTACTTCAGTTTTTTTATTGGTTACATACATATCACTATTGGTTATTGCTGCGTTATAACACCTTTGTTTATGTATTAGGTAAGGAAACGCTGCTGCTTTTACGTTACAAAATGCGTTGTAAGATCCTGAGGGCCGTACAAAATGACTTGGCGGGCTGCATTTGGCCCCTGGGCCTTGAGTTTGACACATCGGCCTTAACCTAACCTTACCTCCATGTTAAGATGGGTTTTCTTCAATGAAGACGTAGTTGGACCCAAACGCAGGACTGGGAGATTCTACTTTAGATGTTCAAAGATTTATTAACAAAACAAAAGAACAAAACCAGACATAAACTAAATATACACTTCATAAACATGCACACTCAGGTACATGAACTCTAAACTATTAAACTTTGACTACCTAAGCTCAAACCAAAACCTTACCAACAAACCTCAAACAATTCCTCACAACTGTTTAAGAAAAAAAAAAAACTCCTGACTAAGACAGACAAAACATCTCAAGACATGACCAACGCAGACAAGACAATGATCCAACGAAGACTGAGTGAGGGAGAGGGGTATATATACTAAGGACACCAGGTGAGACGAGTGAGACTAATGACAAAGACACAGGTGATGATGCCGATTACCCAACACCAGACAACAACAGGGAAAAGGAGAGGGAAAGAGACAGAGACAGACAGGCAGACCTCACACTCCAACCCTCATTCAATTCATTAATTTTCTGTGACACCATGACTGAAGCAGAACCTCAGCACTGAATGTTTACAGCATCTTGGCATCTTGAATCACTTGCCCTCTGCCTGACCAGTAATGAAGCCCATTGTTATGCCCCCTCTTCCTCCATTTATATCAAATGTGTTTTGCTAGCAACATTTGAATATTCTTACAGCTGTCATAAGACACCAAGGTGTCTAATGTCAATACACTTAGACAGTAGAAAGTCAATTGTTGTTGCCTCTCTCCTGCTCTTCTCTTCGCCTGCTCAGTCTAATCAGTTTGGTCTGTCTATTGAGCAGTCGTGGGCTGTCAGGACCAGCAAAGCTTTCTATGCTGGCCTAAGCATATACAGAAAAACACATTTATTCAAAAATATTCAAAAATAAAATTGTATTATTATTATTATTATTCATTTGTATTGTAATAAAATAGTTATTACATCTAAATGTTGGATAAAAAGGTTTTACGTACGTGTCCCGTAATTTTATAAACCCCGACTTAAAACAGAACTGAGTGTAATTTTATCATGGCTGATTTTTAAGGGAAAAGTCCAGCTGATCTTGTTGATTTTCTCTCTCTGAGTGAGAGTATAGGGCAACTTCACTTTTGGGCTGTAACCATCCTGTCTCTTATAC
>JAFBJS010000740.1:520959-544256 GCA_016785265.1 Paraplagusia blochii
TGTCATGTGTTGACCGCAGTGCAGCTGCAAGGTGGAAGATGTGTATAAGAGACAGAGCTAGTGTTATGAGGTTCCATGAAATCTGCCAGAGCCTTCAGAATCAAAACTTATGTCTGCTGTAAGTGAATGGACACAGCCTGTTCAGTTTACACGATCAGACCAATCATCTCGCAAGATTGTGACATCGGGCCCTTCTTGTTGGACATACGTAGAAGGCAACACGTACGTGTCCCGTAATTTTATAAACCCCGACTTAAAACAGAACTGAGTGTTATTTTATCATGGCTGATTTTTAAGGGAAAAGTCCAGCTGATCTTGTTGATTTTCTCTCTCTGAGTGAGAGTATAGGGCAACTTCACTTTTGGGCTGTAACCATCCCTGTATCCATGGCCACTGTTAAACGCTCATCTTTGGCATTGAAGCGTCTAAAATGTATGGCAGAAATACTTGGATCTGACATGCAATGATAAATTGTGTAACAGAGCCATTGAAGTTTTTTTGAAAAAAGGAAAATGGCTGGATTTTAATTTTTTAAATAACAAAGCACAATACAAATCCACATTGGTGAGTACAAACATTTTATTTGTATTTTCAATAGGTTTTTGTCATGGTAATCAGTTATATTTTGAATAATTTGTAACAAAGTTAAATGAAAGAAAATGTAGTGTATATTTATTCATAAGTGGGGAAAATCGGACTTTGTTAAAGTAAAGAACAATTTACGTGTTTGGGACTGCACTCATCTTACCTTCATATGAACCTAAGCATTAAGATTCACCTTGCACCGTATGCTTTCGCAGTTTGACTACCCGTGGGCAAATGTGCTGGTTCTTTTTTAAAATGATTTTTAAAAAATGTTTCTATGCTGGGAATCGAACCCTAGAAGTGAGGTGAGTGGTGACGAACTTGGCAACAGACATAGTTAAAAATACTAAGAATTATTGATTCTAAACTGTCTAGAAATTAAGTGTTGTCCTGATTAGCCTACATAAAGGGTGAGATAATGTATACGTGTGGGTTCTCCTGGTGTCACAATGATGTGATTATTATGCGTAGTAATTTGACATCACAGAACTATGATACCACTGAAAGCTTACGGTTGAAATGCACGGCCCGTCACTGCTAATGACAATGGTCAGTCTAAACAGTTTAGTCCAGGTGGGCAAACATTTTAACCTGCGGGCCACAATTTCCTCCTAAAATTGGACACCGGGGCCAAGTCAAGAGCAGAAAGATGGAGTGTTTGTGTGAAATAAGATATATAAATCCCAAAATACTACATTTCTAATAGCCTTTATGATGTCATCTACTGGGGAAATGTAAGCATTGCAGGGAAAAAACATAAGTATAATTATAATATAAGTAAATTATTTTATTTAGACAGGAATGGTGGGCCGCATTAAAAGGCTCAACAGGCTGGTCTTATCAGTCTCATCAGCCTAGTAAGTGTGGTCAGTTTGGTCAGCCTAGTCAGTCTGCACTTTCTTCTGTTTTTGTCCTTTTTTTTATTTGGGGAGGTGTAACCATGACCTCTGATGGCTGTGTTGAGTAAGACAGGTATCACAATAGCAGTGTTAGCTTGGCTTCATGAGGCATGAGCAGCTTGATATCTGAGGAGACAGCAGTGAAACAGTGAGCAGCAACATCCATCAGCGCCTCCTCATCTCCTCCTGGAGGCGCTCAGGCGTCTTCTGAGGGATGGTGATTGTCGTGCTATGGTTAAGAGATTGTCCCATGAACACGTTATCATCGCAGAGCCGCTGATAGATGTGTTCCTGCACGTGGTGAAAAATAGTGCTGTGATGTAACAGTGTGGAAATAGCTTTGTAGACAAGACATTACAAAGTACCTTCATGAATCAGACACTTAGTGCAGTGCTGGTACCAAGTCACAGCTGAGGTCTCCCATTACTGCAGACGTCTTGTTCTGCTGCTCTCTTGTCCTGATACGGATCTGGACTTCCTTACTATGTGTCAGTGATGTTAACGTTGACATTAAAGCATGCTCTCTGTATGTGTCTTTTTGTGACCTTTCTCATTCATCTGTTCTCAAACCAACAGTTCCTAAATATTCCTCTAGGCGGAGCCTTTTTTCTACTTTACTACCAACACACTTGCAATCACTCGTGTTTTCTTTGATATTCATTGAGTCTACTCTTCCTCTGCCTGTGATGGGACTGTGCACAGATAGTACTCCATATCTGCGCACAGATATGGAGTATTGTATGTTCTCCTTGTGTCGAGGAGAACATACAGTATGTGTCTTCAGTTTTTGACTGACTGGTACGTCATGAGGTTGCACATGAATATGAAAAAAATGACATCCATCCATCGATCAGACTCTTTTCTCCAAGTTGACGCACAGAGAAGGATTAATGTCACCAAGTGTGTATTTTCTCTGGGATTCAAATCCAGGACTTGCTGCTCTTTGTGTGTAATGCAAGCGTGTTATCCACTGCACTACAGCACCTGTGAAAGTAATGAAAACTAATTTAAAAAGGAATTCTGCTAATGATCTTAAAACAATTGTGAGAAATTAGGTAAATATATATCAAACAATGTATATTTTCTTCAAAACAAATTATGATCTGTATCATTGTATATTGTAACATATTTTAACATATTGAGACACATACACTCCTGATCAAAGTTTTAGTTCAAAGTTAAAAAATTACTTTAATTCACATTTTGCACTATTGGATTTTTAAACATTTAACTGAAATAGGCTGTTCATTAGCTGATCAAAGGTTTAAGACCACATCTCAAAAACCCATAGGCCCAAAATACAAAAAAAAAAGAAATGAGAATTTCAACTTCAACTTGTATTTGTGCCAAATCATAACTACTGTTATCTCCAGGCACTGTACAGAACAACCATGCATTAAAACAACAATAATCAATACCGGAGAGAATAAACCCCCTGCCCTTATAGACCCTCACACCGAGGGTCTATAAGCAAACCTGATCAGGGTCTATAGCTACAGGAATTGGAGTAGTGGCTCCATTCTTGTTAATCGCGTCAAAAATTTGATTCAGCATGCTCAATGCTGGTGTTTCCAAGAGGGTAGTGGAAATTTTGCTCCAAGTGGTGAAGTTGGCCTTTCAACCCCAAGTGTTTTCAATGGATTCAGATAAAGGCAACGTGCAGGATGATCAGGAAGGGCATAGTTAACTGCAGCGATGTCCTGTTGGAAAACCCAGTCATTACCACACAGATGATGGCCTTCAGACATGAGGGATGCCCCTGCAACATCTCCACATAGCCGGCTGACCTTTGACGCCTCTGCACAACCTGAAGCTCCCTTGAAGGAAAAAGCCCCCAGATCATGATAGCATATGTCCACTGTGCCTTATAGAAAACATCTGAGGTGGATTCTTCTCATGTCAGTACTATTGGAAGCCATCAGGACCAGCAAGGTTGATAATTTCAGAAAATAAAATCTTTGTTCTACCTTTCAATGCCCCATGTTTGGTGCTTTGGTGCAAACTCTAAACAGGTGATTTTGCGCTGTTGGAGGAGACAAGGCTTTGCATATGGGGCTCAATAATCAGACCACGTTCAATGAGAAAAAGCATTTTTGCCTTTGCCATTTGGAGGTCATGTCAGTGTGATAAGGTGACAGACAGCTGTTGTTAAACTTTTAAATAGTTGATGGACTGACTATGTAGTTTACTGTTTTTAGTAGCAATAAATTGCATACTCATTTCACTCACAGTTTTAATACATTTTGGAGGACTATTTGGGACCTGTTTTAGACATGTATGCAATACATGTCTAATATCAATCCACCGATATTATCAGCCCGATGTCGGCATAATTATTAATCTCAGAATAATCAGTTTTTCCACTGGTATTCAAATTCTGATGCTGCAAAGCCAAGGCAAATAAGCTGGACACCCATTGCTTCAACCAGCGCTTGATAAATAATGTCATCAAACTGCACCTGAAGGCACAACAATGCTTGATGCTACACTAAATGTTCTTGGTCTCCAATTTATTTGCAGATAAAAAAAATGTCATTTGTTATGAGATTAACAAGCTTGTCATGCAAATGTGTGGGACAAGTTTCATAACACTTTCTCACAAGACATTTTTATGCACAAAGTAAAGCAAAGCAACTTGGAATGGAATCACTGAAAAAACAATAAAGCCATCTCTCAAAGAGTCAAAGTTAAATGTGATAAGACCCATAAGCAGAAGCGGTCAGAAAAAAAAATCATGGAGCGTATCGAACTGAATAACCAGCCGTTCTCTTTCCCTTGCAAGATGCTGGATTGAACGTATATGACACCTCCAGCCATGCCATGCCATGCCAAATCTTGCCTATTGTTGTGATTGTTGAGTGAACCCAGTTCACAATTTTAATAATTGTGATTGGCTATTCTGTTGATAATTAGTTATTCTATATCCAAAACAAATATGTTTCATAGAGACAGAGAGGCAGGCCAAAGATGAGATTTATGGAAGCAGTGAGGGAGAACATCGAGGTAGTTGAAGTCTCAAATAAAGATGGGGAAATGGAAACCATTAATTCATTCAGTGGCAACACCTCAAAACGGACAAGCCCAAAGTAAAAGAATAGGTAACATATGTTATAGTATATTGTAACATATATTTAAATAAAAAAAAAAATAAACTAAAATACTTTGTACACAAGCACTTTTGGAAGAACTACACAGTAGTCAAGAGAACAATAGTATACAGTAAATGTCCCAGGTGTACTCATGAACTGTTTTTCATTGACAATGTCATCAGTGAGAATGGAGCAGAACATCTCTGTCTGTGATTGGTGTCCAGGTGCTGTGTCCGTGGAGGGGGGTTATAATCATGGAGAGACTGCTGCTGTGTCTGATGGTGGCAGTTTCCATGGCAGTGAGGGCTCAGATCTGCCCCAAACGCTGCGTCTGTCAGATCCTATCACCCAACCTGGCAACCCTATGTGCTAAGAAAGGCCTTCTTTTCGTGCCCCCCAACATTGACAGACACACGGTGGAGCTGCGGCTGGCCGACAACTTTGTCACCAGGTGAGAATTGTTACTGTTCTTCAACCTTTGTTCCTTGTTACCTGACGTACTACTCTTACTGACGTTAGAAAGTATGAAAACTCACCGGTTCACATAACCGTACGAGATGTTAATGAAAATACTGTTCTTCACAGTCAAGTGCAACATACACTTCTGACTGTAGTTCAGGGTTCTTCTCTGACTAGTGTTAGTGTTTTCCTTTGACTGTAGCTCAATGTTCTTTACTCTCACTAAGGCTCAGACCTTTCTTTTTATTATAGCTCAACGTAGGGTGTTTTTGTACTGACAGTTGGACACAAATGATTTCTTCCAAGTCAATAATGATCAAATTTTAAAATCTAAAGAAAAATCTTCTGACTTAAGCTCTGCGTTCTTCTTTGACTGCAATTCAACATTCTCCCCTGACTGTAGCTAAGGATTCATTTCTCACTGCAAATAAAGATTTGTCTTTGACTGTTTCTCAGGGTTGTCTTCTGATTGTAGCTCAATGTTCTCTTCTGACAGTAGCCCAACTTCACTGTCTGTAAATATATGTCGACTTATGTCAACTTATCATCTATGTCTTACTATATATTTCATATACTTTCTTCACTTGTCTTGTGTATCATTAAATATTTACACATTTCATATATGTTAAACAATGTCCACTTGTTGTCTGTGGTTGTAAAAATATATTTATTTTATATATGTCAGCTGACCTTGTCTTGTGACTGTAGCTCAAGGTTTGTCGGCTGACTGTAGCTCAAGGTTCCCATTATGACTGTAGGTCAAGATTTCTTTTGCATTTTAGCTTTGGCTTTTCCTCTGTCTGTAGCTCAATATTCTTTTCTGACTGTTGTGTGTGGTGTTCCTTTGAGTGTAGCTGAGAGTTCATGTGGTTCTACTATGACTGTAGCTCAAGTTACTTCACTAACTAGCTAATGGTTAATCTCAGACTATAGCTCAGGGTTTTCATCTGACTGTACGTCATGGTTCTTCTTTGAAAGTAGATTAGGGTTCTCCTCTGCATCTCTGCGTTCTACTCTGATTGTATTCTCACATATTTCATATATGTAAACTGCTTTCACACAAAGTGTGTGTGTGGAAAAATATACTATATATATTTATATATACATATATATATACACATATATATATATATATATATATATAGTGTATATTTCCAAACACATATATTCTGACTGACTTCCACTTGTCATTTGTGTTTGTAAATAAATATTTGATATATTTTGACTGACGTCCCCTTGTTGTCTGTGTTCGTAAATATAAATATCATAAATGTTGTAAGGGTTGACTTGTCATCTGTGTTTGTAAATATATATTTATGTGTCAACAGTGTGAAGAGGAAAGACTTTGCTAACATGACCCGGCTGGTGGATCTGACCTTGTCGAGGAACACCATCTCCTACATCACACCTCACGCCTTTGCTGACCTAGAGAACCTGCGAGCCCTCCACCTGAACAGGTATGGCTCCACCTGATAAGGTTCCTGTGTACAGATGTTGTTACACAGTTGCAAAGACCCCTTCTGTTGGTCTCCTCAGTAATCGCCTGACCAGGATAGGCAATGATACGTTTAGTGGCATGTCCAAACTCCACCACCTGATCCTCAACAACAACCAGCTGGTACTGATCCACCAGGGGGCGTTCAATGATCTGTTGGCATTGGAAGAACTGGATCTGAGTTACAACAATCTGGATTCCATTCCTTGGGAGGCCATCCAGGTCAGTAACACACTAGAGTCAAAACCGTTAATCTGAAGGGCAGGTTTAAAACTTAAAATCTCAGTAACTTCTGAACCTTAGCAGTTTCACAACTTCAACAGTGTTGAACTCAGCAGCTTTAGAGTGTTGCTGGAGATATGAGATAAAAGCAGATGGACCTGGTTCAGTTTTTTCCTGTTTTATAAGGACATTCTTTTTCCTGTAGAGAATGACCAGCCTCCATACGCTGAGTTTGGACCACAACATGTTGGACATGATTCCAAAGGGAACCTTCTCACTGCTACAGAAACTCAACCGACTTGACGTTACTTCCAACAAACTCCAGAAGTTACCCCCAGACCCTCTGTTTCAGCGAGCTCAGGTGCTAACCTAAAACATCTCTCACAACCACTCAGATTTTCAGTTTATTACATCTGTTTAATAGTGTATTGGGACATGTAATATAATAGTCTAGTGTATTATGACATTCTTTATAGCGTACTATGACATATATTTTGGTGTATCTTGACAGTTGTGGCCTAGTGGTTAAGAAAGCAGACTTGAGTCAGCAAGGCTTCAGGTTTGAATCCACCAGCTGCCAGGTTGACACTGAGGTGCACTGAGCATAACACTGCTTGACCCACATAACTAATTGTGGGCTCACCACCCACAGGAGGGCTCAAAATATGATGAAATATAATTTGGGTGGCACTAGCTGGCCCTGTCACCTGGCAACAGAAAAGCAGATAAACAGGAAGTAATTATTTTTCAGTATAACAGTGTATAACGACATATATGTTGCAGTGTATTATGACATATTTTGGTATATTTTGATGTTTATATGTGTATTATGACATATTTTGGTGTATAATTAAATATTTGGTATATTAAGACTTATATATTGGTGTATTATGCCATATATATTTTGTGTATTATGGCATATTTAGGTGTTTTATGACATATATCTTGGTCTTTTAGCCCATATTGTAAAATTCATGTTTGCAACGTAATATAGTAAGATGCTTGGTCGTAGGTGACATTACTTAAACCATTGGTTAATATTTTTTTTTGTTTACCTGATTAAAGTACCTGATGTCAAAAGTGAAGATCCTGACTTTTGTCCTCAGGTGTTGGCCACCTCTGGGGTCATGACATCCTCCTCTTTTGCCCTGTCCTTCGGGGGGAACCCCCTTCACTGTAACTGTGAGCTGCTATGGCTGCGGCGGTTGAATCGGGACGATGACCTGGAGACCTGCGCCTCCCCCCATCACTTGTCTGGACGATACTTCTGGTCTATCCCAGAGGAGGAGTTCTTGTGTGAACCCCCGCTGATCACTAGACACTCACAAGAGATGAGGGTGCTGGAAGGACAACGGGTGGCACTCAGGTACCTAGCCTGGTTGTTCAGTTGTTCCTATGTTTTTCTTCTTCTCATTCTCATCTTCTCATTTATGGTTCCTTCAGGTGTAAAGCCCGAGGTGACCCAGAACCAGCCATCCACTGGATCTCTCCAGATGGTAAACTGGTGTCAAACTCCTCCAGGACTTTAGTCTACCCAAATGGGACCTTGGACATCCTGATCAGCACTGTCAAAGACACGGGCTCCTTCACCTGTATCTCCTCCAACCCTGCTGGTGAAGCCCACCAGACGGTGGAGTTACTCATCATCAAACTGCCTCATATTTCCAACAACACCAACAACATCCAGGAACCTGACCCCGGGTCCTCAGATATATCAACATCGTCCCGTGGTGGAGCCAATGGCGGCAATGGGACAGGTGATGTGAAGAATGGGGCAGACAAAAGGGTGGTGACAGCCGAGGCTACGTCGTCCACTGCGCTGGTCAAGTTCAACTTCCAGAGGAACATTCCAGGCATTAGGATGTTCCAGATCCAGTACAATGGGAGTCAGGATGATTCATTGGTTTACAGGTAGGCCTGGCTGAATGCTTACCTGAGTGTAATCTTCTGAGCTGACCTAAGCAGATCTGGTTACCGTTGATAAGATGGAACTCGTGGTGTTGGTGGTTGGAAAAAGTGATCACAGTAAATAGAAACTGGAGCAGGGTGAAACCAGAGAAACCCCAGTCTGATGGTGAGCTTAGAGAACACTATGGCAGCGGGTCACAGTGCTGTGTAAACCACTAGGAGAGGACTAGGAATGATTGGAAGGAGACTGGCAATAATTGGGAGAGCACTGGGAACAACTGGAACAAGACTAAGTTGACTGGAAGAATTCCAGGAGAGCATAGGAAGTTCCTTGGAGAGGAATGAGAACAGCTGGGAGAGGACTAGAATTGACTAAAAGAGGACTGGGAATAACTGGGAGAGGGCTGAGAACCACTGGCAAAAGAATTCCCTCCACTGTTGGTCACCCTGAGGTTTCTGCCTTTTTCCTTGTCTGGGCTTTTTGGGACTAGTTCCGCAGCCGGTGTGAGGGTCTATAAGGGCAGGGGTTTATTCTCTCCTGTATTGACTATTGTTGTTTTAATGCATGGTTGTTCTGCACAGTGCCTCGTGATAACAACTGTTATTATTTGGCACTTTAAACAAATAAAAGTTGAAGTTGAATGGGAAAAAGTTGGAGAGCACTGTGAAAGACTGGGAATGCTGGAAGATGGAGTGACTGAGAGAGGACTGAGAATGACTGGGAGAGGATCTGTGTGCGTGATTCACTCAAACAGTGCTGTGGCACACTGCCCACAACCGAATAAAGGACTCTTCTCCAGGAGTGTTTTCCAGGACTATTATACAAGTCACCGCCCCAACAATAGGGTGATCAATCTATAACTACTGTCCCAGACCTAGTAGTACTCCAAGTCCTTTGTCATGGTTGTATTTGTTCCCTTGTAAGAAATATGGCATGACTGTGAGTATCACTCAGAGTACAGTGTTGGTAATGAGGGTGGTCTGTAGTGTATTGAAAAACAGTTCCATCAAGGGCAACTGGAGGATACTCTTGTTTCTTAAAGATTTTTCCACATGTCAGTGGGTAGCATGACATCATTCAGTGACATCATACTGTATGCTGGGGTTGGTCTGTAGACTCAAGTTGTTATGTAGACAGAGGCTATTCCATTGACTGAGGTCAGTGTATATACTGAGGTCAGTCTAAAGGGAAAAGAGGGGAAAGGAATTGGTTGTTCAGTCAAATCATGTGAACCAATCAGATCCCTTTGTTGTCATGACACTGTAATATTCTCCTCTCCCTGTCATTCCTAGGATGATCCCGCCCTCCAGCAAGAACTTCCTGGTCAACAACTTGGCAGCAGGGACTCTGTACGACCTGTGCGTGCTGGCCATTTACGATGACATCATGACCTCCTTGACAGCGACCCGTGTGGTGGGTTGTGTGCAGTTTAGCACCGAGTCTGAGTACATGAGATGTCAGTTTATGCAGTCGCAGTTCCTGGGCGGGACCATGATCATCATTATCGGTGGTATCATCGTGGCCTCGGTCCTGGTATTCATCATCATCCTGATGATACGGTACAAGGTAGGTCCCCAACCCTCCAGTCCACCTGCCACCTCCTGACCCCACCGACACAATGCCAAATTTTTGCCGTAATGATTGGAATCACATATGGGGTTCTTATAATTTTACCTTGTTTTGGGGGCATTTGTCAATATCAGTGGATATTGGTATCAGAAAATTATTTTTGGATAATAAGCAAAATTTGATATGCCTAATAACAATAGTTTGAGCTCAATAACCATTTAAGGTGAGCACATAATGGCACTGTCAATATTAAAACACTGTCCTTTTGGTCCTCCATCTGCAGGTGTGTAACCAGGGTGATGATGCTAAAGGTGTTTTGTTGTCCATGACCAATGTCCACTCCCAAACCAATGGGCAGCAGTCTCGTGGCTGTACCATCACACCCAGCAGCTCCAAGCATGGGGCCCTGGGACTAGACCGCCTTCCAGGAGGTGCAAAGAAACTAAGTGCAGCAGGAGCGGGAGGAGACGATGATGGTGGTAAAGACTTGTTGATCCAGTCCTCCGACTCCTCCCTGCCAGACTTCACCTCTGCCTCCTTGTCAGGGTTCAGCCAGCCGTGGGCAGCCAGGAGTCCCAATGCTGCAGAGGAGATGAAGGAAGGAGGCGAGGAAAGGTCTCCCACTGGGACTTCCAGTTCACTGCCCAAACCAAAGCGAAAGCCTGCCCCGGCAAGACCAGGCTCAGCTGCCCCCGAACATGCCCCCTCTATCACCGTCCACCCTCTTTCCTCCTCCTCGTCTTCAACAGTCTCTTCCATTCTCCTCCCTTCGACCATTGTTTTAGAGAACACCAACCTCAACAACTCCACCTCACTTGACCAGACCACGCAGCCTCTCCTCGCCCTTGGCCATCCAAGCACTATTCCGTCCCTTTGGTTCAAAGATACACCGGTTCTGCGTCGGGCTCCACGGGACTCCCCTTCCTCTGCTGCTCATTATTCCTCTAAGTACCAGACTCTCCCTGTTGAAGAAGGAGCAAAGAGCAAAGCCAGGAGGAGGTACTCACTGAGTGAAGGAGATTCAAAGGCTCCCTCGTCTCTTCAGGGAGGAGGACCACCCTCTTTGGGCCGCTTACTTTGCAACAAACGGAGCCAATCAATGAGCGGGATGCTTCTCCCAAAAGACGGAGATGAGGACTCAGAGAAAGGGCGGTGTGACTCGGACTGGATTCTAGAAAGTACCGTATGAGGAGGAGGCAAGAGTCACAGTTGCAACGATGGGTTTCTAACACTGTGTGTGTATGTATGCGTGTGTGTGTGTGTATGTGTGTTTTTTTATTTTGTTTGATGGTGTCTGACATGTTGTCCTGTAAGGTGGATCTGCAGGAGTATTTGTCTGTTTTTTTGGGTTTTTTTTTGTATTTTTGTTCTGTTTTTCTTGACATTCTTTCTCACTTTTGGCAGCAGTTCATCCAATGAGGAGAGAACTGCTCTGGTTGCATACTCCTCCCCGTCTCATACTTTTAACTTTAGAGCACAAAGAAAAAATGGACCACGGTTTGGTTACCACACTTCCAAGTTTACCATTGTCTGGAGCACTGTCAAGGAGCATTAAAGAAAGTTTGATGACAAGGAAGTGGCAGTCGGTGCCTTTGTTAGCACTAGCACAAATGTTATGATTTAGTTCGGTCAGAACAGTCAGCACAGAGACAGTCAGAACAAATCCAGGAGTAGACAGATTTCACATGAAGCCTTTCCTACCTATTCAACTGGGTCGGTTCCTCCATTTCACACAGAGCGAGAACTTTATAGACCTCTGAAGAAATTCATATTTAAAAAAAAAAAAGAAACCTGTGAGCTTTCATCCACCCTGCTGGTCACTGGGTGTTCACCTGAAGTCGCAAACATCAGAAACTGTTCTGTACAGAAAAAGGCCACGAGTCGAGTACCTTGTTGTTGTGTATAATAAAAAGGGTTCCAATGGAAAGAAAAAGTTTGTATTTTTAAGTTGTATATTTTTCTGCCTTCACGTCTGGGCCAGGTGATGTCCAACAAACAACTTTCTGCATGGCTGTGTTTGACTACCATCCATTCATTCACATTCATTTATACGTCAACACTTAGGGAACACTTCACATCCTTCACCACCAGGGCACCTCTGACCCTCCAGGTTAGTATCAGCGGGATTACATATTTGCACAATGGACAAGGTGTGTTGGGTCAATGTATGCTCTTGCTGCATTTAACTGCTGGTTCCTGGACTGATACAGCACACGTCTTCTCGATGAAGGACACGACCCAACAGCCAAGACCTCAGCATCAGCAGTTCTCTCAGGTTCTCTCCACGCTTCTCTATTTCATATGACGTCATGAGGTTCACCCCACAGTCAGGAGCTTGAACTTTCCTAGTCTGAAACTGTGTTCTCCTCCTATTTCTCTGTTCTTCCCCTCTTTTCTCTTGGGTGTTCATATATTCTGTTCTCTACCTCTTCTCCTCGGTTCTACCCCTCTTTTTGTCTTGTGTGTAAACCCTTTCTGTTCTTCTTCTCTGTTTCCCCCCTGCCCCTTCTCTGTTCTATTCCATTGTTCACCCCGCCTCCAGCCCTGTCGTCCTCTGTTCTTCTATTGCTGTCCTCTTTTCTCCATCTCTGTTCTCATCCTCTGTTCTTCACCTTTTCTGTTATTATTCTCCCCTCCCTTCTTCTGTTTTTCCCCTTCTGTTCTAGTTCTCTGTATTTCTTCTCTATTCTTCTCTACTGCCCCCCTCTGTTATTCTCTGTTCTCCACCTCTATTTTCCACCTTTGTTCTTCTCTGTTCTCACTCTCTGTTCATTGTTTTCTTGCATTTTCACCCGTTCTCTCTCTCTGGTCTTCCTGGGTTCTTCTCGTCTGTACTCCACATATGTTTTTCTCTGTTTTCATCCCCTGTTTTTCTCTGTTCTCTTTCTCTGTTGTTCTTCTTTGTTGTCCCCCACTGTCCTCCTTCTCACTTGTCATCCTCTGTTCTGAGCAGACCATTCAATAAAGTTCCAGTTCCTCAGGGTTCTCTGGACTCCTGAGGAGAACACTAAAGAACACAATGGACTCGATCGTCAGGTCCTTGGCTCCTTAGTCTGATTGGTTTGATGGAAATCCCTCCCCCCATACTGTGACCATGTCGTCTTCACCTGGTTCTGCGTGAGTTTATCTGGATTAGAATCAAAGGTGATGAACAGACTCACTAATCCAGGCAGGATAATCCTGATTAACACTTGGTAACTGGCCTACACTGCCGATTAGCCAGGGAAGAGGGGGCAAACAGGTTAGGTACAACAGCGCCACCTGGTGTAATGTGTCATTAATTCAAATGTTTGTTTGCAGTCTTTTCCTTTAGCCTCTGTTGGAGTCCAGTTCCAGCTTGCATCTAGTTGAGTTTCGGGTTGGTTTCAGGTCAGTTTAAGTTCCTTTCCAGGACGATTACAGGTCACTTCTCGCGTTTAGTTTGGATAGGGTTGGGTTCTAGGTCAGTACAAGGTCAATTCTGGGTCAGTTCCAGATCGGTTCCAGGTAAGTAATAGGTCTGTTCTGGTTATGTTCTCTGAATTTTACTGCTGAGGAGAGAACATCTGATGTCAGAGTGCATCTCCTGTTTCTCTTCCTCCTTCTTCTGTAACTCTCTCTCCTGTTCTACTGAGATCTCTTGTTGTCGTCTTATTGGTGGCTTACATTCCAGCTGACTCCTCCCCCCACCCTTCTCTCGCTTCATCTCCTTCTGCATTGCAGTATCTGTGTCAGAACAGGATGTCCCTGTGTAGGTCTCCGTCTATCCCTATGTCTGCATTTATGTTTGTCTCTATGCCTGTGTCAGTCTCTGTTTCTTTGTCAGTATCTGTGTTTGTCTTCTTCCCTGTGTCAGTGTCTCTTTTTTGTGTCTGTCTCTGTGTTTATAGTTATCTCTGTCCCTGTGTCTGTCTTCGTTTATGTGTCTGTCTCTGTGTCTTTGTCTGTTTCTATGTTTGTTTCAGTCTCTGTCTTTATCTCTGGATCCAGCGCTGTGTCTGTCTCAGTCTGTGTAAGAAATTGCTCCTTATTATTTTACTAATATCCACACCGTGACCACTATGTGGTAAATAAACCTACAGTAGAATGACAATATTGATGTTCTTTCTTTACCAACAAATCAGGATTGTAATGACACAATAAATAATGATGAAGCAGCTGGAAGACAGACTGGAGAAGAGACGTGTAGCTAAGCTGATGAGTAGGGGATGGTGGAGTAAGATTGGATTGCTGCTGCAAGTCTGTGCCCAAATCACAGTTAACTTTGATTTGTTTGAACACATGTGAACTCAAGATAACACTGTGCCAGTTACCTGGCAATAACTTACAATTTGCTAAGCTGCTAATTTGTTTTTTTAATGTTTTTTCTTAGTGTTGTGGATATATTCATCAGTAGAGTACGACGGCTATACTGGTCTCTATAGTTCAATGGATCATAACTGATTCATACCAACTGTTGTTAAAGTTTCCATTATAAAATCTCAAAAAAATCTCTGTCTCAGTGTCTGTCTTTATCCCTATCAGCTTTACACTTAAAGTGAATCACAACCGATTTGTACCTACCTCTAATAACGTTTTGCATCTAAAATTTAAAAAATTCTATCTTCATTCTGTCTTTGTGTCTGCTCTATCACTATGTCTGGCTCTGTGTCTGTGTTACAGCTGGACTGAGACATGGAGTGGTTTGTTCTTCTGCTTCCTCCAGGTTTACTACAAATTTACTAAAGCGCCACCCCAATACTACTACAGTGATACTTATATATTAGGACAGTACAGCGCTATTAAAGTATTAGTAAAGTACAACTAAAGTATTACTACAGAGAGAACCAGAGACAACAGAGGGAACCAAAGAAAAACCGAGGACACAATGAAACTACAGAACAGAGAGAGGTGAAACCAATGGAACAGAACTGAATTAATCTTAATTAAACTTTGATTAAAGCTCAACTAAACCTTAACTAAACTTCATCTAAATCTAATTAATTGGTCCTCAACTTAAGCTTAACTAAACCTCAATTTAAGCCAAATTAAACCTAAACCTAAACTACACCTCCACTAAACCTTATTGATTGTAATAAAACCTTAGTAATCTTATTAAAATAAGTAGCTCCACTACGTTACCTCAGGACAGGGGAATTAAATGTGGATTACTTAATATCCACACCCTGTCTTCTAAAGCTATCCTTGTTAATGAATTAATTTCTGATAACAACAGTGATATACTGTGCCTCTCAGAGACCTGGTTGCATGTTGGTGAATTTGTTAGTTTAAATGAAGCCACTCCACCCAGTCGCACTAAATTTCACGTCCCTCGAGGTTCTGGTTGTGGTGGGGTAGCAGCTATTTATGACCGTACTTTGTCAATCATTCCTAAAGCTGATCAAATCTACAATTCATTTGAAAGTCTTGTTGTTATTTTGCACTACCAAAGTGGAAGGACGGTTTTATTTGCCATAGTTTACCATGCTCCTGGACCATACTATGATTTTCTATCTGAATTTCCAGAGTTTCTATCAAGTTTAGTCCTGAAACGGATAATATATGTATTGTTGGGGATGTAGATGTAGCCAGCAACAGCTGTAGTTCTGCATTTATGTCATAGAACCCATTGGTTTCTCACAATGTGTGTATGGACCCACACATAGCTTAAACCACACCTTGAACCTTGTTTTAACATATGGTGTTGATATTCAGCACCTTACAGTCTCTCCCAATAATCCCATACATTCATTATATCACTATTGACTTTTGTCTAACTAACCAAATGAGGAGAGGCACATATGTTTGAGGCGGCTGACTGACAGCGCCAAAGAGAGTTTCAAGGAAGTAGTTCCACTGGTTCTCGGTTCAATCCCAGCACTCAGGACTCTTGTCATAACCCTAGTCCCTCCCACATTGACTGCCTGGTTGATAGTGTTACAGGTTCCCTTCATAATACACTTAATTCTATTGCCCCAATTATAAATAAAACCATATTTAGAAGGAGGACGGCTCCTTAGTACACACCTGAAACCCAAAACTTAAAGCAGCTGTCGCGAAAACTAGAGAGGAAATGGCGCTCAACTAAAAATAGTGATTTGTTCCTTATCTGGAAAGATAGCATTAGGAAGTACAGGCAAGCTCTGTGTATCGCCAGAACTAGATAGTACTTATCTTTAATTTAGGAAAATAAGAACAACCCAAGGTTCCTGTTCAGCACTGTAGCCAGGCTGACTCAGAGTCATAACTCCATGGAGCAGAGCATCCTTGCGCATCTTAGCAGCTCTGACACCATGAGTTTCTTTAACAATAAAATTATAGCTATTAGAGAAACAATTAATGGCCTCCTGACATCTACTGGAACCAATCTTCCCTCTGATGCAGTGGTGCAAGAGAACGCTGGTAAACCAGAGGTATCTCTTACCTCATTTGCTCCCATTGACTTGCATCCGTTTACTGCTATAATCTCTAAACTCTAAATCTTCAACCTGTCTGTTAGACCCTACCCCCACTGGGCTCTTTAAGGTAGTGTTTCCCTTAATTGGTACCACCTTATTAGATATAATTAATCTTTCCCTCACAATAGGTTATGTTCCCTTAAGTTTTAAAGTTGATGTAATTAAACCACTTCTTAAGAAACCCTACCTCAATCTAGGGATTTTATCTAATTATAGGCCCATCTCTAATTTGGGTTTTATTTCAAAAATTTTGGAGAGAGTCGTTGCTAGCTAACTCTGAGACTTCCTCAATTACAATAGTCTATTTGACACCTTCCAGTCAGGCTTTAGAGTCAATCATAGCACTGACACTGCTCTGGTCAGAGTTACTAATGACCTTTTGATGGCATCGAACCAGGGTTTTGTCTCAGTGCTAGTCCTTTTGGACCTTAGTGTTGCTTTTGACTCGGTTGACCAGCACATCTTGCTGGGGAGACTGGAGAGCCTGGTTGGAATCAGTGGCACTGCCTTACAGATCGATATCAATCTGTTGAGGCTAATCATACTCAGTCCTCACACACCAGGGTGAGCCATCCCACAGCGATCTGTGCTGGGTCCAATCCTTTTCAACCTGTACATGCTCCATCTGGGTGATATCATCAGGAAACACTCTATAGGTTATATATTGTTATATTTTTAATATATAATATATAATATATAATTTTTTTAATATATTATTAATGCTAAAGAACATAATCATCTACAAAAGGCAGTCGGTCTCAATGACATACCAGTGGAGGTATGGAAGTGGGGAAGAAGCGGTAAGTTTCCTCTTCAATAAAATTTTAGAGACCGACAAGATGCCTGATGAGTGGAGGAAAAGTGTTCTTGTGTCAATTTACAAGAAGGGTGATGTGTAGAGCTAAAGCAATAACAGAGGGATAAAGATGATGAGCCATACAATGAAGATTTGGAAAAGAGTAGTTGAGGCTAGGTTGAGGAAAGAGGTAGAGATTTGCGAACAACAGTATGGTTTTATGCTGAGAAAGAGTACCACAGATGCAATATTTGCATTTGGAGAACTACAGAGAGGGTCAGAAGGAGCTGCATTGTGTTTTTGTAGATTTAGAAAAGGCCTATGACAGAGTTCCAATGGAGGAACTGTGGTTTTGTATGAGGAAGTCAGGAGTGGCAGACAAGTATGTTAGACTGGTGCAGGATATGTATGAGAACAGCACAACGGTGGTGAGGTGTGCGGTTGGAACAGTGGAATGATGAAGTTACAAGGAGCAGAGGTGGAGAAGGTGGAGAAATTTAGATACTTGTGAAGACTAGACTACAGGCAGGATGGAATAATGGGAAAAAGGTCTCTGGAGTGATCTATGATAGAAGAGTGTCAGCTAAGGTAAAAGGAAAGGTTTACAGGACAGTTGTAAGACCAGCCATGATGTATGGATTAGAGCAGGGGTGTCAAACTCGTTCCTCGAGGGCCGGTGTGGCTGCAGGTTGTTCCAACTTATCCAGTGCAAACTAGCAGCTCCAATCAGCTGTCTGGAGACTCAGATCAGTTGATTGAAAATTCAAGTCAGGTGTGCTGCTGGTTGGTTTGAACAAAAACCTGCAGCCACACCGGCCCTATGTGGAACCAGTTTGACACCCCTGGATTAGAGACTATAGGAATAGGTAGAAGACAAGAGGAGTTGAGGATGCAGAGGACAGGGTGAGATGGAAATTGTTGACTCGTTGTGGCGACCTCTGAAAAAAGGGATAAGCCGAAAGGAAAAGTAGAAGAAGAACATAATCATCTACGGTGGCTTAAATCCTGCGTTGATGACATTAAGACATGGATGACACAACTTTTTAAAGCTAAATTCTGACTGACTGAGCTACTGAGACAAGTTTTGGACCCAAGATAATGTCTTCTGCCACTAGCACCGTCAAAGACCTGGGTCTTATTTTTGACCAGGATCTTTCTTTAACTCTCATTTAAAACATGTCTGTAAGACTGCCTATTTTCATCTATGTAATATTAGGAAAGTTAGGCACATACTTCCCCTAGATGCAGCTGAGAAGCTGGTCCATGCCTTTGTTACTTCCAGGCTGGACTACTGTAATTGTTAGTTCATTGTTAGTTGGATGCATGGCAGGGTCTCTGAGAATTCTACAGCTTATCCAGCAGCCTGTGTTCTGACTAAAACTAGGCAGAGAGACCATATTTCCCCAGCCCTCGCCTCTCTTTATTGGCTCCCAGTACATTTCAGAATTCAGTTCAAAATCCTATTGCTTACTTCCACATCTGGTGGAGTTGATGGAGTTGCCCCTCTATTATGGAACAACCTGCCGGCTCCAGTCCGTGGGGCTGACACGGTCTCAAGACTAAACTAAAGACGTTCCTTTTTGACATTGCCCATGGTAGGCTATAGGTTCAGACGTCATTCGGCCGGGGACGTCATGTCCCCGGAGTCTCTGTTCTCCCCACAGAAACCAATGGCTGTGGATTGGACCTAAGACTTAGCCTCCACTTCTGGGCCAGCAAGGACCCTATCATCTACTCTCTCAACCCAGGACTTCACCTGCATCATTTCTGCAATGACTTTTAAGAAGCCGTTGTGTGGATAGTCTTAATTGATACATTTAATTAACTCGTTTTTTATTAGTTTTTCTCCTTAGTGTCCGCCTGTCCGCTCTGGGTGAGGATCCCTTCCACTGTAACAAATAAAGTTGAAGTTGAAGTTAGTCAAACCTCTTAAAACTTATTAAGGTAGAGTCCTATTCAACATAGCAGAACATAAACCAATCAGTAATACTTCATAACAGCAGCAATATATGAGTCAAGCCTGTATGGTAGTGTCTGTGTCTCACTACCTGTTGCCATGGTGATCACCTTTCTTCTGTTTGACTTAGGAGGAACCCTGAATCCAGTTCTTCCAAGATTTCCTCAAACAGCTCCACCTGTTAGCCTGGATAGTTAATGTAAGCTGTTAAACATTTTCTTCTGTTCATGCTAATATTGTTTTTGCAACATTGGAACAACATTGGAACCTTGCTCTGTCTGTAAATACTACTTTCATGGTGGGAATAGCCATTAGTTCAGAGCTTGATTTAAAGACCATGGAAAAAGGACTTCCATGACTGCTGATGGGATTTGATCACTGCAGGGAACCAATCAGTTCAGCCTCAGATGCTAATTTGCTTTCCTTAAGCGATGCTAATCACTTCTCTGGCTCCTCACTGTGGTAGCAGTGTGTCTTCCAATCATCTCTGCCGGCGTTGCACGATTATCTCTGTTTCCAATCAAACGGGCGGGGGCGGCGGGGTTAAGGTCTGCTTGAAGAGATCTAGTGTCCCCTCTGCGACTGTCAACACTGTGGTGAAGTGTGCCATACTATGTGATCACAGACTGCCAGCAGCACAGACTCTCATGAGCATGTTAGCGAAGACGTCTATTATCTCTTAGCAAGGGCTTCAATTTGCATGTTAGCACAGACTGCCGTTAGCAGGTTACCATATGTGGGTGTGATTCTCAGTCATACAGGTCACTGTCAAAGTTAAAGAGTTTTATTAAGCAACTAGACATAAGTTATCTAGAAAATATGTGAACTTGCGACCAAGAGGCCTCCTCAGTTTTAGCTGTTAGTGGGGAAACAGAAGTTATAGACTGACAAAAAGGGGATGTTAATGTGTGAAGTCTAAAGTGTCTGAATTCTGTTTGATGGTGTCGATGTATTGAATATCCCTTTTTATCTGTGCTGGAATAGAAATCTTACAAGGTTCCATGAAAGAATTAATTAAAATCACAATTGGTTTTAAATTTGTTGGTTGGAGGTAAAGTTGTGTCACAGTACGAAAATGTTGTTGTGTATAGCTGAAATATGTCACTGTGCTTTTAACTGGTGAACTTGTTGACATTTTGTAATTTTGGAACAAATGTTGCCTCTTAAAAATTCAGCTGAATAATACTCCCAGAGATTGTTTTTTGGTTAGCTGTGTGGCTATGTAGCTGGTAGCATTAGCCAAAGTAGCCTAGACATTAGCTGCAGGGCTAAAGAGCACAAGTATCTTCAATGTAAAGGTAAGCATTATCATTAATTAACATATTTAGCTTAGCCTCTGGTAAATTAAATTGCCTCAGGGTAAAATTTAGCATTAGCAATGCCCATTGAAGTGTTTTATAAATAAGTAAATCAAATCAAATTAATATATAAATTAAAAAAACATGATGATGTTAGGAAAATATGTAATGACAACACAATATGCATAAGTTGAAGGTTTTTATGTAGAGTACTGGTTGAAGAGTCTGACTGCTGAGGGATTGAAGAAACACAGAAGGAGCTTCTCAGGTCCACCACAGTCTGGTGTAGTGGGTGTGTGGAGTTATCCTTGATGCAGGAAAGCCTGGATAGTGTCCTTATCTTTCCCACCTCATCCACAGAGTCCAATGAGCAGCCTAGGACAGAGCTAGCCCTCCTGACCAGTTTATTCATTCTTTCCCTGTCCCGGTCAGGGCTCCCCGAGCCCCAGCAAACAATTGCAGAGTGAATGGCAGAGCCCACCACAGAGTCATAAAAAGCCTTGAGGAAAGGCCTGCACTCTCCAAAGGACCTCAAGACGAGAGAAGTATCTACTAGTGACTACTAGTGTTCCCTCTGATATCAATCAGAAAATGATTAATATCAACTTCAACTTCTCAGTTGAGTAAATAAACATCTTTCAACTCCAAGAAGACCTCCAGTTTCTGACAGCTAAAGTTTTGGAAATGACAGCAGCAGAGTCAATAACAGTTCTTTGGTTTAACATAAAAAACAAATCACCAAAAACAAGAACAAAGAAGAAAGGAAGGAGGAGAAAGAAACATGAGGGATAAACTAAGAGCGGCACGAGTGGCAGTGGAGGGTAAAGAGGTGACAAGCAGGGGTGCTATTGGGGAAGAAGACTATAAAAACACCATTAAACACTCACAGCCTTGATTGCTGCACAATTAAATGTCCATTTTCTTTTCCTATGTCAATGAGCTTCCTTCTGCAGCTGATTCACTGTGTGTGTCTGTGTGAGTGTGTGTGTGTCTGTATTTGTAGGATTCAGTCCTGCAGTAGTAGGGCGTAATAATGCAAGTAGTAGGGTGGAGTTCTGTAGTTGAAGAGGAGTAGATATGCTCTTGTAGAGGGTAAGCCTGCAGAAGTAGGGTTTAGTCTTGCAAAAGTAAGGTGTAGTCCTGTAGTGGTATAGTGTAGTATTGTGTACTGTCGTCCCTCTGGGTGTCTACCCCGCTGCCGTCGCTAGAACACCGCAGTGAGTAGCCCAAGTAACTGTGGTGCACTATGCAATCATACCCATTTGTGACAGCTCACCTCTCATGATCCTTTTTCTAGGCTGACACTGCAATGTCTTTATCAGTAGCATGGAAGAGGGAGAGAAGAAGAGTGTCCTTGGCCGGAGACACGCTGTACTTGGTTAAGCTTCACGGCGGCAGCCGAGTTAGACGCTACCTTCTTGGCCCTATACAGCAGGGGTGTCAAACTGGCAGCACACCTGACTTGAATTTTCAATCAACTGATCTGAGTCTCCAGACAGCTGATTGGGCAACTAATTTGCACTGGATAGGTTGGAACAAAAACTTGCAGCCACACCGGCCATCGAGGAACGAGTTTGACACCCCTGCTATACAGGGTCTTCAGGGCGTGGCAGGCAGTGAGAAGTGGGGGAGTGTGACCGATTCCAATTATTTTTTCCCTTACTATCTAACCACTCACTGATTCCGACTGGGACTCTCTTTGCTTCAAAGATAAATGAGAGTTTTTTTTCTTCTTCTGCCTGTTGCTATTCACGATCCTCATCTTTCCCGTCTAATACTACCCGGTTTTCCCCCCTTCCTCGATCTCTCTTTTCCTGTTCTGATTAATTCCTCTTGTCTCCTTTTTCTAAGATAGATAAGAGTCTTTGCCGAAGGTGGATGAAAGTTCTTCTCTTCCTTCCTTCTGACTAACTATTTCTATTCTGTCCGATGCATTCTGTCCAATTTTCCTAAGCTAGCTAGGAGTCTTCTTCGAGGGCATTCTAGACACCTGGAATAGTCATAGTCTGGACCCTAGACTTCCCCTTATGGAGAAAATGAACCATGAATGGACTTTATATTGCTCTTCTTTTATTTGTAGACTTTTTACCTGCTATTGTTTAGTTAGCCCACCTGTCTGTCCTGGGTGAAGATCCCCTCTTCTGTTGAGAGGTTTCTTCCTTTTTTTCCCTTTCTGGATTTTTGGGAGTTGTTCCTCAGCCGGTGTGAGGGTCTATAAGCAGGGGGTATCTCTATATATTCTTTCTTATTCTTGTTTTTATCCAGGGTTGTTTTTAAAATGCCTTGAGATAACAGTTGTTATGATCTGGCACTATAAACAAATAAAAGTTGAAGTTGAGAAGTATGGTGTAGTCCTGCTGTAGTAATGGTGCAGTACTGCAGTGGTGTGTTCTGTAGTTTGTGTCTGTCCAGACTGTTACTGAGCTTTGGTCCCTCAGTGATCACAAAGGCAACAGTACACTTATTCGTTCCCTGTTCCCTCAGTGATATAACAGCAGCACCCGGAAAACCATCAAATTCTTCATCTTCAATGGCTGAGTTTAACAGCTGCTTGATTTGGGCATCAAGCATGCTCTGTTCTGTTTCTGTCTCTTATACACATC
>JAFBJS010000740.1:548228-573825 GCA_016785265.1 Paraplagusia blochii
ATGTGTATAAGAGACAGACGCAATACTATTCAAATGAAAGTACTCATACACAATTCTACATATCAGCATGCAAGCCGGTTGTTCCAGATCACAGCAGAACGAAGAAAAAAAAAACGTTAACTTTAGCGCCACTGTTTTCGGGGCTGGAGAAAGTACTAGGCAGATAAAGAACTTACCTATAGTTAGATAATGTGTGAAAAGCACTCGCCAGAACTCGGTGGCACCCGGTGAAAAGTGCGACAGGCAAGATTCTTCCTCCAGACTTCAGTAGTAGACCTTCGTAGGTCCAGGTTTAGGACTCCAGGGTAAAACCCGCTGGTCCAGACTTTGTCTTGGTCCATTTCTGATGACCACAGAAGACATGGCTAAATTTAAACAGGTTGAATTAGAACAAACTATTGTTAAGTATAAGTAAGTAATCGCAAAATTAATTAAGTAATCAATAATAATCACAAAGTAGTGTGTAGGGAGAAAAAGTGGAAACATATAACACAACAACAGCTTTCCATCATTAATTTTCTCCATCTTAGATATACAATTATAGAAAAAAGAAATATAAAAAATGTCATTTTAACACTAGTTTTAACTAGTTTTATCACTAGTTTTAACTAAATTAAGTTACAAAAGTGACTGTAATCATTTTCCAGATTTATGTAAAAGGCTAAACTCAAACACACACACCAATATAAACAATTTTGTGACCCAGCTGTCTGCTTGTTAAGATTGGTCCAAGATTATCCATCCAGACCAGTCCTAAACCAGAACCTTCAGAGCCAGAGTAAGACCCACAAGTCCAGGCACTCCATTACATAATGTCTCCTGGAGACAAACTAGAGGAGACAAGATTATTGTCTTGAACATCATTGAAGTGAATGTGTTTCTTGATAGAGTGGGGGGACAGGAGAGCTCAGTGGACCAAGAAGAGAGGAGCAAAGCAAACATCAGCTCCAAACTACACACTGTACTCTTACAGCCTTTAGGTTTGTAGATTTCTATTGACAATTTTCTTCACACACTAGAATTGTTTGTGAGCTTCCTGCAACTAGAGTTCTAGTGAAGACACTGTTTGTTAGAGGTTGGGTCTTCAATACATTCTGCAGCTAGATGATTTTAATGGGTCAATGTTCTTGAGTTCTTTAGACTGTTCTGTTCAGCACTGATGGTGTTTCCTGTCAGGGTTTTTTCCACTTCTGTTCTAAAAATCATGTCACTCTGACTTCAAAACTGACTGAACCTGTACTACACTCTAATGAAGACAACCCATAGACACAGCTGTGTCTACTTTAAAATACACCGTCTTTCCCCTAATTCAGTGGCAATTGGTATTATTAGTATTATTGGTGGTTTATGAATGTTTATTTCAGCTTCATGTTTTATTGCTCAACTCTGCTCTTTTTCTAGTTCCTGAATTCTTCTTGTTCTGGTTTGTTTTATAATCCTATTTTCACTGAGTATGAAATTGTGCAACATGGTTTATATTTAAGATTTCTAGTTATTCCATGAGAACAAGGCTACCAAGCACTAGCAAAGGCATCAATACTAATCACATCTAACCTGACCACTGGTGGATTTCCTGTGAAAATTTGAGTGGATTGATGGTTGAATTTTCAAAGTCAAAGTACCACATGTTTGATGTTGATCTGAACCTGAGCAGATGTTCAGCACATAACCACACCTCTTTGTTCATTGGAATAAAAACTGATTTGACTCTGACATTTCATATTTTCTGACATCACAGCCTGACAGGTTATGAGTTCCTCTCAGAGACTGACTCTTTCACATCTAATAGAACTTGACTTGACCAACAACAACCTAGAGTGGCCCAAGAGTGGATCATCTATGTTCTGGACTGAAGGGTCCACACTGTGGACTGAAGGGTCTGAGGTGAGTTCACTGACTGTAGCTGCTATTCATTGATTTGATATACATTTCAGTCATTTTTACAATGACAAATCCAATCCAGGCTCTGTGCTGGTCCTAGTTTGACTCAATTTAGACTTAAAAAGCAGTTAAAAACTGCTATCCCAGCGACAAAAGCTGCTCACTGTCAAGACTATGTAAAAATAAAAAATAGCATTGTGAAAATAGTATGTTTACTTGATTTAGATCAGTCACCACTGCAGCTGTTGAGGACAGAAAGCTGGGCTTCAACACAGGGGCGTGGACCCAGTGATGTTTCAGCCTCTGCTGTTTCCATCCATCCATCCATCCATCCATCCATCCATCTATCTATCTATCTATCTATCTATCTATCTATCTATCTATCTATCTATCTATCTATCTATCTATCTATCTATCTATCTATCTATCTATCTATCTATCATCATCTCATCAATAAGGTCATTTGTTCTCTTTGTTAATTTCTCTGGTCAATTCAGGAAATTATGGAAGGGGACTGTTCTTGGTCAACTTGTGTAGATCTAGAGAAATGTGTTAAAGTGTTAAAGCTATTCATTAATTCATTAATTCATGTCACTGCTTTGTCTGCAGTTTAAAGATGAAAAAGCTAAACTGTCTCCGTCCTCCGTCTGGCGACTATGTAGGTTTAAAAAGAGTGCCCGTGCCCTCGAATTGATTCCTTAAACCGGCTCTGGTCCTTACTTCGCCCGCAGCAGGGGATAACGCTCTGATGAAACACCAGGCATGCAGAGGTGGTGTTTCACTAACTCGGCCACCAGGGGTCGATGAAGCGAATATAAGCCAATCTGAACCGAACTCGTCCGATCTGATCTCCTCCATCTCCAACTGTCTCTGTAATAATTAGAAAATTAAATCAACTCACGTTCTATCCACATTATATTATATTATATTATATTATATTATATTATATTATATTATATTATATTATATTATATTATATTATATTATATTATATTATCTTTTGACACATCAATGATTATTTAATTTTTGGTTTAAGGTTTTGGATCATGTCCTCAAATTCTAAATCCAGACTCTTGTCTTTCTTCCTGTTGTCTGGGTACAAAATAGTACAAAATAGTACTGAGTGGACTGAGTTGAAGGACCATTTTCTTTGGTCCATTTCATACTGTGGACAGATTTGAAGAATTGATTTATTGGTTTGTTTGATCACGTTTGGTATCAGAATGAAGAAACCTCATTTTATTTCTATTCAGTAGGTGGAATAAGGACATTTTAGCTGGAATTTACAGCATTTATTAAAGACAATTGAACCCATTGAATGAGATCTACTTTAATCTGAAGTTGACTAATTAAATCTTCCCCAATCTGATTTATTCTGTTCAAAAACGGAATAAATCAAACAATAAAAACTAAACAAGTAAAGAAAAAATCTAATCTAATCTAATCTAATCTAAAATATCTGTAATAAATATTTGATATCCCACCAAATTCAATAAGATCTACTTTTCTCTTTGTCTTCTTCTTTATTCAGGGCATTAGTTTGTCAGGGACTACTTGTCTCAGCTCTGGAGTCCAACACCTCCCATCTGGAGGAACTGGACCTGAGCTCTAACTGCAACCCTGTTGATTCATCATTGACCAGAGCTTTTTTGTCGGAGGTTCTGTGTTGTTGTTTTTTTAGAGTCCACTTTGTCAACTCAGGACACTGAGGTGAGTTCACTGACTGTTACGTTGTCAATGTCAAAGTGAAGCTGATTCATCTTCTCACTCAGATGAACCACTATCTAGAAATGAATGAACTCTGTTCTGTTTTTGGTTTTGGTGGAGCATAATCTGCTGAGAGGAGGCTGCTCCCAGCAGATTATAATCTGATCTGAACCTCATCTGATCTAATTTCACCTCCATCTCCAACTGTCTCAATAAAGTTAGAAAATTAAGCTAATTTGATTACTCTACAAAGTTATTGTTGGACTAATCCAACCTGATCTCCTAATTTATTCTAACCTAGTTACCCCCACAAAAATCAAATGTGTAGACCAGCAGTAATAAACCTGTCTTGTGACCCAGATCTGGCTATTTTGATGACGGATTCATTGCTCGGATAAATATTTCTTTCTTAACACAATTACAAAAAATAATTCCTCTGATGTTAAAAAACACAGAAATCATGGTGTTCATTTTTTTTTTCATGTATTTGTTGCAGCAATATACTGTACTCTGTGTTGTGTTAATAACTGTGTTAAAATCCTCACCATGGTTTGTCATAATTTATTTCTGACATAAACAGTGAAGACAAGTCCATTCTACAGTATATCAACACACACAGGGCTGTGAAAATTAAAAACTCAGTTGGAGTCTCAGCCAAACTTAATATTTGTTGAAAAATAGTCAATTGTTTTTGTCTTTTTTCCAGATCTCTAATATAATTTTTTTTTCATGTGGAAACAAATGTTAGATTTACATAAACATTTAATTTTTCAATTCTCCTTCTTTTCCTTTTGGCTTGTCCCTTTATTTTAGGGGTTGCCAAAGTGTGTCAACCATTTTTATCTCACCTTGTCCTATGTATCCTCAAATCTAACTCCAACTACCTCCATGTCCTCTCTCACCGGTTCGAATCCCACTACCGCCAAGTTACCACTGAGATGCCCTGAGCATGGTATTGTCCCTACACACTGATCTCCGGGCGCTCATTAGCTGTCCACTGCTCACTTTGATGATGGGTTAAATGCAGAGGCCAAATTTCGTTCTTCTACTATTCTACTCCCAATATAACCATTGTCCCTCCTCAGAACATGCACAAACCACCTTATTCTAGCTTCTCTAGCTTTTTCTCAAACTCTTGCTGTCCTTGTTGTCCCCCTAATCATCTCATTCCTGCTCCTGTCCATCCTAGTCATCTCTAAAGAGAACCTCAGCATCTTTAACCCAGCTCCGCCTCCTGTTTTCTATCTATTCCTAGTGTCTCTAATCTGTACATCATGGCTGGTTCCACACAATAGAGTTTTTCCTTCTTATTATTATTACTTATATATTATATAATATTATATAATATAATATTATGTTATATTATATTATATATTATTATTAGTAGTAGTAGTATTATTGTTTTTGTTTTAGTTAATATTATCTATATTTCTCAGAACGACAACCACCTCCCCCATATTTCTGTGCTATAACATCGATCATACACCTCCTTTATTTTCTCCTTTCGGCTTATCGTTTTTCAGGGGTTGCCACAGCGAGTCAACAATTTCCATGTCACTCTGTCCTCCGCATCCTCCACTCCAACACCAACCACCTCCATGTATCCCTCACCACATCCATAAATCTCCTCTTTGGCCTTCCTCTTCGTCTCTTACCTGGTAGCTCCATATTTAGCATTCTTCTCCCAATATAACTACTGTCACTCCTTTGAACATGTCCAAACCATCTTAATCGGGCCTCTCTAGCTTTTTCTCCAAACCTGTGTTGTCCCCCTGATTACCTCGTTCCTGATCCTGTCCATCCTTGTCACCCCCAAAGAGAATCTCAGCATCTTAACTCTGCCACCTCCAGCTCTGCCTCCTGTCTTTTACCTATTCCTAGTGTCTCTAATCCATACATCCTGACTGGTCTCACAACTGTCCGGTAAACAAAAACACAATGACGCTCCTTCTGACCCTGTCTGTACTTCTCCATCAACATCCTCAGGACAAATATCTGTGGTACTCTTTCTCGTCATAAAACCAAGAAAGAGTACCACAGATACTAGATTCTATGTTGTTCAGCCACACTCTCACCTGCCACCACCTTACATTCATTTATCTCCTGTAGATTACCTCTTCTACAGTGAATGTAATCTACCTGCCTCCATCCTTGTATGTCACCCGGTGTTCCTCTCACTGTTGGAAATAGGTGGTTACCACTGCCATTTCCTTTTTTTTTGCAAAATCTTACACTGTCTAGGGACAGAAATGTCCTTCCATTTCTGTCCCTAACTCCAAACCGACCCATAACTTCTTCATCCCTTCTGTTCCTTTCTCCTACATGGGAATTAAAATCTGCTCCACTCACCACTCTCTTTCCTTCTCTGCTAACTCACAGCCTACCTGTGGAGCATACCCACTGACAACATTCAACATCACTCCTTCTATTTCTATCTTCACACACAGCAACCTGTCTGACACTCGTTTCACATCCACCACATTACTTGCATACTTTTCCCCGATGATCACCCCAACTCCATTTCTCTCCCATCAAATCCATGGTAGAATAACTTAAAGCCTCCCCCAATATTTCTAGCCCTGCTGCCTTTCCACCTGGTCTCTTGCACACACAACACATCCACTCTTCTTCTCTCCATCATGTCAGCTAGCTCCCTACCTTTCCCTGTCATTGTACCTACATTCAGGGTTCCCACTTTCAGCCCAACACTTCTAACCTC
Source organism: Paraplagusia blochii (assembly GCA_016785265.1). Classification (NCBI taxonomy): domain Eukaryota; kingdom Metazoa; phylum Chordata; class Actinopteri; order Pleuronectiformes; family Cynoglossidae; genus Paraplagusia; species Paraplagusia blochii. The sequence continues at coordinate 554,536 of JAFBJS010000740.1, forward strand.
CCTTTTTTCCCTCTTTGTCTTAATCAATCTTCCTCCTCCTCTTCTTTGTCTTCGACCAACAGTAGTCCAATTTCCAACAGTACCCTGTTGGTCACATGTGTCAAACACAAGGCCCGAGGGGCCAAATGTTTCCCAGCTGAGTCATTTAATTTGGCCCGCAAGATATTACACCTGAAAAAATACTACTTTATACTTTCTGTGAATTCTGTAATGGTTCCCAGCAGGTGACCCAAAAGCCAAACTCGTGAGTTGTGTCAAATACAAAAATTTATTAAACCCCGTCAGAGGGGTTTAAATACACAGGTGATTAGAGAAGCTGCCAGACAACGAGGTGCACCTGTGTGGTCACATGACCGACAAGGGCGGGAAATGCCACCATCTGGTGGACAAACAGTGGGACCACCGGCAAGACATGACAGAATTCAGTAAATTGGTAAAAATAAAGTGATTTTTTTCACCGTGTCCCACTGCAGCCTGTACCAAATCCCCTGCAGACTTGTACCTGTCGACAAACCGGTGGTTTTGCACCCAAAACCTGTACAGTTACAACTGTATTGCTGATGTGGCCCCCGGTAGAAATGGGTTTGACACCACTGCTGTTGGCGGTCGTTGTTAATGTGGCGCCCAACTGATCCGATATTGAAATACTTTTGTTGTCTCGCATCTTAGATTTGGCAAAATGTTTTTACGTCGGATGCCCTTCCTGACGCAACCCTCACCATTTATTTCTTGTTGTCATATCTCCTTTATTAGACATCTGGAGTCAGTATAAAGTGCTATCTTCTCACAGATTAACTTTGTGTAGATATTAACAACAATATTTGTGAAGATGTTGTAAAAATGTTATACAAACCAAACATTTCCTGTTCTGACTGTAAAAGTCTGAAGAGTCAAAGTGAAATCAATTGTTAATAGTGAGAGTTTTCATCATTCCAGTCCAACTTCAATGCTGATGAAGCTGCTGCTCCACAGTTCTGGACTGGACCCAGGTCTTTGATGCTTTTTGACCTGATTGTGACCCTGACCTGTCTCATTTGGTGTCCGTTGTCTTCCCTCTACAGGTGGAGGTGGTCCTGAAACCTCATGTAGATCATGTTGTCAGTGCAGTTGAGCCAGAAACAAGGAGGAACCTACATACTTTTAGGAATGTTCTATGTGTTTGCGCAAAACATTGTGGGTAAGAACACAACAACTTTACTCTATATTTTCATTTATCTAACATCACTGTAATTCTAAATAAAGTAATATCCACCTTTCAGTTCCCTTCTTATTCATAGATCTTTATATAAATAGAAATTGCGGTGCGAGAACAGCAAAGAGACAATTTCTTGATTAGAGCACGCAACAGCGTGTCGTTTATTCAACTCATCAAGACAACAACAACCTGCTAGAACGAAAACATACCCACAATATCCCCGACTCTTAAAGGGACAACGTCGTAATAACAGTACAGTACTATCAGTTGTATGATAGAACCAACTTACCACCAATGCAAACATATGGGTAAAGACACATGGAAATAACCCTATCATGAATTATGACCACATAATATGTCCAACTCTGTCAGTGTCCACTACAAGGTACTGTTTTGATCTGTACCTTACTCTGAAGCCAGAAATAAAAGGAATCAGACAGGGTTCTGTCAGCTTGACAGTAGCTGCTGATCTTCAAGCAGGTCTCCTGATGACCATTAGTCATGGTGGGACAGTCTTTGGATTTAATCTTCAACTGTCAACTGTTTCACTCACGCTCCACTTATCACCCTGTCTCTGAGAAACACAGTGAGGTGCTTGGTGCTGACCACCAACCTGGATACGCTTTGTGATGAATAACAGTTAGTCTGCTGAGTTGTTCAGAAAGGCCTCCACTTCCAACTTGTCTCCTTCATCAGTGATTTCTTCCAACCACCCGGAACCACAGGAGAGTAGTACATTAGAACTGCCTGCAGAGAGCGCTACTTCCATGGCATGATGTTTGACTGTGCTGCGTAATTTGGACTATACTATAATCTGGACTATAATAAAATGATGATGGTGGATTGACTCATTTTACCATCATTGAATCCTTGATAAGATGGCTGCCATCTGACAATCCTATTTATTGAGCTAAGAATAAGTTGTTTTCCTTTTGTTTAACCCCTAGGACCATTTCCTGGGCTGTGCTCAGACTTCTGGGCATGTTGTACCATTTTCTAAATCTCCCATGACATTGTCGTCACCAAACAACCACAATAAAGAATGTTTGTTACCTCCTTGTTTTTTTAATTCTTTCCTTCTTCCAGTCTTGAGAGCAGATCAGACTTTACATTTCGAGACCCAAGGCAGCAGGTCAGGGTCAAATGGAACATCTTAGGAAAAGAGCCTATCACGTCTGCTGTATTTCACTCTTATGGCTGTGCTGAGGTATTCCAGATTCAGGTGATCGGTCCAAATAATAAACGTGTGTTCTGCACCAAGTCAAGTCAGGGCTCCGGCCTCAGCACCACTGCCAGCAATTCCCAGCAGATCAAGGGTTGGGTTTAAAGCAGTCTTCCATTCATCTCCCTCTCATATTTCGATCAAATCGTAAGGACTGTGCAAGCTGTGGAATGCAGCACCAACCAATAGCTGAAATGCTTTGGCTAACATGTTAGTTTCTCCGAAGCACAGCGCTAGAATGTTATATGATGCCTTAGTCAGTGGTGGGCCGTGAGGGCCAGCAAAGCCTCTGCTGGCCTAAACTTACTCAGAAAAACATGTTCATTTATAAATACTTATATTTATAATACTAACAATACTAATGATTAATAAATATTTAATAATAAAAGTTGAATAAAAACTGTCTATCCAATCATATTTCAGCTCGCTAGTGTTGCCAGGTTCCATGAAATCTGCCAGAGCCTTCAGAATCAAAAGTGAAGGCTCTGCCCAGTCTAAGTAAATGGACACAGCACGCTCAGTTTAGACCAATCATCTTGCGTGATTGCTACCTCAGAGCCTTCTAGCTGGCCCACGCGTTGCTCTCTCGGGAGTCTGACAACATCATCTTGTTTGATTTTCTGGTGCTTTTGGTATCTCTTCACCTTTCAGTAGCTCGTTTTCAGTAGCTTTTCCCCAATAGGCAGGTTCCATTTGTGTCCCATGAAGAGTCTTGGCGGTGATCTTTCTTTGTCTCTGCCTTTATCAGCTCCAACTGGACATTGGAAACAGGTGATGCACTTGTGATCATCTCCACATAACTATTCACGTCATCATTCATGTAACTGGTTCCTTTTCGTTCCTCTGCTTTTGACAAGGTTTCTGCTGTTTCAGCTTCCCTAGTTCATATGTCACTGCCACTTAGTAACGTTGAGGGCAATTCTTCATTCTCTGTTCTCCTAGCGGACTTTCATTCTGTGGCTTATAATCAGGGACCATAGGAAGAAGGAGCCTGATTCTAACAGGAAGAAGCTCGACCAGAGATACTGTAGGGTTGAAGTAAGAAAAGTCCAAAAGAGGATGAATAGCGCAAAGGCAGTTGATGACATACAAGTGAAACAGTGAGATGTGGTCAGGGGAGGCAAGTGAGGCAGCACCAAGATAAATTAAATAGTTATATTTATTTTGTGTTAAAGTTGAAGCTCCGCTTCTAGATAAAAGAAGTCTCCACGGACAACGACTTTGTTGCAAACAAAGGGGTTTATTGCAAAGAAGTACAGCTTCAAGTCAGGCACCTAGGTCCGCCTGGAGAAACCCTGTCCAATGCAGATCTCCCCTGAACATTCCCAAATCACCTGCTTTTATTCTCTTTTGGTGACCTATGCCATGCATTATATTAACCCTTTCTCTTAATTTGGTTTCGACATTATACAATTCTACAAGTCTTTGGAAAGACTTGAAAGATTTTCCACCAAAGCTTCATCTATCCCTTTAGGTTGAACACATGCTTTACATAACATCAGTAAGGCGCTAGCGCAGTAGACATCTTTTTAAACCGCCAATAGTATTTATGCGCTGACCATGCACATCCCATGTTCAGGTCATTTCTGGGGTACGTCATGCAAGTGGAAACACATAGATATAGTAACCTGCATAAGATACAACATACCAAAGGAAACATATGAATGTTGGCCTTAGGCCTGTCTCTTATACACATCTGCTGTCCTTTACCATATTTAACTTTGACTCTTTGAGAGACAGCTGCGTTTTTGTTGTTTCACTGAGTCAATTCTGTGTTGTTTTTCTTGCTTCGCTGCATAAAAAACGCATTGTGATTTCTATCCTTACATTACCAGTTCACTGCTGTCATTACGAATTACAGATTTTTTATTCACAAAGTGGATAAGGAGCCTTCAAGTTTGGTTTGATGACATCATTTATCACATGCAGGTCAGTCCACCATGAGGAAGACCAGCGTAGTTGAGAAGCCTTTGCAGCATTGGATTTTTAATATTGGTGGAAAAATGAATACTGATACCTGTCTCTTATACACATCTAGATGTGTATAAGAGACATTTTTTTGGTTATGGATGCTTTTATTTAAAATGAGTAGCACATGGACATTATTCATTATTTAAGGTTAGATAATATAAACAGCTTTTCCTACAGCTTGTATGTGTGAATTACGGTGATACCAAACAAAACATGTTAACTGTTGCCTATAGAATGTTGAGTAAGCTGCTCTGTAATTCTTTTTGTATCACAGAGCAGTTAATTATTTGGTAAGTTTTCCACAGACCAGTCTTTAAGGTGTACATATATATATATGTATATATATATGTACAGTCATGGAAAAAAATATTAGACCACTCTGCTGTTTTTTTCAATTCCTTGTTCATCTTAATTCCTTGTTCAACTAAAGGTTTATCACCTGGGGGAAACAATGAACACATTGCTGCTTGTGATGTAGGGACGGAAGTGATTTTTGTCACTGTCAATAAAACCATGCAAAATGGCCAGAAATCAGCTCTGAAATTAAACTTAATTTATGAGCCTTTTTTGTTGTTATTATATTTGTCCAGATTAATGTAGATTAAGTGGAAGGATATTGGTTATCCTAACAGAATACACCATTAAACTTTTATTCATTGAAATATATTTAACAACTCACTGCATGTCATTGTAGTGAAGTACGAAAGTGCTTAGGTAAAGTGGGAATAGATTTGTTTGACTAGTTTGTTTAACAGAATTGTAGAGAGTGGCAAAATGCCTGATGAGTGGTGGAAAGGTGTGCTGGTGTCGATTTTACAAGGGCGATGTGCACAGTTGTAACAATTACAGAGAGATAAAGTTGATGAGTTGTACCAGTACCATGAAGATTTGGGAGAGAGAAGTTGAGACTAGGTTGAGGAAGGAGGTAGAGGTTTGTGAACAACAGTATGGTTTTATGCCTTGAAGGATTTAGACAAGGTGCCAAGGGAGGAATTGTGGTTCTGATAGGAAGTCAGGAGTGGCAAAGAAATAAGATAGATTGGCGCTGGATGTGTATTAGAGTACATGTGCGGTACAACAGTGGTGAGGTGTGCTTTCCCAACAACACAAGACTTTGGTGGTTGGAGGTAGGACTGCATCAAAGGGTGTGTAAAAACAGTGGAATTGTTAGGTTACAAGGAGCAGAGGCAGTGAAGGTGCAGGAGCTATTGAGGATCAACTCTTCTGGCCTGTGAATTTGTCAAAAATCACTGATTGGACCTGTCCCTGACATGTCATCCCGACCATCCCCTGTAGAAGTCGACTTTCACCAACTTCTTTTTCTGGCCTTTATATTTTTCCCCAAATCCCTCTGTTGTTTTCACTAAACCAATTTCCCATTTATCCATTGTGCTCTCTGTTGCAGCCTCACAACTAACACTCAAGGCCAGAGGCTCGGGTCGTTGATGAAGTGAAAAAACTTATACTTATACTTATATATTACTCTACCATAAGTGGAAAGCTCAGAGTAACACCATTGAGTCAAAAGAAACACAAAAAGGGCCAAAAAAAGAAAATTACAAGTCATTAAATGTAAAAGAATGACAGAATTACTAAAGAAGTAATCAAAACAAACTAATATATGGAATGCTAGTCAGCCTGCTGCATCGCTATCAGCAATTATGCTACTAACAGCGATTATTGGCTAATTGCTGATGAGAAGTACTGGAGGATAAGAAATTATCTTTTGTACAATGAAGTTGTTTGAAAACATTCAATTTCTTTCTGCTCATTACTCATTACTCACAAATACTCATTGCTTAACAAAATGACTCATTAGCTTTTTTTTACCTATTTGTTAGAATTTCAATGCAATTTGAACGATCAATAGTCTTTCAAATACTCACTCATTTGAGTAACTTAACAATTATATAATAATATAAATTAATTTTACTTTAAGTGAAAACCATGTTCTTTAGTTTAAGTTTTTGGTCTAAGCTTATTTTCAGTAAAATTATTGTTAAATATATAATTTATCGTTTGGTGTAATAGCAGAAACCTTCAACTTTTTTATTAATACAATTTTACAAAGAAAGGGGGCAGCATTTCAACACATATGCTGTTGGAATACTCTCTCTAATGGTAATAATTTTAGTAATAAACAGGAAAGATTTTTTAATTGATTTGGATTGAAGTTGAAGTTGAAATTCATACAGTGACGGATGATAATAAGGTTACTTCAAATATGTGTATGTCTCAATAGTTTGGAAGAAAAATTTACGAAAATCTCATTTTATTTGGGACATCCTTGTCCAAATCTGTGAGAAATAATTAAAAACAATTACAACTCACTTTCAGTGACAATATTTTGTCTTTTTTTTATCTTTAAACGAATTATCAGTTTAGTAGTGTGTTTGTCCAGGTAAACAATGTTTTTCATGGATTTTTCAACGTTGAGGGGCAGTTGGTGGCCTTCACTGTTGCAAGGCCCCCGGTTCGAATCCCCCTACTGCCAAGATACCACTGAGGTGCCCTGAGCATAGTCCCCCACAATGCTCCCCGGACGCAGGCTCAACCAGCAGCCCCCTGCTCACTACGGTGCTCGGTTACATCCAAAGGCATAATTTCCAGAAGGATACTCTCGAGGGATTAATATAGTTTTTAATTTTTTTTGGTAAAACTCAAATGACTTTTCCATTTCAAAAGGTGGATAAACCCTGATTTATTTAACTTTATTTGTTCAAAATAAAAAACATAAAAGCTGCTCCTTAGCATTCTCCAGGAAAAAACAACTGAGGAATTTTTTTTTTTGATCCTTATATCAAAGTCTTGTTTGTTTCATATGGTGGTTTCTACCATGCGTGGAATGACTAGGGAAAACCCTGGAATCTATTTGATAGACAATCCAAAATTTGAAAGTGGTAATATTCTTTTCCAGAAACTGATTGTTTTCACAAAAAAATCACCTTGGATTATTTTGCTCATGTAGTGGAATAAAAGGAAATACAATGGAAGTGCACAGCCGTTCCTGAACTTCCTGTTCCTCTGTTCCTCTGTCGGCTGACGTCATATCACTGTCTCAGATCCTGAGGTTTTTCCTGTGAAAAACTCCCAGAAGTTTGAGGGGGATTTATTCTGTTCCTGAGAAGTCTGTTTAATCCAAATCCTTGGAGAGGAATAGCTCAAAGAAGAACAACTGCCGCTCAGACAGGCGCCAAGAGGGGGCGCCACTTGCTGGTCAGAGCAGGACAATGAAACCAAGGACAGGAGGTTGTGATGGGAATGAAACTGACGAGCGTGTCGGATGGATTTTCCCTGAGAGACGTTCCCTGCAGGAGAAGAGAGAGAAAACTGTAAAGAAGTAGGAAAACCGTTCCATATTTGTGGAAACAGACAAAATTTGACATATGAACTATAAACAGGTAGAAGAAGGAACATCCACAATAATGAGCCATTGCTGCAGGGAAAATTCCCCTAGTACTACCATATTATCTGGACCAACTCACTTAAAAACCTATCGTTTTTCCCAATAATTGTCAGTCCACCTGGAATTATAGTCCACCTGTAATTCTGGTTGTGTTAAACAGTGTTGGGTAACTTACTTTAAAAAAGTAACTTTTTACTTTAATAGTTACTGCTCTGAAAAGTAACTAGTTACTAAATTAAAAAAGTAACACATCAACTAGTTACTTTACTTTAACACAACTAGTTACTTTACTTTAAAAACACATTTAAAAAAATGTGGGTTGTGTTCTGTAGCAACTATCATAATAAATTGTAGTGGCACAATAAAAACAAAATAGATATTTAGACATTTTGACAAGCATCTTTATTCTAACCTCAACTGTCACTTGCCGTCGTCTTGCTTGTGGGTGTGTGCTGCTGTACCGCATCACGTGTGTGTGGGACGCTTTATTTCCCTATAGGCAAGAAGCCCAGGTTTCTTTCTGATTGGCTTAGCATGAAAGGCTAACCTACGTCAAGGTTATGAGTTTAGGTCCCTATATGCGAATCCAGCATGGTAAATACTTATGCTCATATCAGGTCAATTATTGTTGGGTATTAAAGGTCATAGAAATAAGTTCAACAGTTGTCACACAATTAGACATTTACTAGAGATTTCACTTTTAAACGGGTGAATTTGTACCGTGTCCTTCTTCCTGGCGTTTTCTATTCTCATTTTGCTTGAGAACATGGAAAAAAACCTCGCAGGTCAAACCACCACTGCCGCCGTCAGCAGTGGGAGGGAAGAGTGGAGACGGGGGATCCAGAGAAGACTGACTCCCGCTGGACACTCCCGATGAACCCACAGACGTTGCTGTGTCCCTCCGACTGCCCGATGTCACTACCGAGTCTAGGGACATTCCAATGTCTGGACAAGAGCTTACGTTCCCGCTGGTGCCCTCACTTGACTGATTGCTATTACTGCTGCAGAGAACGAATCAATGTTAGCTGTAGAAAAATTACGCCACAGTAGACTTGATCATGGGACGTAAAGTACCTGAGTTTCCTACGCAGTAAGTAGTTGATGACATCTGGGTCGGTCTGGGTCAGACTCATCAGAACTTCCTGTTGCAGCTCTGCAGAAACCTAATAAAAAAGTTAGCCTTAGGGATATCGAGTAATAGTGGTTGGCCCAATTTCAAGAAATTATGCAATAAATGGAAGATTGTTATCTATCTTTTTTTTTCCTCCAACAAAGAAAATCCTAACTCTAGTTATTGCCAAATTTGATTTTAATATAAGGATTGGAAATTAAGCGTTTGGGGAACACTGTTAACCTGACCTTTGCTTCATAAACTACAGGTCAGCTTTGCATTAGCTTCAGGACATGAAATGCTGACGTGTCTTACCATGAAAAGTTTCCTGTAGTTCTGTATCAACATCAGTGTGACGTCAATAACTGCGGCACTGTCCTCCATTCCTACAACAGAGTGAGGAGTCACTTCTCCTCCTCCTCCTACTCCCCTCTCTCTCTGGAGGAGGTTTGGTCCAAAAATCACTGCCAGGTTAGCAGCTGTCATCTTATTCCCAGGAATCTAGAGAGACAACAACCCATGATTCTTTGGCTGAACAAACTAACTCTCGAACTGGAGTTAGAATTCTTAAAACTATTCATAACTGGAGAGCCACTTGACATAGCGGGTTTCTAACAGGCTTCCTTTGTGTAAACTCACTACTGTGTTCTTTGTATTATTGGAAATCACAGTAAGTTTTAAGGATTTTTTTTTGTTTATTTATTCATTTAAATTCCTATATACACACGGATACATACATACATTTTTTATATATATATTTTCTCAGTGGATTTTTTGGAATTGTACAACTTTTTGTTTGTTACATGATACATATCATCCGCCTAATATTAGCATGATTATGTTATATTTGCATTAATCATCAGTTTTCCGTCCGATAACAAAAACCCAATACAAATTTACAAATTACAATAATGATGCCTGGGTTTTGCCAATATAGCTTATATACATGGGGAAAAACTGTTGTGTTTTAAAGTAAGTCACTAGATGGCAGTACTGCAGCTTATTTAATAAATCTCATACCGGTGTTCATACAGATATATAACTAAATATTTCCGATATCAGAAATTTTATTGAATATTGACTATCGGCAAAAAGTTAATATAGGACATTTTAAATACATACTAGTTAAAGGTTAGCTTTTTTATGAGGTCAAACTTTGTAAGAACTTTGATCATTTTTATTTAAAACCCTGCAACTTTTCACCTCTTCATCATCTACTCCGACGCTGTCCTGAGCAAAGTTTTGCACAGTGTGTAACAGAGAGAGGAGGCGCAGCAAGGTATCGCAGTTACAGGGAGGAAGGAGGTAGAGGAGGTGCTGCAAAAAGTTGAGCTGCTCTGCTCCTCTCAAACCTGCAGGAGAACCAGCAGTTGGTTAGCCGTCGGTAGTGTGTTTGTTTTTCGAACATTAGCAAGTTGTTGACATACAGTGTGAATGGAGGAAGGCAGCATACAGCCCGCGGGGCAGCAGAGGGTCAGGCATGTCCCTAAGGAACTCCTTCAGCAGAGCAGCCACATCATGGACACTGTGTTCCTGGTCCAGCTGTACATCCACACCCAGGTCAAAATTCTCCCTCAGCTGAGGGACATTCAGAAGAAAGGGTTAGTGTCAGGTGACGACCAGGACGTGGGGTCTTTCAAAAAACGGGAAGTCAAACATCAGCAGATTATTTTTGAATCCTGATGAAAACAGACACAGAGAGGAAACAGATTCAGTTCTAACAGAAATGAACTCCTGACTCTGCTGACCCAATGTCCGCCAGAAATCAACATGACGTAGAGCAGGGGTGCCCACACTTTGTCTTGTCAGCTGCTTTTCAAATAACAAGGCTGAAGTGATATACCTAGATTGAAGACTCCACATATATTCAGTAAATATATTTAGAGATGAAGAGAATAGGATAAAAATACAATTTACCTATATAAACTGGATATACTTTTCTCTTCATTATGTTATATATCCATCCAAAATGCAAAAAGAGGAAATGGGAACAAGAGACTACATGTTTTGAGCAGGTAATTTATTTGAAGAGAACAATTTAACTGAAATGGGCTGTTCATCAGCTGATCAAAAGTTTAAGACCACATCCTTTAGAAGCCCAAATCTGTGCAAAAATTTGGATTCCATGTCATTTTCTGTCAAGTAATCACACTGTCAAGACCTCTTGATGGGGAAAGCAAAAAAACTCACTGCCTTCGAATGTGGCAGGATTGTTGAACTGCATAGACAGACCTCTCACAGCGTGCCATCGCTGCTGAGGTTGGACGCAGTAAGACAGTCATTTTGCATTTCTTAAAAGATCCTGTGGTTTATGGACCAAAAAAAATCAAGTGATGGACCCAAAAAAATCTCAGCGGCACTGAGCCGGAGGATCCGAATGGCTGTCCGTCAACACACGGGACGATCCTCATCCCAAATTAAGGCTATTACTGGTGCTGACTGCAGCCCAATAACCATCAGACGGCATCTGCAAAGGAACAAAAAACGTCTTCTAAGGCCACGTCTCCTTCAACGCCACAAAATTGCCCGTTTGGCCTTTGCAAGGGAGCACCAAACATGGGGCGTTCAAAGTTGGTAGAAAGTTTTATTCTCTGATGAGAAAAATTTTAACCTTGATGGTCCCTACTGGCATGACAAGGAGATGCCACCTGAGATTTTTTCAACACGGCACAGCGAAGGACGCGCCATCATGATCTGGGGTGCAGGGGCGTCAAACAGCAGCTGGCGACGTGGAGATGTTGCAGTGGGCATCCCTTATGACTGAGGGCCCTCGTCCGTGTGGTGATGACTGGGTTTTTCAGCAGGACAATGCTTCAATTCAAAATGCCCGTCTGACAGAGGATTTTTTTTAGGACAAAAACATCACTCTTTTGGATCATCTTGGATGTTCCCCTGATGTAAATCCAATTGAGAACATTTGGGGATGGATTGCAAGGGAAGTTTACAAAAATGGACATTAGTTCCAGACAGTGGATGTCCTTCGTGAAGCCGTCTTCACCACTTGGAGCAACATTCCTACAAGCCTTTTGGAAACATTCGTATCATGTATGCTAACACAAATTTTTGAAGCGATTAACAATAAAGGTGGAGCTACTCAGTACTGAGTCTTTTGAGACTTTAATTTCTGTTTCTTTTGAGCTATGGTCTTAAACTTTTGATCAGCTGATGAACAGCCCATTTCAGTTAAATTGTTCTTTTCAATAAATTACCTGCTCAAAACATTTGTCTCTTGTTCCCATTTCCTCTTTTTGCATTTTGAAACTCTACTTAGAACCTTCTTAAGATACAACAGTGCAAAATGCAAATTCTGATTTTGATCAGGAGTGTATATATGTTAGTGTTTGACACATATTATTCTCACTTAATCCCAGTGATAAGCATCTTAAAATAGAATTACATCCCTGATTTTTTTAAATACTACCATTATTTTTATTTGTTATGGCTCATGATCTACCAGCAATCCTTAAGATTAACTGATAGATCCCTATCTACCTACTGGGCACCCCTGACATGGGGGGATCGAAATGATAAGATGTAATAGATGCGCAATAATATCAGTTAGCCAATCTTGTTATTTGTGACATTGTTATCAATTTTCCTGTGATAATAAAAATTCAATAACAAAATACCTGGGTTTTGACAAATTTGCTGCAGTAGCAAAATAAAATCAGCTGAGAGGAAACAAAAGAGGAAGTTTCTGACCTGTCTCACTCTCTTTTTGGAGCTGCCCACTCTGAAGATCCCTACAGTCTGAAGACCTGAGTGGACAAGACACAGACGTATCCTCAGCATTTATCAAAACCTTTATTTTATTACAGTTGGATAAGGACCATATAGACCTGTGTTTCCCCAACTTTATTTCTGAGGATCCAAACTTTTAAAGATAAGGAACATCTTTGTGATCTTTTCGTCGTAGTAGAAAAATCCAATCAACAAAATATCTGGACTGTCATAAAGGTATTTTGTAAAACTTATACTTGTGACCCAGTGAATCAAGTTTCAAGGCTGAGTCACAATCAGATGGACAAAAGAATCAGGTTAATTTTTAAAAATAATGCATCCTTCAAAATCAAATAATAAATTAAACAGCAATAATCTAAGTTTTGCATTCTTTCTCTATGGGCCTTTACTAATTGACCAATGACCCATTACTGGTTCGCACAGGAATTGGAGACCACTGCTATACGTATATTAAGGTCAGTGAATTCCAGGAAAGCGGCCGGCCCCGACGGAGTATCAGGCAAGGTACTAAGAGCATGTGCTGACCAGCTGAGTGGAGTCTTCACTGAGATCTTCAACCTGTCCCTATCACTGTCAGTTGTCCCACCCTGCCTTAAAACCTCCACCATCATCCCCATCCCCAAAAAGTCAGCGGCGGACAGCACAAATGACTACAGGCCTGTTGCACTTACGCCTGTAGTCATGAAGTGCTTTGAGAGACTGATATGCAAGCACATCAGGACCTGTCTGCCTCCCACTCTGGACCCACACCAGTTTGCCTACAGACCAAACAGATCCACAGAGGACGCTATCACCATAGCGCTCCACACCGCGCTGAGTCATCTGGAGCACCAGGGAAGCTACGTGAGGATGCTCTTCCTGGACTTCAGCTCAGCCTTCAACCACATCATCCCGGAGATCCTGAAACGGTCCAGAAACTGTCCCACCTGGGCCTCTCCTCCCCCATCTGCCTGTGGGTCAAAGACTTCCTGACGGACCGCCCACAATCTGTCAGACTCGGCCACCACCTGTCCAGCACCATCAAACTCAGCACCGGTTCCCCACAAGGATGTGTCCTGAGTCCCCTCTTGTTTTCACTATACACATCTGACTGCTCTCCGACCCATCTCTCAAACACCATCATCAAGTTTGCGGATGACACCACCGTGGTCGGGCTCATCTCAGGGGGGGATGAGTCTCACTACAGAGATGAGGTCAACAGACTGACTGCGTGGTGTTCAGTGAACAACCTTCAACTGAACACCACAAAAACAAAAGAACTTATCCTGGACTTCAGGAAGGGCAGAGCAGATCTGGCCCCTCTCTACATCCACGGCAAATGTGTGGAGAGGGTCCACTCCATGAAGTTCCTGGGCGTGCAAATCTCGGATGATCTCTCCTGGTCTGTAAACACCACAGCGGTGGTGAAGAAAGCTCAGCAACGTCTCCACTTCCTGAAAGTGCTCAGGAGAAACAACCTGGAGGAGAGGCTGCTGGTCACCTTCTACAGAGCCGCCATAGAGAGCATCCTAACGTACTGCATCACAGCGTGGTATGCAGGGTGCTCAGCCGCAGACAGGAAAGCCCTGCAGAGAGTCATTAACACAGCCCAGAAGATCACTGGCTGCTCCCTGCCCGGTCTGGAGGATATCGCCAACTCTCGCTACCTCAGTAGAGCTGGCAACATCATCAAGGACTTGTCCCATCCCAGTAACTCTCTGTTCGACCTGTTACCATCAGGCAGACGGTACAGGTCACACAAAACTAGGACAAATAGACTGAGAGATAGCTTCTTCCCAAAAGCTATCTCAGTGATGAACAATAACAAAAGAACTGGTTAAAATAACCAACACATTCATTCACTATCTACTGATCATATTGATCACTGTGCAATAAGAAACTATGATAACTGTGCAATAACAAATTATATGTGAAATAACGAACTATACCAATGTGCAATTTTTACAAACTCAAACTGCTGCTACTATACGGTATATATTTATCACTAACTTTTACTATTATTATTATTATTATTATTATTGTTAGTACTATTATTTTATAACTCTTCTTTTCTTGCTGCTTGATTTTTGTTTAGCTTTGTTAAATTAAACAGCAATAATCTAAGTTTTGCATTCTTCCTCTATGGGCCTTTACTAATTGACCCATCACCCATTACTGGTTCGCACAGGAAGTGGAGACCACAGCTGTACAGTAGGCCTGATCTTCAGTTCAATGTGTGGACTGTGTTGTGACTTTTCTGACCGTAGGTTAGGATGTGGGCACAGCAGTGGTCCACAACTCGTGGCACTTGTCTGTAAATAGGGTTGAGACTCAGTTTGGTCTGAGTTCTGGTCTCTGAACACCCAGTTCCACTGCTCAATGACTTTTTCAAATCCAGTTCGGCAGGATGAGAGAGCTGCAGCGCCTCCAACAGGCGGGACTGACTTTCAACAAGGTCGGAGATCGAGTCGACTGACAGGCCTCCCTGCCGAGAAGAGGAAGGAGAGGAGAGTTGGGGGAGAGAGACACAGTTCGGCTGTTCCAGTTTTTGTCCCACTGCATTTGAATTTACAGCCGTACTGTGTTTTTGGACACTTACCCTTCTGTGTCCTCGTCCACTGTTGTCCAGGAAGGTTGGTGATAGTGGTTTGAGTTGAGGTTCCTCAGAGTTAGAATAAGGGCCCTGTGCCTTGGTACGAATGAACTGTTTCTCAGCTCTAAATCTCAGGACTGTGGCCTCCAGGTCCAGACAATCTCGTCTGCTCTCCTTCACTGCATCCTGACGACGTTTGTAAGCTCGGTCGTTGGCGATGACCTGAGAGAGAGGGATTCCAAATGCCTTGGGCGCAGTTTCTGAGGATGAGACACAGTTACTTTGGTTTTGGTATCTAATTATTTACACATTTTATAATTTTTTATTTCATTCTATACCTGATGTTTGAATGGATCTGGGTGGATTTTATTTGCCCCTCAGCAGCTGGATACCAGCTGCCTAACTTCAAGTTAGTTACAAGTAAGGTACAAATAAAAAAACTTTTCGTGGTGTGAGGAAATTTCAAATTGTTGTTGATTGTTCATTTTTGCACCTTTTTAAATTATGAATCTATGTTTACATAGCAAGATAACATTATTAGATTTAATAATAGCATATTTCAGGAGCTAAAAAACTGTAAATTTATAAAATTGTAAAGGAACTACTTTATACTTCATTTAAAACCTAATAGTGTAGATTGTTGCTCTAATTCAGATCATGGTGCCTAACAAAAATCTCATCATGGATATTTTTAAATGTGGATTTTCCTGAAGTCTGTTTTTGCTTTAACAGCACAGCAGCTGCAGGAAAGTTTTCCTCCTCTGGGAATGTAAAGGGATTGAAAAACATGGACAAAATATGTACAAAATAACTTCCAGAGATGTTTTTTTCCTTTTTTCTGTGAAGAAACAGAAGAAGAGCGAAGAGATCCTCTGGTCTCTTCAGTCCTCAGCTCTCCCTCTGGGATTTATCTTCTTAACTAGGGATTAATCTGTCACCTGAGGAACTTTTTTTATCCAGCACTCTCATGACCTTAAATTGCAGCCAGGGGGCGCTCTGCCAGCTACTCATGTTCTGTCTTCATTAAAAGCTAAGACGCTGCATACTGGATTTAAAGCATCACGTTGACGTCAGCTTCAGTTTAATCCTAGGAAACGCACCGTCTCATACAGAAAGAAATCAGTGATTTGAGAGACAGGTCAGGGGTTGATCCCTGGCTGCCTGTGTTCATATGTGCATATGTGCTATTTTGAACCCTGATTGGTTGAAATCCTGCTTGTAAATTTGCTGCAGAGATATAAACTGACCACTGGTAGGAGCAGAGGACCAGCAGCTCATGGGCATACATAACTGATTATCTCCATATACATTGTTGAAGGTGAATCTCCAACAGTAAAACCGTTGTCCCCCAGGTTCTCAACTAGTTATAAGTATAAATAGTTATAAGTGATAAGGTGGGAAGACACCACTCACCCTGCTCCTTCTTCTCCCTGGAAAAAGAGTCAAACTTCCTGCGCAGGGATTTTCTATGTTTCTGTGTTTCTGTGCAAAAAAAGATAGTGGAAAAAACTCTTCAGTTCAGATGTCGGACAGCAGAGAAAATTGCTCTAGGTCGTTCTTCATATCTTCAGCTCTTGGCCAAGTCTGGAGACAACACTGATAATAACTACCAGAAAGCAGGAGGAGATAAACCAACTGAGAAATGTGCAGCTAGCGTTATCAACTGATTGATTAAAACTCTGGATTCAGGACAACTACCCAGTTCCAGCAGCAGCAGTCACGAAAGAAGCAGTAACAGCAGGACTAATAAAAAGGAGCAGGAACAGCAGCAAGAACAGTAACAGCAGCACAAACACCAGGAGCAAGAAGAGGAGCAAAAACAGCAGTAGTAACAGTAAATGTTATAACTACAGTAACAGCAGATGAAGAAACAAAGCGAGAAGAAACAGAGGGAGTTAAAACAGGAGCAGTGACATCAGAAGCAGTAACAGGAACAGTAACAAGAGGAGCTGTAGCAACAGCAATAACAAAAGGAGCAGTAGTAACAACAGCAGTACCTGCAACAGCAATAACAAAAGGAGCAGTAACAGCAGGGGTAACAACAGGAGCAGTAACAGCAGCACATGTAACAACAGCAGCAGTAACAGCACAATCTGTAACAAAAGAACACTAATAACAGTAGCAAAAACAGGAGCAGTAACAGCTGCAGCAGTAACAAGAGTTACAACAGGAGAAGTAACAGCAGCAGTACCAACAGGAACAGTATCAACATTCAGATTTTCCAGGCAACAGACTTTTCCATAATGCATCAGTGATGAATGTTGAAGCTTGACATTTAACTCTTATTCTTTAATTACTTTTAATTTTTCATGTTTTCAGTGTTTCCTCTCGGCCTCCCTCCTTTCCTTCTTCCTTTCTATCTCCCCTATCACCTCCTTACTTCTCTCCCACTTTTGATTTTTTTCCCTTTCCCTCGTCTGATTGGATTTAAATAAACTCCTGGTCTTTGGGGAATAACACAGTGAAGTTCCCACCAGCACAGGAAATTAATGTTTATTTGCAGAACACACACAGATACAGGCACAGACACACACACAGACAGACACACACACGCACACACACACGCACACACCTCTTCTTCTCCAGCTTGTCCCTCCTGCTCCCTCCCCAACAACCTCCCTTCCTTCTCCATTTTCCTCATTCTCTCCTGTTTTCAATCCCAGACTGATTATTCTCACAACCTGACTTGGAGCTCAGACAAGACACTGTTTGTTCCTGTATATATGGAGAACGTGTCAATGAAAACAAAAATAGTAAACAAGTTCTCACTGTCACTGCATCCTCAGAATAAATACAGCGAAACACCGTCATCTGCAACAGAACTATATGGACTACAGATTATGGCTTATTCATTGGGAGGAGATTGAAAGACGCCATTCTTATCAAACTGGACATCTTTGAACAGAGGAGGAGGTCTCAGATCTCACATCAGCCCAGTTGAGGTAGCCACAGGTGCTTAAGGCCCCTCTAATGTGGGCATGTTCCTTAGTCTCAGCATCCTCTTGTGAAGGTATGTGTCTGGCTGTGTGGCTAGGCTTCTGATCACCCCAGGTTTGTGTTGTAAATTGTAGGTGATCACATTAGAGGGGCCTTAATCAACCGTGGCTACTCCAACTGGACTTACTCCAAAGCCATAAAAACTACCAAACATAACAGTGAGGATAAGGAAAACAAACAGAATAACCTCGTTATTCTATATGTTGCTGGGACCTTTGAAAAACTTAGAAGACTCTTTAATAATCATCAGATTCTAGTCTATTTCAAGCCGACCAGCACTCTTAGACAGAAACAAATTAATCCGAAAGACAAAATACCCCAAAGCAAAGATGCACATGCAGAACCAAGCGATGAGGACTGCCCTGACCTCTACATTGGTGTAACCAAACAACCACTGTACAAACGCACGCACAGAAGCCCCAACAGAATGAATCTGTGTGAGGTTAGTGCAGCTGAGAGAGCAGGTGAGTGGCGAGACTGATGCTGGACTGTGTACAGGTGATATTATTTCCAGTAATTGTTCCTGTCCTCTTATAAGCAGGACCCGCGTCCACAGGAGGAGAGAACCGGCTGACAGAGTCGTAATAGCCGGGCAACTGTTTTAATTGTAGAAAATAAAACTGTGTGTTGAACTTCGAATCTGAGTGATTGGTGTTCAGAGGACTCACATTCTACCACAATCTGATATTGTTAAACACTTTTAGTTTGATGTTTTCTCCAGGGAGCTGTCATCTGGGGCCTGCAAAGTTGTTATCTAGGGGCTCAACTGTCCACACTCACTAACCTTGAATTTCTTTTTGTGAATAATAAGTACTCATCTATCCATCTATCTGTTTTGACACTACACACTGATGCCACAATGACCAAGCCAAGAAAAAATGTTTTAGTTGTATTTCTTGAACATTCTTCCTCTTCTTCTTCTTCTTCTTGTTCTTTCGGCTTATCCCGTTTTTCAGGGGTTGCCACAGCAAGTCAGCAACTTCCATCTCACCCTGTCCTCCGCATCCTCCACTCCAACTCCAACCACCTCCATGTCCTCCCTCACTGCATCCATAAATCTCCTCTTTGGCCTTCC
>JAFBJS010000740.1:573851-587713 GCA_016785265.1 Paraplagusia blochii
CCATGTCTAGCATTCTTCTCCCAATATAATCACTGTCCCTCCTCTGAACATGTCCAAACCATCTTAATCTGGCTTATCTAGCTTTTTCTCCAAACCTCCCCATCTGTGTTGTCCCCCTGATTACCTCGTTCCTGATCCTGTCCATCCTTGTCACCCCCAAAGAGAATCTCAGCATCTTTAACTCTGCCACCTCCAGCTCTCCCTCTTGTCTTCTACTTATTCCTAGTGTCTCTATTCCATACATCATGGCTGGTCTCACAACTGTCTTGTAAACCTTTCCCTTCACCTTAGCTGACACCCTTCTATCACAGATCTCTGCAGAAACCTTTCTCCAGCTGTTCCATCCTGCCTGTACTCTATTCTTCACCTCTCTTCCACAGTCTCCACTGCTCTGAACAGTTGAGCCTAAGTATTTGAACTCCTCCACCTTCTCCACCTCTGCTCCTCGTAATCTCACCACTCCGCTGTTACCCTTTTCATTCACACACATGTACTCGGCCTTGCTACGACTGACCTCCATTCCTCTTCTCTCCAGTGCAAACCTCCACCGCTCTAGGTATTTCTTAAACATTAAAACTCTAAAATCCAACCTTTTGGGATGCTGATCTTAAAATCCAAGTCCAGTTCCTCCAGATGGTACAGTGCTACCTCCCGTAAACGAGCCCGCTCTAGCTCTGACAGGGTCTGAATTGGAACCGGCTGGAGGCGAACGCTTTGCCCCAACATGGTGGTTCCAGTGTGGTTGGCCTGGAAAACACAGAGGAGCAACATCATTATCATCACCAATGTTATTATCATAGACATAGATGATAAAGTCATCTGTGAGGTCTGTCTGTCTCTGTCTCTTTCCCTTTCCCTGCTGTTGTCTGGTGTTGGGTAATTGGTGTCATCACGGACACCTGTGTCTTTGTCATTAGTCTCACTCGTGTCACCTGGTGTCCTTAGTATGTATATATATATATATATATATATATATATATAGAGAGAGAGAGAGAGAGAGAGAGAGACAGACAGACCTCCCAGTGCTGCGTTTAGAATGATCAGAACCCCACCAAAACTGGACCTAGCGCAGATATCTATGCCTCCAAACCGCTCTCCTCCTGGGAACCCCTGAAACGCAATGAACAGATCCCTGAAGAATAGGACCTGCTTTGTGTCTTTCCCGGAAGACTAACAACAGGTCAGTCCTGGGACCAGAGGCTGCTTTTCCCTCCCTCCCTTCCGCCCTCTTCTTTGGGACATCAGGAGCCGTCCCTTAAAGGGTGGGCAGAGACCCATCACTGCAGTCTCCTGGGGTGGTTGCTGCTACTCCCCAAGTTCCGCAGTCCGGACTGGGGGACAGGAAGAGGGGCAAAGATCTGGACCACATGTTGGGTGCTCAACTGGACTGGCTGCGGATGGGCCTGAGTGCCTACTCGCAGAGCAACTGGCACACGTTACCCAGAAACTACCCCTGGTGCTTCCTAAAGCTTGTAAAGAACATAATGTCATGGCTGTCTTGAGTTTCCAGTTGTTTTTACAAATCTGATGAATGATTGGAACATATGGATACTTTTTTGTCACAAAATACAGTCATGGAGTTTGATTCTTTTATGACTTTATTGGGGGTAAGCTGAAAATGTGACCAAATTAGCTGGGTCAAATATACCATATTTTCCACACTATAAGGCGCACCGGATTATAAGGCGCACCTCTAATGAATTACCTATAAAGAAAAAAATCATACATAAGGCGCACCGCATTATAAGGCGCATACATTAAAAGCTTCAGTAGTGGCTGCTGTTGCGTTATGCATCCACTAGATGAAGCTGCACTCAAGCGAATGTCAACAACACAGTCAGACTAGTAGTGGAGGGGAAGGTTTACTCGATTCAGTACATTACGGCAAATTAAACGTTAGTGCAATGACAGTCAGACGCGTCCGTGCTCTGAAGAACTTTATTCACGATTACAGTGAACTTATAACTTATTTCCAGACTCTAATTGCGGCACCGCTCCCTGCAGCTTCACTCTCACACTCTCACATCCACACAGCTCTAACCACGCCTCCCCACACTTGGAAACGTTAACCCTTTAACTGCTGTAAAAAACCTTATACCCATTACAATACGCTCGTGCATTTATTCTAAAAGTACATTGGTGAATGAAAATGCACGCGTCACACAGTCACATATCCCAGCATGCACACGCTTCTTGTAGTTGTGAGACCTGTTGCGGCTCAGTATTGGTCCATATATAAGGCGCACCGGATTATAAGGCGCAGTGTCAGCTTATGAGAAAATTCGTGCACTATTTAGGTGCGCCTTATAGTGCGGAAAATACGGTACATACAGCAACACGAATGAGCAATTTTGGAGACTTAGAAAGTTGTGTCAATGACATGAGCTCCATAGCATGGCCTCTTGACTTTCTTGTGAGTGATCACAAGTGACTGCAGCTGGTGACTTCTCTGAAGCCATTTAAAAAGGGCTCATTGGACAAACGCTACAATGGAAAAAGTCAAAGGCGCTCAGCACAGATCTGCGAAAGAGAATCATTGACTTAAACAAGTCAGGAAAGTCACTTGGAGCCATTTCAGCAGCTGCAGGTTCCAAGAGCAACAGTGCAAACAATTGTTTGTAGTATATAGTGCATGGCACTGTTTTGTCAAGAAGGAACCCCAAAAGCGGCACCTTATAGCTCGACTAATGTTTGCTGCTGATCACATAGACAAAGATAAGACCTTCTGGAGGAAAGTTCAGTGGTCAGATGAAACAAAAATTGAGCTGTTTGGCCATAACACCCAGCAACATGTTTGGAGGAGAAATGCTGAGACCTTTAACCCCAAGAACACCATGCCTACCTTCAAGCATGGTGGAGGTAGTATTATGCTGTGGGCCTGATTTGCTGCCAATGGAACTGGGGCTTTACAGGGAGTCAATGGGACAATGAAGAAGAGAGATTACCTTCAAATTCTTCAAGAAAACCTGAAGTTACCAGCCAGAAGGTTGGGAATTGGGCGCAGTTGGGTGTTCCAACAGGACAATGACCCCAAACACACATCAAAAGTGGTAATGCAATGGCTAAATCAGGCTAGAATTTAGGTTTTATAATGGCCTTCCTAAAGTCCTGACTTAAACCCCATTGAATCATGAGGACAACGCTGAAGAAACTAGTCAATGTCAGAAAGCCAACAAGAGGAGTGGTCAAAGATTCAACCAAATACTTGCCAGAAGCTTGTGGATCGCTACCAAAAGCTCAGCTAATTGAAGTGAACATGGCCAGGGACATGTAAACAAATATTAGCATTGCTGTATGTATATTTTTGACCCAGCTGGTTTGGTCACATTTTGGGTTTACCCATAATAAAGTCATAATAAAATGTATTTGTGACAAAGAAGTATGTGTTCCAATCATTCTATCAGAGAAAAATCAGATTTGTAGAAATAACTGGAAACTCAAGACATCCATGACATTATGTTCTTTACAAGTGTATGTAAACTTTTGACCATCACTGTATACACTATATATGTATATGTATATATATGTAATATATGTATATATATATATATACACATATATCTATATATATATATCAGTTTCCCATAGATTCTGTTATATATATATATATATATATACGTTCAATTAGATCAAGCTACCGATATGATAGGACATACTTAGTCATCACAATTGTCATCCTTACAACTAAAACTTTAACACATTCAAGAAGAAAAAATATTCCATGCTACATTTCTTTTTCACAATTGGAACGAGCACCAGGAACAAAAATGAAGATCAGGAATAAGAACTATGCAGTTACCTTAGGTCAGTACAAGGAACACTAGTAAAAATCAGCAAATCAGCAAGTTGTGACTATATAATATTGAAACTTTTTTTCTCTGAGCACCAGAACCGATTGATTCACTTGCATGACAAAAAGAACAATAACTATTTAGTTCCTGGCAAATGTAGTAGCCGTATCATGTGAAGACTGATCTCCTCAGTCAGACTTTGGTATCAACATCTTGCGTTTGAACCTGCTCTGGACCTTCAAATTGGTTCCAGGTTCTTCTGGGTTCCATTAAAATGCGGTCACACCCGCACTCTTTTTCTGTAGTTTCTTTTCTTTAGTTGTCAGTTCCTGTCACTGCTCTCTCTTTGGTGAACTGGAACCACATCAGAGACTGGTTTAATTTAAAAACCAGTAAACAAGTTAGTTGGCTTTGGCAGCAGGATATCCTAGATTTGCATCAATTCCACTCCATGGCCTTGGGGTTTAGTTGAGACTGAAACAAATTCTTCCCAAGAAAATCTATCTACTTTGGAAGAAGATAGTCTGCAGTGAAACAAACCCCCTGAATCTGACTTTGCTGTACCTGCACATTTAATCTCAGGGTTTTTCTTTCAAAAATAGTTTGTCAGTGTTTCAGATGAACAGGCTCTCTTGAGTTTTCAGTTATACTACAACTACTATTATTATGTACAAAAATATCAATCAAAGAAAAGATGCTTTCCACCAGACTCTAGCTCTTAGAACTCCTTTCCATCTGCAGTCCCTGAGACAGACAAAACGCAAACACCTAACATAGTACAATAATAAAAACGTAAATAAAAAAAGAGCAACTGATAATAAATATCTATAGAGCTGAATACATTTCATGTAGTCCTGGTTAGTTCAGTTAATAAATAAAAAGTGATGTAATAAAAATGTTTAAATGCGGTACCTTTTATTTTATTAATTTTAGTTTTTTCATTCATTTATTGTCATCCTCTGAGGGTGTAGAGCTGGTCCAGTGTTCCACGACCAGAACGAAAACCGCATTGTTCCTCTTGAATCCGAGGTTCGATTATTGGCCGAATTCTCCGTTCCAATACCCTGGAGTAAACTTTCCCTGGGAGGCTGAGGAGTGTGATCCACCGATAGTTGGAGCACACCCTCTGGTCCCCTTTTTTAAAAATTTTAATTTTAATTTTAACTCTGATATTTCCCCTGATACCTCATTTTCACAAAAACAATTATACGTCTGATTCTTTTATGACTTAATTATGAGTCAATTAAAAATACGACTGCTGGGTCAAATATGTGCATACATCAATATTAATTCTTGTTTTCATGTCCCTTGGCCATGTTCACTTCAATAAGGCACTCTTGGTAGCTTCTGGTTCCTGATATCTCTTAATAGAATTGGTGCAGTTCAGTTATATTTGTTGGCTTTCTGAGACTTGTTTCATTAGCATTGTCTACATGCTCTCAATGGGGGTTATTTGTTGGAATTGTGCTTTAGCCATCCCATTACCACTGTTGTTGTGTGTTTAGGGTCATTGTCCTAATCCCAACTACCTCTCACTGCATCCACAAATCTCCTCTTTGTCCTTCCTCTTCGTCTCTTACCTAGTAGCTCCATCAGTAGCTACCAACAAAACCACTGCTCCTCCTCTGAACATGTCCAGACCATCTTGATCTAGCTTCTCTAGCTTTTTCTCCAAGACTTTCTGTCTGTCTCCTAGGAATAGCTTCCTGTTTGACGCAGACTTAATGCGCTGTATAATACAAACAGTGTCAGTTCTTGGACAGTAGACACTCATTTTTCACACTTTTCACCATTTTTGCACCATTCTGTTGACTATTGGGCAAATATGACCTGTTCTTTTGACACACACCCTGTTGGCACCTTAGGTACTAACCGCTCGCAGACACCAAGTAGGAAAGCACTTGGCTAGAGAAGTCCCCACATGTGTCTTTGTACCAGAGCAGCAGACCTTCAGCTCAATACAGTACTGATTTGCTCCAATGTAAGGAGAGAAAAGAGCGGCAGCTTAGTTTATGTAATAATTCTCCATTAGTTTCAGGAGCAGTAGCTGATCATCAGGCTTTATTATCAGTGAGCATTGGAGCAGAGAAAGAGTCAGGTCTAAACCCCAGGCTGTCTAACCACTGCTGGTGCTGTTCCAACTGTACTATGGCGCTTATATAATTCTTCAAGCCTGAGGCTGGTCACACTAAAGGATGCTGTACTGTTGGACCCTTGAATAAACGTTCTATTGAGATTTTTCCTAGCAGTCTGATCATCACTGTGAGTATAGGACTGTGATAAAAACATAATTTTTCTTCTGCAACACAAATTCTTATCGAAGAAAAAATCTTTTTTTGTTTTTTAGACATTTGTCTCCTTCAAAGTAGGGATGGACCGATGTTATCAGCAACCTTTTTATTATCGGGACAAATATATCAGTATCGGTTTTTCTACTGATATTCAAAATCTGATGCTGCAGAGTCGAAACTCACAAATACGCTGGACTTCCTCACTGACACTAAATTATGTCATCACTTAGGCACAACAACAATGATTGCTGCTTCAGTAAATGTCTATGGTCCTTGGAGCTTGGTCCGTGGAGTTTGTCATGTCATGGTCGTGGTCATGT
The DNA here is from genome assembly GCA_016785265.1 of Paraplagusia blochii. Taxonomy (NCBI): domain Eukaryota; kingdom Metazoa; phylum Chordata; class Actinopteri; order Pleuronectiformes; family Cynoglossidae; genus Paraplagusia; species Paraplagusia blochii. Next base: position 580,254 of record JAFBJS010000740.1, read on the forward strand.
GAGGGTGGGGGCTAAGATTTTAACACTTTATCACGAGGCATTTTTATGCAGCACAGTAAAGAAAAACAACACAGAATGGACTCACGACAACACAGCTTGTTGCAAGTCAGAATGCAACATTGAGGGATGTGGAGCCAAAATTAAACAACTAAAGCAACCAGATACATTTACAAATTATTTTACTGACAAGTAAAATAATTTGTAAATGTATCTGAAAAGGCAGATACAATGTATCTAGAAAAGGCACTAGATGAAGTAGTTATTAAAGAGCCCAAATTAGTATTAGTAAGTGCCTATTACTCCTGATGCTGTAATTGATGCTTGTCTGGAATTTGTTACTTTTGAAGGCAGACCATTCGCTTTAATGGACCTCGGATTTTGGAAAATAATCGACCCATTGCAACATGTAAACGGTTGAAACAGTTTTGTCTTTCTATACATGTCTATAACTATTTATTAAAAATGAAAGTTTCTTTTTTTCCTCAAGCTCGTCTGGGGTGATCCCAAGGCGTTCCCAGGCCAGCCGGGCAACGAGCTTGAGGAAGTGTCTAGGGAGAGGGAAGTTTGGGCGTCCCTCCTCCGAATGTTGCCCCCGCGACCCGGCTCCGGATAAGTGGATGAAAATGAATGAATGAATGAGTTTCTTTTTTTGTTATTGTGACTTTGTGATTCACACCACAGCACACAACCAACCTCTGCATTGAACCCATCACCAAAGTGAGCGGTGGACATCACCAAAGTGAGCAGTGGACAGCTTTTAAGTGCTCAGGGAGCAGTGAGTGGAGACGATACCATGCTCAGCGCACCCCAGCGGTAACTTGGCAGTAGGGGGATTCAAACCGGGGACCTCGCAGACCCAAGTTTGCTTCCTTAACTACTTGGCCACCAACTGCCCTATTTATAGATATGAACACATATGACACATGACAAGAAACATAATAAAGTGTTCCAGGAACAGTGTTTTTTGTTCTAACCGGTTGGGGAAACGTCAAAGTTTAGGGTGGAATCCAAAACTAAAAAAGTTTCGTTTTTTAACCAACCAATTGGCAAAACAATCTGGTTTGAAGCCCTAGTGGGATCAACATGTCAATAAATCCAAAACACAGTAAGACTTCTGGAACTGTCCTACCAAAAGTCTGTGTATTCTTCTTTGAAGGTGTAGGCTTTTCTTCTGTCTCCTCTTCAGCTAAGACAATTTCCTTTGTCTTCTCTTTTTTTGTGAATTTGTGAACTTGGGGGGTTTCAGTTAAGCGACCACATCAGTATTAAACAAAAGCAAGTTGTAAATTTTTGTGGCCTGCTGTCAACTGTTGTGACCTGCTAACAAGCTGTTAAGGGCAGTAAAGTGCTGTGTCTGTCCTGTGGTTCCTGCCTCGTGGGTGAGCTGTTTGTTTTTGTTCTCAGATCCAGTGATAAATGTTCAGACTGTGCTGTGATTGTTAACAGATGCTTCCTTTGCTGCTCTGACTCACTTCTCCGCTCTGTTTTTTTTTTTTTTTTAATTAACCATGAAGATTTCAAGTCACATTTAACCCTTATCCACAATTAGACCAAAGTTAGCAGACGTTGACGTCAAAAGAATCCAATGTACTGTGAAGCCATAAATCATCTTCTTCGCTGTCTTAAAATCACATTGAAGGAGTTAAAGAAAAAGAAGCTGTTTCTGTCCTAGTAGTCTGGTTACGACTGACAGCAGGAGTTGGTTATCTCAGAAGGAGCACAGGGGTCCAGTTCCATAACATGTAGTTGTTATGGCACAAACTGACCACAGGAGGCTGCAATAGGTCACTTCATGTGTTTGTGAACTAAAAATTGCAGATTTTTTATCAGACTTTAGTCAGTGGGCGTAAGAATGGTCTCCAAACATACGTCACACCAGGCAGTTAGACATTTGTATATTTTACCCTTTTTTATTAGTCATTAGATGGTGATTCTTCCAATTTTAGATGTTAAGTGTCTGTTGTCAGCCAGCTTTGTTGTTAATGTTTTCATTAACAAAAATTAAATTAAGACATTAATTAAGTAAAGAAGAAAAAAAGTGAATCTAACAGTACTTAATAGGAATGTTCAACCTATTTTGTCTCCTCATATTTGCTTACTTATGTAACAATGGCAAGATCTTTGTCATTTTTCCCTTGATAATAAAAATCTGATAATACAATGCTTGGGTTTTACCAAATTTGCTGAAATCACACACATTGATTGATTGCGGAATCAGTAATTGGGTGTTTGGAAAATGTGAAGTCAGATCTGTTTTTTAGTCAGTGGGCATGAGCTTGTGAACCTTAGATGGCATCTTTGTAAGTTCAAAATATTACATGTCTACTGCCAGTGTGTTATTCTCTGACCTAGGACCAGACAGGAGTTCAGTGTAAAACTACTAAAACAGAAGAACCAGAAGAAGTGCAGACACAGAGACAAGAAACCCACACACACCCATACACTCTCACAACAAGAGTCACTTACTCTCAGTCCAATCTGACGGCAGGCTCCTAATTCAGCTGATAATCCAGTCGTCCGTCAGAAATAAACAGACTGAGCCGAGCGCAGAGTGGATGGAATTAGAGCAGCAGAAGAGGGAGACATGGGATGAGGAGGAGCTCCTCAGCCAAACAACTGATAGGGGAGGAGAAGAGAGGAGAGAGAAAAAAAAGATGTGATGTCAGAGACATGAAAGCCTTTACTGAGGAGGGGGCAAAAAAAAACAAAAACAAATGGAAAAGGCAGAAAGTTGGCCAATGTTTGTGTTATAAAGTCAGGTAAATAAGAGTCAGAGAACTGTAATGGTACAGACTTGGGATGACCTACCAATAGATTCAGCCCAATATTAGTCTAATTATGCAATATCAGTAAGTTTATTATTGATTTCTCCCAAAATAAAAATACAAAACAACAATACTTGGGCTTTGCAAAATATGCTGAAATCAAAAAGAGTTTGAAGAAGAAGAAAAAGAAGAAGAAAATCCTTTATTTGTCCCACATGGGGAAATTTTTACGATTAATTTATTCATTTTGTACAAATTATAATATCAGTTGATATCGGAATAAGAAATTTGTTTAGACAATACAAAAGTTAACATGTGAGATCCATAGTAGTAATAATGTTAAGACCCTGCACTGTCTGTGTTCTTTTTCTGGTGAGTGTCTGTCCACCCGGTAACTGCAGTTTACGTTCACGACCTGACCTCTGACCTGGAGGATTCACAAGGTTCTTATGACATGCATTTCATTAGTCCAAGATTCAGTCACAAGTGTCTTCACTTGTCAGTTTTCTCTAAATTAGAAATAAACTCGCCAAATGAATGATTTGATTTTTAATTCTGAGACAGACAAAATGATAAATGGATAGCTTGATAGCTAGATAATCAAATAAATAGTTGGACTGTTAGATGGATAGATTTTTTTAAAACTTGTGACATTGTTGATACACACCACTGCACACAACAGAATGTCAGCTCTGCAATTGACCGATCATGAAAGTGAACAGTTTCAGACAACCTGGGAACAATGAGTGGTTTAGGGTTAGATGCCATGCTTAGAGGCCACTTAGATGTTGGTGGATTTGAACCCTGAACCCTCTGGATCCTAGTCTGGTTCGTAAACCACTAAGCCAGGCATGTCCAAACAGTTCCTGCTGGTTTTTGCTCCGACAAACCAAAAGCACATAGTTTGACCAATCAGGTGTCTGATGACTGTGATCAGTTGATTAAACCTGTCAAGCAATAGTGGCCCTTTGTGGAACAGTTTGGACATGCATGGCTTAGTGATAGACATAGACGGATAGAGTGACAGATAAAAAGTCAGACAGAGGGACAGACAAAGGACAGATATATAGACAGATAGACAGATATATAGTCAGACAATTTTTTTTTTAGATTTGACAATGGAACTTTAATAACTTGGTACAAATCTGTAGCTGTCACACTCCACCGACACTGGACCATACAATGGTCATATCGCACAGAACTGCTCTTTAACCTGAGGGACAGACAAAGGACAGATAGATAGTCAGAGGGAGGGGCAGACAGACAGACAGACGGATAGTTTCCCTAATCAATTGAACGTGACCATTTTCAGCCCGGTGATGACGAGTTAAAACAAACTCACAAAATGACACTACTGCCCCCTGCCGTCTAATGTTTAGAGTAACAACAATTTTTTTTTATTTGGATCCACTAGCATTAAGGTACAGAGAAAGAAACTGCCGTGATTTCAATTAATCTGACAGTTGTACAGTTGATAGTGATTTTTTGAAAATTTTACATTTTTAATTTTACAATTAAACTAAAACTTTATTTTGTCATGAACTCTTTAAAGGGACCTTACATTGACAAATCAAAAAACTAACAATATATTAAAGATTCTCATTCGAATCCAAATAGATTTATGTTAGCCAGCAAAAAGCAAAATGTAAGCCACAAAAGCTTAGACATTAACTCAAAATATAAGATATATCTGAAAAAAAAATAGAAAAGAAAGTATCAACTTTAAAAAATAAATAAATAATCAATCACACTGTATTTGTTTACCTGAGAGACTGTTTCCTTTGTTGAAGTTGGAGAATATATATGCTCATAACCCTTCATTCCCAGAGTGAGAGCCGACACTGCCAAACAGTTGAGAAACACGAGAAGAACGAGAAACCGGAGAAGAGGAGGAGGAGGAGGGACGAACATCTTCATTTTATCTTCATCATTCTCCTGACTCAGCTTTCATCACTACTGACCTCTGACCTTACTGACCTCTGAAGTTTAGTCTTAAGCAACTTCACATCTGTCTTACTTCATTCTTCTGTCATGATCATTCTCCCTGACTTAGGTGATGCCTTTAGAATCAAAGCAGATGAATAACAGGATCGACTAACTTACACAGGCTTCTACTCACTGCTCTATACAGTATATATGTATGTATATACATATATATATATATATATATATATTATATATATATATATATATATATGTGTGTGTGTGTGTGTATATATATATATATATAGTTAATCATATATGATAAATATATATATCATATATCATGGATTAAGACCGTAAATGTGAAAAAAAAGTTCTACAGCGTTGAAGGTTGAAACAGAAGGAGTGATGTTGAATGTTGTCAGTGGTTATGCTCCACAGGTAGGCTGTAAGTTAGCAGGAAAGGAAAAGTTTTGGAATGAGCTAGATTTGGTTGTAGAGAGCATCCCCAGGGGAGAGAGAGTGGTGATTGGAGCAGATTTTAATGGCCATGTAGGAGAGGGGAACAGAGGGGATGAGGAAGTGATGGGTTGGTTGGGAGTTAGGGATAGAAATTTGGAAGGACAGGCAGTGGTGGATTTTGCAAAAAGAATGGAAATGGCCGTGGTTAACACCTATTTCCAAAAAAGAGAGAAACACTGAGTGACATACAAGAGTGGAGGCAGGTCCACTCAGGTAGATTATATTCTGCGTAGAAGAGCAGAAGCAGACAGAGCAGAAGATCAGATGGTGGAAGTGAAGGAAAAAGGAATGTTGTGAAGAATTCGGAAAGGAAGTGAGGGTAGTTCTGGGCTGTGGTGTGGAACTCCTAGATGATTGGGATAGGACAGCTAGAGTGATTAGGGAGACAGTCCCTTTTTGTATGCTCTGGTGATGGACAGATCGACAGATGAGGTCTCTATGGACGATGATGTTTGCAGATGACATTGTGATCTGCCGTGAGAGTAGGCAACAGCTAGAAGAGAACCTAGAGAGGTTGAGGTTTGGACTGGAGAGAAGAGGAATGAAGGTCAGTCGTAGCAAGACAGAGTACATGTGTGTGAATGAAAGGAAAGAAGGACAGTTCTGAGACCAGCCATGATGTATGGATTAGAGACATGAGGAATAGGTAGAAGACAGGAGATAGAGCTGGAGGAGGCAGAGTTAAAGATGCTGGGGTTCTCCTTAGGGGTGACAAGGATGGACAGTGTCAGGAACAAGGTAATTGGGGGGGACAGCACAGACAGGAAGGTTTGGAGTAAAAGCTAGAGAAGCCAGATTAAGATGGTTTGGACATGTTCAGAGGATTATATTGTATTATAATTATATTATCCAATTATATTGGTAGGATAATGCTTGAGATGGAGCTACCAGGTAATAGACAAAGAGAAGGGCCAAGGAGAAGATTTATAGATGCAGTGAGAGAAGACTTGGAGGTAGTTGGAGTTCGAGGTGAGGATGCAGATGATAGGGTGAGGTGGAAATTGTTGACTCGCTGTGGCAACCCCTGAGAAAAGGTAAGCCGAAAGGAATAGAATGTGCAAATTAATTGTTTTGGATTGGTTATTCGTTTGTGACCTACACGATTCGAGTGAACTGTACAAAAAGTCCTGATCGAACTAAAATGCAGTAAAACGGTCCAATGGTTCGGATTTTGGTCCGTGGATCGGTTTCCTTCTCCATGGCCCCGCCCACAAATTAGACATAGGTGGGACATTGGTCACTTCCACCCAGTAGAGTGGCAAGGCAATAGACACACATATACAGTGGTATGAAAAAGTATCTGAACCTTTTGGAATTTGTCACATTTCTGCATAAAATCACCATCAAATGTAATCTGATATTTGTCAAAATCACACAGATGAAAAAACAGTGTCTGCTTTAACTAAACCCACCCAAACATTTATAGGTTTTCATATTTTAATGTGGATAGCATGCAAACAATGACAGAAGAGGGAGGAATAAGTAACTGAACCCTCTGCCTAAGGAGACTTAAAGAGCAATTGAAACCAATTTTTACCAAACAATTTAAGTCAAGTGTGTGCCCAATCACTGATGAGTGGCTTAAAGCTACCAGATGTGTATAAGAGACAGGGTCATACCTACACTGTGGCATCACCAGGGGCTGAAAGGTTTTGGAGAAAAACCTGCGATCAAAAATTGTCGATTTGTATAAAGCTGGGAAAGGATACAAAACCATCTCTAAAAGTCTGGATGTTCATCAATCGACAGTCAGAGAAGTTGTCTACAAAAGGAGAGAGTTTGGCACTGTTGCTTCTCTCCCAAGGAGTGGCCGTCCACCTAAGATGACGCCAAGAGTTCAGCGCAGAATACTCAGAGGGGTAAAAAAGAACCCTAGAGTGTCTGCTAAAGACTTACAGAAATCACTGGCAAAGTCCAATGTCTCTGTCCACACATCAACTATATGTAAAACACTGGCCAAGAATGGTGTTCATGGGAGAACTCCACGGAGGAAGCTACTGCTGTCTAAAAAAAGCATTGTTGGTCGTTTAATGTTCGCAAAAAGGCACTTGGACACTCCACGGAAGTTTTGGCAAAATATTTTGTGGACTGATGAAACAAAAGTTGAATTGTTTGGGAGGAAAACACAACGTCATGTGTGGAGGAAAAATGGAACAGCTCACCAACATAAACACCTCATCCCCACCGTAAAGCATGGTGGAGGGTGCATCATGGTATGGGGCTGTTTTGCTGCCTCAGGGCCTGGACAAC
>JAFBJS010000740.1:594825-672609 GCA_016785265.1 Paraplagusia blochii
GATTAAGATTAAGAAATCCTTTATTTGTCCCACAGTGGGGAAATTGCATTTTGCAACAGCACAGAAGTGGAAGATAGATGTAAGAAAAGAGAGCACAAACGATATACTTGTACAGGCTTAAAAACAATAACCAGAATAGAACACTATAAACAGTATTGACAATGTGTTTGCATTAAGTTAAATTATAAGCACAGTATACAACGGCGTGTGGTATTGAGGGCATAAGAAAATAAGTTATAGGGCAGTATTAACATAGGGTAGTTATTTTGGAGTCTGATTATAAAGTCTGACAGCAGCAGGAAGGAAGGATCTCCTGAATCTTTCCTTCACACATCGGAGGTGGAGCAGTCTGTCACTGAAGCTGCTCTGCAGCTCTGCAGCTGAATCTGATAGTTGAGTGAAGATCACATGCCTAGTAAACATCGATCAATCCATCTTCATCAACTAATCCGATAACAGTCTCCAAAATTTCCACTCAAACCACACTGCTTTCACTAGTGTTCCTTTCTTGAGTTGTAACCACTGGAAGGAGTCAACCACCCAGGATTTGATCTTGCCTAGGAGGTGAGCCCTGGGGTTCCAAACCATTTACAGAGACACTGACTCTGGGCTAAATCCCCACCCAAGGAATACTGATGATTATGAGGATACTGATGATAATGAGGATACTGGCACAGAATAGGATTTAGTCCAAACAGTTGTCATACCTGTGAATGATTGTGAAGAGGTCTTCAGTGGTGTGTGTTGCAGGTGTGCTGGTCAGAAGGTCCTCATCAGTGTCCTCTGCGATGTGCAGAACTGTTTTCTCACTTGAATCACCTATGGAGAATACAGGACCGAACAGTATTGGACTGATGTATTTGTAGGGGACAGTCGATAATGTCTGTCATTATGCTATTGTCTAAACATAGCATAATTTATGGCCTTCAGTTTGGGATAGTACTTGGTTATTAAAGCGATATTATTAAATTTAGGATTTTTTTTTCCTATTCTACCTTGAATTGCTCTCAGCTAAGAACATGTTTCAAAAAAAATAAAGTAATTCCTCACCTCTTTGAAGTTCTACTTTTATTTCAGCCATATCTCCATATTCCAATGTTGCAAAGGTTTTTATATAATGCAGTAAACCACAATCTATCTTATTACAAAAAGAGTTCTTAACAGGAACGATTGAAAATAGTGTGCTTGAGGCTAAATATATATGTATTTAACATCCTGGAACACAACTACCATGATAGGAGATGACTTTGTATACTTAAATCATAAGTTCTCTCTGAAACAAGCCTGTATATCTGGAGCAATGTTTTCATGGTCACTTACTTTCCTGAATCCTTGTGGTGTCCATCTTTGCTTCCAGCTCAGTAAGAGTGGAATCCTGTAGAGACGACTGAAGTGATGACTCTTTTGAGCCCTCTTCATCTGGCTCCATGTGGTCTATCTCAAGCTCTGGGAAATCGGTATAACTAGAAGCAGTCGCAACATCATTAAGAGGAAAGGATTCGTTTGGAAATGGGAGACCTACAGCCCTGTCATCTTGGGCTATCTGTCGGTCTGAGCTACCATTGGTGGAAGATTGAACAGCTGCTGGAAGAAGCAGAAGATTTGGCTTCTTTGGAACAGGTGGGGGGACCTGAAAGAGAGATAAATACACTTTAAGGTCAGGTTCCATACCAGAAGGATACCAGTGATGGAGTCTGAAGGTCTTGCTTACCTTGGGCTTCTTTTTGTCATGGAGTTCTGTCATGCGGGCCACAGTAATTCTGGAAGGAAGGGTCTTGCTCTTGTTCTGGAGATCCTGAATTTCCTGGTTGCTACATGGTGAGGGGAGTGAACCCCCATCCTCAGGTCCAAGACATATCTCTGAGTCAGCCTCAAACTCAGGCTCTAACATTGGATCCTCCAGCAGAGGCTGTGGATCTGGGAGAGGGGGAAGATCACAGAGGGAGTTGGGGATGGTTGGATGGTCGTAGCCAGCTTGTGCCATGGGTATTGTGGCGGAACTGTAGTCCACCAGCCCTAAAGAACCTGAAGTTTGTGGTGGAGGTTTTTTGGGCTTGGGTTTCTTCATGACTTTATAGATGTTACCCAAAGGCACAGGACGGTCCACAGGGGAAGAAGGGGGGGAATCTGGAGCAAGAGGTGAGGTAGAGGAAGGGGATGGGGACTTAAGGAGGAGATTCATAGGGCGTTTAGGCAAAGGGGGTTTGATTGCAACTGGTGGCTTGGGTTTGGGTAGTGTTGGTGGAGGGCTAGGATCTTCGCTAAGTTCCCTACCATGCTGCTCTTCTTCAATGGTGTCAGATGCACCATCAGGACAATCCTCCTGGTCACTGCGTGGTACTGAACGAAGCCGGACAGTCTTTAACTCGTTCTGAGTAACTACAGGCAAAACCTGGGAAGAACTGAGAGTGGATTTTCCTGGTTTTGCTGCTGTAGAGGTGTCAGAATGTCGCCGACTTGCCTTTTGCTTAGGTTTGATGGATGAAAGTTCTAGATGAGCACTACCTGGCATTTCGAAGGATAACCGAGACCTTGCATTGGGATCTTTGGGTGAAGGTAGTGAAGATTTCCTTTCCGGGATCTTTGGCCGCATTTTACACCCTAAGGTCCCAATGGTTCCCGGGCCTGCAGCTTGGTTAAAAGGAATGTTTGATGTTGGAGTCTCTGACTGACTGGAATAGCCACTGGATGGGGACATAAGTCCAGGTGGCTTGAAGGGTGAGGATGCTTTGTGGTTGTGTTCTGTTGAGAGCTGTGAAGGTGAGGTGGCTCTGGATGTAGATGGAGAATCCAAAAGGGACTCAGAGCTACTTCTGACTTTCATACATTCAATGACTGTGGTACCAGTTGCTGTGCTGGAGCCTGATAAAGACCTAGAGAAAACAAAGGAAGTTAAATACTTTTATTATATCTTACACAAAAATTTAAGCAAGGTTTAATGTACTACCTGTATGGGTCATTCTTCCACTCTCCCAGCTGCCAGTGAGTAGAGAAAGCCAGGTCGGTTTCTCCTTCTCCCTCAGGAGCCTGAACCTCCAGACTTGGAGGTCCATCAATGCCTCCACTGACCAGATCCCGCTCACTGCCACTGGATTTAGACGAACTAGGTAGAAGAAAGTCCGGCTGAAAGTCAGAAAAATGTTCCCGTGGGATATGCAGGCTCTTTGGCCGACCGTCCCGATAAAGTCTACTCTCATTGTGGATTCTCCCTTCAGCTTCCCCAATGTTTTTCATAAGGGAGACACTTCTGACAGGAGGCGGTGGCTTGCGCTTGGATTTCTTCAAAGAAATGGAGCGGGAACGTATGCGCAAGCGTCCCTCTGTGCTATAGTCTGAAGCTGCAACAGAGATTGTGTCTGCAGTACTGGCACTGTCCTCAGAACTCCCTCTGGGGTAGAGTAGAGCATAGTTCTCCTGGTGGTCAGTCATTGCAAAGGCATTCCCATTCCTTGAAGAGATAACATTTCCGTCTGGTTGCTCTATCCCAGTGTCGGTGAAGCAGAAAGAGCCTGAATCCGTTGGTGTAGACAGAGACCTCTCCCGAAACTTGAAAGCATTTTGTGCTGCTATAGACCTCGCTGACCTCTCCCTGCCTCGTACTGTCTCCCCACCTCCTCCACCTCCTCCACCTCTTCCACCATCTGCTGCAGCTCCCTCTGTTTCCCTCCTCTTTCCCAACACTGGGATTGCGTTTCCTTGTTTTTCTGAGGCTTCTGTCACTGATGTGAAAGAACTGGAAGGTCCAGACCTCACCAACATCACTGCATCTCCCTGCAATGCACCTCCAGAATGACCGATGATAGTGTGGTGTTTGGGAGGAACTGCTGGACCTTTGTTGGAACCGTAACTGTACGACTCATTCCACACGCCTGGAGAAAACGTGGATCCTTTTGGGCCGTTCCAGGATGAACTTGAGCAGAGTAGTCCAGAGTGGTCCATAGTGTCTGGGTGAAGTTGAGTCTGAGGGGTTTTCTCTGGTAGGTGAAAATAAAGATGAGAAATGAAGACACTCAATGATGAACATGGGTGAACTTGTACACAAACATTATTTTCAGTAAATAGTTAACCAGTAAGATAACTGTATAACTATATTTGGCCTGTGAGATCATATCAAATGCGCACTAGAGTTGCTCCACAAGTATGTAGACCAGTCATGGACAAAACATTGCAGGCCACAATGAGTTCTAAAATTTGATTGGAAGGGGAGAAAGATGGAGAATTCTTGTAATCTAAGATCAGGTTTTTGTTTTTTTATTCCTATGCCTTCTATTGATGTAAGACAGGCACTGCAGGGTCTTACTTGGACCATGCGTCATATAGACCTTGTGTACTGGCAGGAGTATTTGTATTAGTGGTATTTTATATTGCGGTATACCCCACTATGCATACCCCAGAGTTTTGGCGCATAGATTCTTTTTTTTTTTTTGTCAGTGAAGAAGGATTTGGGTCCTATATTTCTGTTATCTGAAGAGGAGGCAAATTATGTCAATTTTTAATGAATATTAGGTTTGGCCTATACTTCATCCTAGTTTTTACTTATGGTCCACTGTAGTTTTGAGAGCCTGACACCCTGGCCTTAGATACTTTGACTCTTGTCTGGCTTTAATTTTAAGGTTCTAAGGCAGTGGTTCTTAACCTTGTTGGAACTACCAAACCCCACCAGTTTATGTTCGCATTCACCTAACCCTACTTTAGTAGGGTGAGTCGGTGTGTCTTCACCTCCGCTGTGTCTTCACCTCCGCTGTGTCTTCACCTCCGTGGCAGAGGCTCCACCAAACCCCTGAGACCGACTCACCAAACCCGTAGGGTTCGATCGAACCCAGGTTAAGAACCACTGTTCTAAGGACATCCTTGATGATTGGACCAGCTTCAAGCCAATCCCAACTGAAGTCTGAGTTCTACTGTTGGCTGCTCGTGTTGTGAAGCTGTTAGCACAAGTGAGCTAACAGCTTCACTGGTGCTGCTAAAGTTCTGCACTGTGGTGCTGCCAACAAAAGACACTCAGTTGGAGCAGACTGTGTGTGAGGACCAGAGCCAGAACCAGTCAGCAATTCACTAACTTAAGCTGAAACAATGTTTTTTTTCAGTGGAGGTAATTGTATCTCTCCAACCCAACGTCAAGACTGGGAGAATTGAGCTTTTTGTCCCAGTGTCATCCAACTCTGACAAAGTGTTCTTTTGTCATATCCTGCAAATTCGGGTATTAATTGATACATTGTGAAAATATTTTCTGCCTGAGTAAAGGAATTAGTATAGGAATCTATGATCGGTACCAGGAAAATTACTCAAGCATATCCTGGTTTTTCTTACAGCTAATGAAACCTCAGAACTAAGTGTCCCTGGTCTGAAGGATCCAAACTGTGGTTCCACTGTAACCTTGCTCAGCCTGATGAAACACTGGATTTATCTGCTGCTGCTGTTCATCCTCAGAGTCAGCAGCAGTGGCGTAGCTCTGCTTCTGCTGCTGTTCTAAATCAATGACTGCAGTGAAGAGTTTCTACAGCATTTAATGAGCAGAAAAGTTTCATTTTTTCCTCTCTTCCTCTGAGCTACTGCGTCTTTTCTCAGCATCACACAGTATTAAGTAGAGTCGCCCTTTATATACATTTGTCCCTATTCTCCAAACACTTGATATCCATTTGGGATAACAACCAATACTATTGGACATCGTAGAATTTAGTCATTTTTTTTATCTTCATCTATGGTAACTTCATAGACTTAAAAGCTTCCAAACCCTGACCTGCAGCTGAGCTGGAGTCCAAGTCTGAGTGCGTCTTCCTTAAGGGGCGGTTCTGGTTTGCAGAGTCATTGACCGGCTCCAGGGAGTGAGGCTGTTGGGGGAAGGGTTCTCCTGGAGAAGGTGACGGTGAGGGAGAGTGCTGGAGAAGGTCCACACCGTGGAATTTCCCCCCTCCTCCTCTTCTTCCTCCTCCTCCTTCACCTGGAGAAGAAGAACAAGAGCAAAAGGTAAACAGGAGGAAAGAAGGAATCAGATTTCAGGACATTTGAGAAGAAGCATAAAGAGCTTTAATGTGGAGAGTCTAGTCTCTTTAGCCTTAAGTTGAGGATTTTTTTCAGTTGTAATTGAAAGACTATTTGCAGTTAATTATTATTGACTGAAGTTTCATTGCTGCACAATAATAAAGTAATTAATTTATCAGAAAGAAACCTTAGCAACACTTCAGGGATTTTTTTAAGAAGGCAAATGTCTTTTAAGCTCCACACAAAATAAGTTGGTGAGCCTTATGTCTGGTACCTTTGATCTAAGACAGTGCTTCCCAAACTTTTGCTGTTGCGCCCCCGCCTAGCAGGAAGAAAACAATTCGCGCCCCCACCCCACCACCCACCCTCCGCCGTAACTATAAATAACAGCATTTGTCTATAAAATAGTTGTAGGTACACCTCTGCATAACATTGTATCCTTGTTAACATAAAGAAACAAAAAAAGAGATATTGTTCAACTTACAAGGATGTGCAATTACACTTTATTGTAGTACGGCAGAAAAAAAGCATGTTCCCCAGGGTCACACGCTCCCCCCTCAACATCGCACCGTGCCCACCCCACACTTTGAAAACCCCTGCTCTATGACATTATTTCCCAAAGACTGGGTTACAAGCTAAATCTCCTACTGAGTTGTAGGAGATTTATTTTGAGTTATCTTCCATCATGTTTTTTAGGACTTGTCAGTTATTTTTGCTTGTCATTGTAATAACTGTTCTTGATTGTTTAAAACTTGAGTAAAGTTTATTAAAGTTTATTATTCTAATATCACTCAGCCATCAAAAAATATATACTCATCAATGTTCATATGTTCAATAATGATCAGTGAGTTAACAACAATGACTATTGTCTTTGCAAAGGTTTGTAAAACATGGGTCCCAAGAAAAAAATTTGGGGAGCCATGCATTATGTCATTCGTGTCAACAACCAACATCCATCTGCGCAAGATTCCTGTTTTGATTAAAAACACAGGCGCAGAATTTGACATTTGGGCAATGAGTTGCAGATGGCTGACAAGCCATGGGTTGACCATACCTTGTTTACAACCAGCCACTAGGAAGAACAAATGGTGATTGTTGCATCAGGAAGGGCATCTGGCATAAAGCCTTTAGCAAAAACAAACATGGAAGTCGTCAAAACCATTTACATACTGGATCAGTCAGAGCCTGCATTAAAACGCATGTGTGAAGTGTGCTATTCCTACTCTTAGAAATAGGATGCCAAAAGGTGAAGAAAATGAAGTCACCGGTCCCCAAAGAAATGGACAGCTGAGGCAGTCCTGGACCAGATGACTTAATCAGATGTCTCTTCTTTAAGTTAAATTTTATACGTAACCCTGTTCCGTTTCCCTCTGCTGATAAAGACTGTGGCCTCAGATGTTGATATTTACCACATCATTCATCATTAATGGATTGTACAGCATGGAGTCAGAAAGCAGACAGCAGGAAACAAAGACTAGATGCTGAGTAAAGTTTAAGTTAACTCTGTCTCTGACTCCAACTCCAATGTTTTTATTAAATCTGATGGGAGTGGTGGATGGACATGTATGGACTACAGAGAGGAATTATGTCTCCCAAATAATTTACTAGAGTATGGTTGAAGACCAGGTTAAAGACCCTTGTACAGTCCGTTTATCCTGTTGGGATATCAGTGGATATAGGTTTTACTCTACCTAACAGTGGGATGAAGCTGTGAATGAACAGTGAAAATAAAGGGGTCAGGCAAAGACAGAATCTTCTGTTTAAAGGCAGGAATCATCTACAGGGTTTCAAAACTGTCTTGAAAAATAGTAGCAGAGAAATTATTAAACAGATTAAAACATTTTTCTTCTGTTTGTCACATTTTAAAACATCCATTAAAAAACTGCCAGACCTGGTGATGTAGGGACAGAGTGAGGGGAGGAAGAAGAAGACGAGGAGAAAACAAAATGTTCCCTCATTATCCTCCACTCCTCTAGCTTTTATCCCTCCATCCTGGCCTTCTCTCCTCCCACTGCATTTTCTCCTTCACCAGTCATCCTTTCTTTACTTCCAGGCTTTTTTTCCTCACAGCTCTTTCTGCTTCTTTTCCTCCTCTCATTTCTATTTTTTTATTCTTTTTAGGGAGCTGAGAGGGGAGAGTGGCCAGTTACCATGGCAACAGGAAGCTGACTGCAAGCCATACCTGAGTTTTTTTCCTTTTTTTTTTACCAGAATAAGCAGTCTATGAAGAGACTGGGCATCACAATAACAAGATTGTAACTGTTGGTTCACATTCATCAAATCCATCAGTTCAACCCAGAGTCCATCTCCTCTGAGCCCAAGACCCTCACCAACGTTCCAGACAAATAACAACAAACAAAACAAATAAACAAATAAACAAAAAGAAAGTAACTCAGGGTCACACACCACCTGTCACTCACAGTCAAAGAAAGTTTTAGGGCATCATTTGATTAGCAGATAGAAACCAAGACCAAGGGATGAAGGAAGCATCTAAAAGTTCATCCTATGATATTTGAGACTACATACTTCAGGTTAAACAAAGTAAATAAATACAAACAGACTCTCCTACACCAATGTCTATAGAGAAAACCAGTGCTTTTAATTCATGCAACAAACTCCAAGGAAAAAAATCAATGATTTTAACCCAAAGTCCGGAGAGAAGTGTGTTTTATTTGGTGCAGGACTTGTATGAGAACAGTGGTGCGGTGTGAAGGACTTTTAGGTGGAGGTGGGACCGCATCAAGGATCGGCCCTGAGCTCCTTTTTGTTTGTTTTAGTGATGGAAAGATTGACAGATGAGATCAGACAGGAATCTCCATGGACAATGATGTTTTAAGATGACATTAAGGTCTGCACTGAGAGTTGGCAGCAGCTAGAAGAGAACCTAAAGAGGAGGAGGTTTGGACTAAAGAGAAGTCTGTTGCAGCAAGGCAGAGTACATGCATGTAAATAGAAGGGCGAACA
Source organism: Paraplagusia blochii (assembly GCA_016785265.1). Lineage (NCBI taxonomy): Eukaryota > Metazoa > Chordata > Actinopteri > Pleuronectiformes > Cynoglossidae > Paraplagusia > Paraplagusia blochii. The sequence continues at coordinate 603,772 of JAFBJS010000740.1, forward strand.
GTGAATGGTGGTGAAGGTGCAGGAGTTAAGATACTTACTTATCAACTGTTCAGAGCAGTGGAGAGAAGATGGAAAAGGATCGGGAATTAAGTCATTAGATGGACAACGTAGACAGGAAGTTTTGGAAGAAAGAAGAGAAGCCAGATTGAGATAGACATGTTCATAAGAGGGACAGTGGATGCAGTGATTGAGGAATGATCCTAGAGATGGAGCTACCAGGTGGGGACAAAGAGGAGATTGATGTATGCAGTTAGGGAGGACATCAAGGTTGTTGAAGTCAGAGTAGAAGATGGAGACAACAGGGAGAGAAAGAAAAAGTTGAATAAAAGAAGGGCAAAGTCCAAAGAGAAAGTCAGTGATTTTAGTTCACAGACCCACAGAGAGAAAATCAGTCATTTAAACTCACAAACCAAAGTACACAGAGAAAGTAAATGACTTAGACAACAGGAGTGCAATAAAAGTGAGGATTGAAAACAAAAGTCACAATATCAAAGATTTCAACAACGTATGTAGTTGGGGTAAAAGTGGTTTATCAATTCTCTGTCTTAGAAGCTTTGATTTTCTCTATGGGGTTTGGTGCAGGTGGCAGTTTGATATACAGTGCTGCATGACAAATGAACAGTCTGTGTAGAAATGAGATGATAATGCAAATCTGTGTGCTTTTTCTAATGGAGTGATGTCATCAGGGGGAACAAATAGGAGTGAAGGTGGTGAAGCATGTGACCAGGCTGAGGTGGAGCTGCAGATGATGATGAGGTGCCTGCGTGTTTCAGTCTAAAAGACACTGGTGTCATTCTAACCTGACCTCCTGCTAAATTCAGAGGGTGACACAGAGTTGGAGATGAGAGCGGAGAGGAAGTAAGAGTTTTACTATAAAAAGGATGAGCATGAAGGAAAGGAGCAAGAGGAGGAGCAGGTGAGGGATGAAAAGGAGGAGGAGGAGGAAGAGGAGGAGATCAGTGACAAAGCAGTTGCTATGCCAAAACCACAGGAAGAGCAGCGGATACTAAAACAGCTCTTACTCAGCAGTACCAGGAACATTTAGTACTGGGAACCATTTAATCAGAGTAGCAATTATAGATTAGAGTATTTACAGTCTTTAAAAAATGCTTTAATTATATAAACTACAGTTCTCCAACCAATAACAAAGCTGTCAGCTTCAGGACAGACACAGCGTCCCTGTGCTTACTAAGAGTTCTTCCTCTGGACCAGGAGGGATTTTATAAACAGAGAAAACAGTTACTGTACTTTTTTTCTGTGAGCCACTCCAGGTATTAAAGTTTATTAAACACCAAACCTAACGGAGATCCTGGAACTGCTGTAACAGTCCCTGGTACTTTTACTTTTTTCTCTAGAATTTCTATTTCGTATCAGGTCCTAAGATCATCGTCCGATGATCTCTAGATGGTCAGTACCAGTTAATGTCAGGTGCCATGTGATGCGTTTCGGTACCTGTGATGTCAGGAGGTACAAATTGTGCTGCCGTGCACCGCCCTGGATTCCAGCGTGGTTTCTCCGCCACAGGAGGTCCAATGTTCCCCGATGTGGCCGTACTGCTGCTGCTGTTGTTACTGCTCCAGACCAACGGATGGCGGTCTGAGCCGCAGGGAGATGGGGATGGAGACGGAGACGGGTCAGTGATGGACCTCAGTCCAAAGACAGAGGAGGTGGTTTCATCATCATACAGCTGTCTGGAGGCAGGCTGTTGGAACCAAGAACCAGAGAGAATCAGCAGGAAACCAGGAACCGGAACTTGCAGTGGATCATCTCAGTCAGGATCAGTTGGTTTACCAGGAAGATGAAATCAGGTCTGGTGTCGTCTGAGCTCTGTGGAGACGGATGTCTGAAGGTCTGACCTGTGAGTTTGGAATCGTACAACTGCTCCTCAAAATCTAGGTCACAAAAACAAAAACACCAAAAACCATCAGTGGCTTTTTTGGGAGTTTTGAGTGTGTAAAACTACTCACTCCATAGAGATTTTGAGTGATTCAAGACCAAGGACACAGAGGCCAACCCGGGCAGCAGTGGAGTAACAAATCTGTCCTCTACAATCACTCATTTTCTCTAAAAGTTTGGTCTGTGTCTGTGTTTTCCCAGCACTGACTCCTAACAGAAACTCCACCTTGTGCCAGCAGTGGCACCTCCACCACTCCTTCAGGATTCCTCCTTTCTCCTGCTACTCCTCACCTCATGTGAATGTTTCTCTTTTTTTCTGCTGGATTAGACGGACACAGCGACTCCCCCTCAGGCCTTTGTAAACAGATTCCTCTCCCCCACCTCCTTACAATCCCTCAGCCAATCCTCAACCCCAAATCCTACTCCATACACACACATACACACTTTAAACCCTAACGCAGACTCACGCATACGCACACACACACACACACACACACACACACACACACACACACATACACACACGCACAATCACACACATACATATATACATATATATACCCAGCTGGTTCTGTTTTGAACTTGTTCCTGGACAGTTTTGAATCTTATGAAGGTAGTTGCCTGGCAACAAAAGGCGGGGTTACACTAGTCCCACCCAAAAGATGTAGAGAGGACGGGGTTACAACAAGTTCTCAGTAAGGACTAAGAACTTGTTGTAACCCTGTCGTGAACAAAATTTGTAATGTTTACTGGAGCTACATTCGGTACAGTGGAGAGAGCATGAAGACAATGGACAGCACTGAGGACAGACTCTGATCTACCTCCTACAATTCTGGTAGATCAGCAACATTTGGCACACCAGATCAGATATATTAAAAGGAGACGTAATAGCCAGATAAGTTTAACTTTCTTTAACTCAGTCAAAATGACTCTCTACACTGTTCACTTGTAACAGACAAATTCAGATCAATACTCTGACTTTATTGGTTTACTCCTTTTCCACAAATCTAAGAAATTATTCGTCTTCACTGTTTGATTTTAATGTTTGGCTTCCAGCATCAACCATCAGCTCAGTCTCATTATCAGAGTACGTCTGGTTGCTGAAACTGCGCTGTTGATGATTTCAGCCTTATACACACACCACAGTATAGTACAGTATATGTCCTCTTTATTGAGACACAGTAAAGACAAAGAGGAAGGCCAAGGAGGGTGTAGTGAGGGACTGGAGGTAGTTGGAGTTAGAGTTCAGGACACAGAGGACAGGGTTCTTTATCCAAACACAGTGTTGTCCAGTGTTACCCCCGCTGTCCAATCACAGTATAGTCCAGTATAACTCATCTTCATCCAAACACAGTAAAGTACAGTATTACTCCCCTCTGTTTAGACATAGTATATTCTAGTACTAGTCAGCAAGGCTGCTGAGAGTAGTACCCATAATGCCCCGGCGGGACATCAAGTGGTGCGGCTATTGGTTAATATTAACTTTGACTCTGCTATAAGTGATTTTATTGTACTTCTCAGTATTAATTGTCTTGTCTTTATCTGACAATCTAACTCTCAACCTCACCCTACATCACAACTGGCAGGACAGTAGAGTTGGTGTACATTAGACCAGAGACATAAATACTCAACCAACCCAACAAAATTTGTCCCAGTTGCACAAATTCAGGTCACTCTTTTCTTTTCTGCTTTGCAAATATAAGGGGCGGGGGGAGTGAGAGTGGCATTAGATGGGTTAGAGGGGCAGCAATGGACAATAGCTTCATTCATCACAGCCAGTGATTTTGTCTAGTTGGTGCACAGGGCTGCAGATTTTTATACACCAGTTTTTACATTGCATCTAAGCAATAACTATTTCTTTTAGGATTTGCCTTAATGTATGGATGGGTCCATTAGAAAGTTACTCCCTCTAATGGATGGAGCAGTAATTGTTGGAGTTCACAGAGCTGGAATAACAGAGCCTGTGATGTCCAGAAGAAAACACAAGCAGGGATAACACCCCCATACATATGAAATGGTATGGAACCATTTCTAAGGTAGCAACTGTGAGAACTGCTGACATAAAATATATTTTTTTTGTCCTAATGACATTGGTCAGTACTGACATCACAGACATGATCATGTGACTACATTCTATCTTAGTTCAGTTTTCGTGAACTGAGCGCCTCCTCAAATGTCACAGTGAAACGGGCCCTGCTGACATTTCAGCTTCAGTGACAACATCACAATATCACACAGAATCATCAGGCGCAAACAATGATTCTGACAGGGTTAACACTAATTAGTCTTCCAGACCAGTGGTCCCCAACCACTGGGCCGAGGACCAGTACAGGTCCACGGTGAATTGGTGACGGGCCACAGAGAAATAATGTTTCCTTTTGGCCCCATCTGACTGTTACTTCCACTTGATCCATACCCATATCAACAAAAGAACTTAACAATAGAATGGCTAGGATTCCATCCTCAATAATGCTACTATATTTGATTAGGAAATATTTTCTCAGTAAAAACAACAACAATAAACTCAGAATGACGCAGAGTTGTTGATACAAAATTCTAACTTTTTTTCCAGTCTGGTAGGAGAAAATTATAGGCTGGGTGCACTTGGAAAACCCTTGTTGTGTGCATGCACAGTTAATTCAGGTAGGAAGAATTTATAGGAAGAAAAACATTTCAGAACACCTCAAATTTACATTTAATTAGGGGTAGTTGTTTACCACAGCTTAAGGACAGGTCCGTAAAAATAGTACAAGACGTTCTGGTCCATGGTACAAAAAAGGTTGGGGAACACTGTTATAAACTACAACAGATGTTTTGACTGCTGTTATTGTTGTTAATGAAAAAAACATTATAAAGCTTTTTTTAAATTACTTTATTTGTTGTTTTCATAATAACATAATAATAATAACAATTAAAATAACAGTCATTATTATTATTAGGGAGGTCCAATTTTAACATTTGCCGTTATCAGATATTGCGGATATTGCCCAAAAACTAAATATATGATACCAATATGTGCAGGTGATTTCCCCTGAATTATTGTGATACCAGACTAAAGGCATTCTATAAATAACTGTGTACAGCATAAAAACACTACTTCAATATGAGATGATAAAAAAATGCCACATTTATTTTTATCATTTTGTCTGAAACAGTCCTATGAGACTTTGTGCAGCATTTAAAGTAAACAAATAATGTCTAGAATAACTTGCCCAAAATGATTAACATTATAAACCGGGCTCATTCAGCCTTCCCAAACAATAGGCAAAAAAAAAATTACAAACAGATAGAAATAGCATCAGTCAAAGAAAGTCAACTCCACTGGTTATAGTGCAATAAGCATTTCAGCATCGCACCACAATGCAAATGATTTCTATTTTAGTCTGTGACATGCGGAAAAGCTCTGAACATTGATTCACTGGCATATGTCAGAGAAACTTACAAATACGATCAGACATGACACTAATCGTATTTGGCTGGCTCGTATCGCCTGACTCAATAAACTCCACACATTTAGTAAATCCATTATCTTGAACTGAAGAGAGCGGCTGGTTACCCAGGACGAGCCACTCCATGATTATTGTTTAATCTCTTTTGCTCTTGGCTGTTCTTTACTGTATTTAACTTTGACTCTTAAAGAGACATCTGTGTTATTGTCATTTCTCTAAATCCATTCCATGTTGTTTTGCTTTACCTCGCTGCATAAAAAAGCCTTGCGATAAAGTGTTAAAATCTTGCCTCCCTGGCATGACCAGTTTTTTGCAGTCATTTCTGGATAAGATTTACAGCTTTCTTATCCAGAAAAACTCCACACCTTGAACATTTACTGTAGCATCGTGCATTGTTGCTTTGCCTTCAGGTGCAGTTTGATGTGTGATGATTTATCACATTGGATTTTGAATATTGGCGGAAAACTCAAAATTATTCCTATTCATAAATCCTATTTTCCTACTAAATTCAACAGAGCATCTTATAATTTGTTTTATAATTTTATAATAAGTTATAATGCTGTTGGTGCTTATTAACCTTAAAGTGAGTCTGACTGAATAGATTATTGTGTCTTATAGTCCAAAAAATATGACAAATGGAGAATATACAAACAACAAACTTAAATGATAAAAAACAACTTTAATATTTTTACCAAAATAATGTTTTTATCAAAGAATAAAAGATGAAATCAACATAGTATTACAGATGCTTAAATATTTATTTATATATTTAGTATTTACAAGGGGGTTAACCCAGCCACTAGGGAGCACAAGCCAGTGTTTTTGTTGCCAGCCCCAAGCCCAGATAAATGGTTAGGGTTGCGTCAGGAAGGGCATCTGGCATAAAAACATTTTGCCAAATCTAAGATGCAAGACACCAAAAAGATTTCCATACTAACAGTCGGGGCCTGGGTTAACAACGACCGCCAACAATGCTGTTAACCAACAGGGTACCGTTGGAAATTGGACTACTGTTGGTCGAAGACAAAGAAGAAGAGGAGGAAGATTAATTAAGACAAAGAGGGGAAAGAGGAAGGTTGGAAGTGTTGGGCTGAAAGTAGGAACCCTCAATGTAGGTATAATGAGGGAAAGGTAGGGAGCTAGCTGTCATGATGAAGAGAAGAAGAGTGGATGTGTTGTGTGTGCAAGAGACCAGGTGGAAAGGCAGCAGGGCCAGAAATATTTGGGTAGGCAAGTTATTCTACCATGGATTAGATGGGAGAGAAATGGAGTTGGGGTGATCATCTGATGTTGATGTGTGTGAAGGTAGAAATAGAAGGAGTGATGGTGAATATTGTCAGTGGTTATGCACCACAGGTATGCTGTGAGTCCAAAAGAGAGAGGAACACCAGGTGACATACAAGAGTAGAGGCAGGTCCACTCAGGTAGATTACATTCTCTGTAGAGGAGGTAATCTGTGGGAGATAAGTGACTGTAAGGTGGTGGTAGGTGAGAGTGTGACCAAACAACATAGGATAGTAGTGTGCAAGCTGACAATGGAGATAAGAAGAAGGAAGAAGGGGAAGACAGAGCAGAAGATCAAGTGGTGGAAGTTAAGGAAAGAGGAATGTTGTGAAGACTTTGGAAAAGAAGTCAGAGCAGTTCTGGGCTGTGGTAGGGAATTCCCAGATGATTGGGAGACCACAGTCATTAGGGAGACAGCTAGGAAGGCACTAGGTGTTTCCTCTGGACAGAGAAAGGAGGACAAAGAGCTTGACCTGGTGGTGGAATGATGAGGTCCAGGAGTGTCCAGAGGAAGAGATTAGCAAAGAAGAGATCGGATAGTGACAGAACAGAACAGGAGAATAGACTGGAGTACAGAGAGAGGGCAAGGGAGGTGAAGAGGGAAGTGGCCAAGGACAAACAAAAGGCATACGAGGAGTTGTACGAGAGGTTAGACATGAAGGAAGGAGAAAAAGAGGTATACAGATTGACAAGGCAGAGAAACCTCTGCCTTGAAAAATCTAGGAAGGATGTGCAGCAGGTGAGATTAATTAAGGACAGAGATGGAAATGTCATCACCTGTGAGGAACGTGTCCTGGGAAGATGGAGGGAGTACTTTGAGGAGTTGTTAAATGAGGACAATGATAGGGAGCGTAGGAATGAGGAGCCTGTTCCCAACAGGGAGAAGGTCGATCAGATTAGAAAGGAAGTTAGAAGTTAGAAAAGCTCTGAAGAGGGTGAAGAGTGGAAAGGCAGTCGGTCCTGATGACATACCAGTGGAAGTATGGAAGTGCTTGGGGGAAGAAGCGGTAAGTTTTCTCACTCGGCTCTTCAATAGAATTTTAAAGACCGACAAGATGCCTGATGAGTGGAGGAAAAGTGTTCTTGTACCAATTTACAAGAAGTGTCATGTGCAGAGTTGTAGCAATTACAGCGGGATTAAGTAGTAAAGCAATACCATGAAGACTTGGGAATGAGTAGTTGAGGCTAGGTTGAGGAAAGAGGTAGAGATTTGTGAACAACAGTATGGTTTTATGCCGAGCAAGAGTACCACAGATGCAATATTTGCCTTGAGGATGTTGGTGGAGCAGTACAGAGAGGGTCAGAGAGAGCTGCATTGTGTACGGTATATGTAGATTTAGAAAAGGTCTATGACAGGGGTTTGTATGAGGAAGTCAGGAGTGGCAGAGAAGTATGTTAGACTGGTGCAGGATATGTATGAGAAAAGCACAACGGTGGTGAGGTTTGTGTTTAAGATGGAGGTGGGACTTCATCAAGGATCTGCCCTAAGCCCCTTTTTGTTTGCTCTGGTGATGGACAGATTGACAGATGAGGTCAGACAGGAGTCTCCATAGACAATGATGTTTGCAAATGATATTGTGATCTGCAGTGAGAGCAGGGAACAGCTAGGAGAGAACCTAGAAAGATGGAGGTTTGCACTGGAGAGAAGAGGAATGAAGGTCAGTCGTAGCAAGACAGAGTACATGTGTGTGAATGAAAAGGGGACAGTGGAGTGGTGAGATTACAAGGAGCAGAGGTGGAGAAGGTGGAGGAGTTCAGATACTTAGGCTCAACTGTTCAGAGCAGTGGAGACTGTGGAAGAGAAGTGAAGAATAGAGTACAGACAGGATGGAACAACTGGAGAAAGGTCTCTGGAGTGATTTGTGATAGAAGAGTGTCTGCAAAGGTGAAGTGAAAGGTTTACATGACAGTGATGAGACAGCAATGATGTATGGACTAGAGACACTAGGAATAGGTTGAAGGCAAGAGGCAGAGCTGGAGGTGGCAGAGTTAAAGATGCTGAGATTCTCTTTGGGGTGACAAGGATGGACAGGATCAGGAACGAGGTAATCAGTGGGACAACACAGATGGGGAGGTTTGGAGAAAAAGCTAGAGAAGCCAGATTAAGATGGTTTGGTCATGTTCAGAGGGAGGACAGTGGTTATATTGGAAGAAAAATGCTAGACATCGAGCTACCAGGTAAGAGATGAAGAGGAAGGCCAAGGAGGAGATTTATGGATGAGGTGAGGAAGGACATGGAGGTGGTTGGAGTTGGAGTTGAGGATGCGGAGGACAGGGGGAGATGGAAATTGTTGACTTGCTGTGGCAACCCCTGAAAAATGGAATAATCCGAAAGGAGAAGAAAGAGAAGAAGAAGAAGTGGGTTATTACATTCTAATCCATGGCGAGCCAAAATCAATTTTTTCTGTTATCTTTTCTCTCAAAATCTGTAATGCAGAATATTTTCATATAGAAACAAACTTTAGTGTTGTACCATTGAATCTGGAACAACCTAAAATTATTAATATTAACAGATGATAAACTAAATTGGTTCATTTCTTACTCTGTCTCTTTATCTGTCTCTACGTAGCATCTCTCATCATCTCCCCCTTGCCTTTCGGCCACTCTCTCCTTCCTCTTCTCCCTTCTAAGTGATCTAATATTTCATTATCAGTTATTATCAGTTACTTTCCACATTTCCATTCTCTAACTATAGTATATGGCCAATATTGTCCAATTCCAATACCAACCGCAACCAATATTTGCAGGTGTTTGCTGCCAAAACTGAGGTAAACAGTTCATAATACGATTTTACTGATATTATATTATGTTATATTATATTAATGATGTTATATTATTACGCTAATATTGGTCAACCTATATTATTAAACATCCCTGATCGATATATATCTGTAAATAATATATCTCTACAATTTTCCCTTTTCGTGGAGGGTCTTGGAGCTGAACTACTGCGACAAGAGACAGATCAGCATTTTTATCTATGAAAACTACACATTTACCTGAACTATTATCAGTCCCTGGAACTGACTAGTGGAGTTTCCTATCCCTGGAGAACTTTATGGACAAGACAGAGTCAAGCTTGGCTACAAAGTTGTCCCCAGCACCTGACAATGAACCTGTTTGCCTAAGATCAGACCTGGAAACATTTTCTGGCTCTTCAGCTGCAACATTAAATCTGAGTCATATGGCTAGGTCAAGAGCAGATAGGACTAAGATAAACCAAGGCTAAAATGCTAACATGCTTTAGCCGTTTCTACACCATTTATAAGAAAAACATTGCAGGGAAAAGGCAGAAGTATCGTCACAGCACAAACCAATTATATCATTTGGACAGGTTTAGCTGGCCAGATTACAAAGTCGAACTGACCAAGGGCCCCAGCCCTTAGTTTGGTTTTGCCAGGGTTTGATGACGTTGGAGTGTTACATAAGGTAACTCTGTCATCGGTTCTTGATCGTCTCCTCTCTCATTCATTAAGCTTAAAAAACACACACACTGTGATTGTTTTTAAGGGAGATGAGGTTGAGCAAAGGGCGAGACAGCATGAGTCACAGCAAGAGAGAAGGAGAGAGAGAGAAAATCCTGAGAACATTTGAAAAACACACACTCAGACATACACACACCTGAAGGACAATTACAGCAGCTGCTGCAGCTCCGACCTCCACAAACAACAGATAAAAATCCATCTTAAAATGACATCACACACACTAACACACACACCCTACTGTCAAACGTAAACACCACACAATATCTGCAGCATAACACACACACACACACACACACTCGCGCACATACACACATTTGTCTGCAGTCACACACACACATACGGTTTCTCGTCACCGTCGTTCAACTGAACACACACACCTTGTCAGCAAAGCGGGCAAATGGAGGAGCGTACCTTGCAGGAGGCTCTGGAGGTTGAGCTGTGCCTCCTGGTGCAGCTCCTCCACACACTCGGGCCTGCTCCACGCTCCAAACACGTTCACGCTCTGTTGCCATGGAGACCTGAAGTGGGAGGGGCCGTCCTTGTTGATGCTGCTGCTGCTGCTGGCACCTCCTCCTGCTCCTCCTGCTCCTGCTGCTCCAATACCTCCTCGCTCAAAGCTCCTGCCTCCGCTGCTGCTGCCAACAAGAAGGAGGTGTCTGCTGCTGCTGCGGTCAGAGTCTGGACTGACCACTGAGAGGAGGAGCAGGAGAAGGAGATGGAGGAGAGGGAGGGACGACAAAAGGAGGGAGAGAGGGTGAGGTAGCAAAGGCAAAAAAGGGAGAGGAAATGATGAGAGGAGGTGATTAGAGACGGATGCAGAGATAGGAAGAGTAGAAGACACAGAGGGAGGAAGGGGAGCGCAGGGAAACAAACAGGAAAAGAGGAGAGAGAGTTTATGAAATAACATAAGGAGAAGAGAGGAGGTTAAGCACAGGGTGAGGAGAAAAGCAGAAAATAAAAGAAGGGGAGGACAAGAGAAAGTGGAGGAGGAAGATGAAAAGCAGGTGAGAGGAAGAGATGAGGACAGAAGAGGAAAGAGGATAGAAGAGAGGAGGTACACGAAGAGATGAGAAAGGACGTGATGGAAGTTGTGAAAAGATGGAAGAAAAAGCAGAAATGATGGAAGTAGAAATAAAGATGGAAGGAGAACAGAAGGAGGAAAAAGAAGGGAGAATTATGTTTGAATCAAAATCTTTGAAGTGCCATCACATAATTTGACCATAATCCCAGGACATTCACCAAGATTACATAACAAAGAAAACAGTGTTGTCCGGAAATACAAGGATGAGGAGAGAGGAGGAAGGAAAGACAGAAGAGGAGGCATGACACCATCAACGCTCCTCTTCCTCATCCCCAGACATCCACTAACACAAACAGACAATCATAACAAATCACTACGAGGCGGAAAATTGGCCTTTTTGAATGTTGAGGGGAGTCGGATGTCACTTTAAATTTGAGCCAACAGGAAAAACAGAAATCCAACATTCTGGTACGCATGGAATTCTACATGAGCCCCAGTCTGTTTGGGTCTGTGTCTGATGGAGCGGTGTCTGCTAAAAGAAGCTGACAATTGTCAATTACTCACAATCATAGAGAAAATTAGCGATTTTACCCCAGAGGGACACAGAAGCTGCTGTATGACCAAGAGTCAGACATGGATAGGGAATTGTATTTCAATATTTAATATTACAACAATTAACAACAATTTTCCAATTAATCCTGGATTTCTGTTGAGCAGCTTTGACATCACTTCCTGCCTTATGTAACCATAGTTACATCTGATGTAGTAGACGGGGAGATTAAAACGGTGTTGGAGAGAAAGTGAACGCCACAGAGTAGATGTGGAGAAATTCTGAAATATGTCCACCATATTTAAACAAAAAAAACAGAAGAAAGTCTAGCATCTATGTCCCTGTCAGTGCCCTTTACAACAGCAGCCCGTGATCTGTGATTTCACTCAGCTCAGGGCTGCCCCCTGCAGGAGAAGCAGGTGACAAAAACAGTAATTTAATGGGAGAGCTGAATAGGATCGGCAACTTTAATCCACCACAATAAAAGTATGAAGATTGAAGATGGATGGACGGATAGATGAATGATGAATAGGTCACATTCTCCTAAGTGACTGGGGAGAATGTTGTTTATGGAGCCAGATTGGTCTACAAACAAACTAATGCACAAGCATGGTTTCACAATTTCCTTCATCCTTTCATTCATCCTCATCTGCTTGTTCATTGCCGGATTGCAGGGGCAGCTCACACCTGTGATCCTTCCTGTAGGTCAGAAAAAATATATTTACCTATATTAAGTGGATATATTATTCTATACATTGTAATTGTATAAAAAGTGTAAGCATATGTATTTGCTATTGTATACATATTGTGTACTTCTTGCCTTTTTACATCATGGCCAGGGGACAACAGATGAAAACTAGCCTTTGGTTAATTCTTTCTTATTTAACTATGTGTAATCATATGTTTAAGAAATTGCATTTTCCCCTTTTAAATAAAAAAAACTAAAACTAAAAATGACTGACAACTGTATAGTGTAGTCACTACTGACATTATAGGCCATTTTGTAACTTAACTAGATATACAGTATGTACTGTATATGTATATCAAATTGTTCATCGTCATCGTACCTTTGTACTTGCAATGGCAGCCCTTCCAGGGTGTGGATTAGGGTTTAATCTCGGGAACTGGGAACCGGGAAATGTGAAGGGACCTGGGAGAATGTGAGCGAGGGCACGTCCGAGTTTTTTTTTTATTTTGCAGCCGCTTTGGCCTACAATCATGAACTTAGTTTTAGGATAAATGCCTAATGTATTAAGAAATGATCATAGTTTGCTTTAACATATTTTGCTTTTAAATTAGGCTATAACGATTGGCCAAATTTTTTCAAATTACGATTTACTAACGAACCTGCCATATTAATGCAGCTAATGTCACCCACGACAGCGCAAGTGGCTGGGCCTTTATAGGTTCTGTGGAGAGGAAACCTATTGTTTTGCATCACTAATTGTTGCCTAAAATAGCAATAATTTAATGTATAATGCAGGTTAGCACGAAGATTTCAATAATATCGTAGCATTCCTAATTCGTGTTTTAATGTTAATTGTTCGATTTGATTTTCTTCATTTTTGGTAAAAATAATAAACTCTATTGTGTATCCCCTCCCTAAAGTTTCTATCGGTTTTCTTTTCCCCGTAGTTTTTCCTTACCCTGGCTCAGTGTCTAAGGACAGAGGATGTTACTAACCCTGTAAAGCCCTATGTGACAAATCTGATTTGTAAATGTGGGCTATATAAATAAAATTTGATGGACTGATTGATTGACTTCTGATTGGCGGCTGATGGGCACCATGTAAAAATAAAGTATTTGTGAAAGTGGGTGGCTTTAGCGGAGTCACAAAACACTTTCTCACCCACTTTAGTGGGTGATATATTTCACCTATATCCACTTCTTTCTTCAAAGGTCTCCTCTATCCACTACCACATAGTGCCTAACCAATTAATTGAAAATGAAGCGAAAACCAAGGTCTTTGGAAAGTTTCTAAGAAAACTGACTTTGATAGAAAACAGACAAGGATCCTACTGAAATATTGATTAATTAATAGGTTGTCCCCATGCATGATACGCGGCAAGCGGCTCTCTAATAAAAATATGAAGCTTCTCAGACCAAGAGTACTGCATTAAAAGACCGAGTGTTCTGATGGTTCCACAGCCACCAGCTTTAACCTCAGTTTTTATTGGATGGTTCTGTCTGCTGAACAGGAAAAGATCAGGAAGTGGAGGGGTTTCCTGTCAGTTAATACGAGGTGTAGGGTCGGAAGAGGAAACCTCTGTGGCTGCTCTTATCACTGAAGGTGAAGGTTGGCCACAGCCAACTGACCCAAAGGAGTGGTTCTATGACGAATGGCTGAGGCTGAGAGACTCTGATAAGGTCCAGTTGGTTCTGACAGGTGTCATGTGAAGCAAAGACAGGTCCTGGGGGTTGAAAAAGTCCTAGGAGGTTCTTTTCCTCAACCTGATCCTGCTCATTATTATTTGTCAACCTCTAGGTGTTTTTGCTATTGTTAAAAATGACCAAACAAATTTGAGGCCCGGTATGTTCAGCTGATGATAAGACGTCAGATCACAATTCTTTCAGGTCAGTGACTTCAGAAATGTTTGATTAAACAAAAACAATAAAATGGAAAGAAAATCGTTGCAGCTTAGTTGACAATTATATTAGTGTCTCTCAAATAGATGGGGCCATATGGAAGGGGCTCTGTACAGTAGGTGGACAATAGTGTACAAATGTTGATTCAAATGATGATGATGATGGTGAAAAATGTCCATGTGGGGCAGTTGGTGGCGTAATGGTTAAGGAAGTGGACTTGGGTTCACAAGGCCCCCGGTTCAAATCCCCGTACCACCAAGTTACCGCTGATGTGCCCTGACTATAGTCCCCCTAAAAAAAACTGCTCCCGGTCCAGGCTCAGCCAGCAGCCCCCTGCTCACTATGGTGATGGGTTAAATGCAGAGGCATAATTTCCCGAAGGATACTCCCTAGCGATTAATATAGTTCTAATTATTATTATTATTATTATTATGTTATATTAGGTTCTCAAAAAGATTTCATGTTCCTTGGTTGTGTGTGAAGGGTGGGGTGCCTGAAAGCATTTCTGACCCCTAAGGGACACATGAGGGAAAATAAATCAGAACTACTAGGTTAGACAAAAGTAGCTTAAAAACATAAGAAATAATCAGAATCAGAATAAAAAATCAGAAACAGAAAAATCGGGGCAGAGTCTGAGCAGAGTTCCCTCTGATAAAACAAATCATGGAAACTTTTACAGTGAAGCCCCAAGATACTGGGCTTGGGTTTTCACTTTAGCTCATAAAACTCAACATATGAGTTTTCCAAGTTGTTTTTTAGTTATTTTTGAAAATATTAATCTAAATAGTAGTGAATGTACAGAGGAATGCTGCTGTGGAACAGATTAAACTACTAATTTTTTAAGGGGAAAAAATATGTTAAATTTGTAATTGAACAGAGAACATGACTTTCTCTGTCACACACACTGACAGTGTGAAATTCTATGTGTATGTGTGTGTTAGGATCATGTGACCAGAACAGTTTTACGTGACAGAGCTGAGCTCAGCTGTGTGTGTGTGTGTGTGCGCGCGTTAGTAATTGCTCAGCTGGAAACAATTCTGTTGTCAAACACCAAACCACTGAGAGCAGAGCCGAAGTCAGAATGCACATTTATCAGTTTGAGTGTGTGTTTGTGTGCATGTCCATAGTAACACACACACATAGCAATGACCCAGCATCTCCTTCACACCTGTGTAAAAACTAGAGGAGGAGAAAAAAAAAGATTCTTTAGTCACTGCACCATCTGACAGGAGGAATACCAGATGACTGAAATTCACAACAACAGCAACAGTAACAACAACCGTAACAACTATGCAACAGCAGCTGCATCAACTGTTAAAAAAATAGTAAGAGCAATGCAAACAACTACATTAAGAGCAACAGTAACAACAACAGCTGCAACCGATTGTTGCAAGAGTCACATCAACAGTAACAGTCACATGAACAGTAACACAGCCCGTCACATCAACAGTCACAACTACAGTCACATCAACAGTACGAATTACAATAACAGAACAGGAAAGGAAAGCAAAGCAAACTCCTTGTCATTGTGACATTGGGATTCACACCACTGCACACAACGAAATGTGACCTCTGTATCACCAAAGTGAACAGTGGGCAGCTTTGAGCGCCAACTACCAACTGCTCCAGTAACAGCAACAGTAACAACTACATTAAACCTGCAATATCAGCAACAGTATCTACAACTGAAAACACCATAACGGTTGTCTAAAGTCTGAAATTCTGAGATAAAACAATTATCTCAGAATTTGTTTTCTTCTCTTTGACAGTTACAGCATCAGTAGAAATAATAATATATATAGTATATATAATATATAAACAATATATAATATATAAACATTCACCACAGCAACTGTAACAACAACAGTCGCAGCAACAATAACAACTTTAGTCACAGCAACAGTAACAACTACATTAGAAGTAACAGTGGCAGCCACAGTAACAACAAAAGTCACAGCAACAGTAACAACAACAGTCACAACGACAGTACCAACAGTCAAATCAACAGAAACAACAACAGATGCAGCAACAGTAACAGCAACAGTCACGGCAACAACGCAAGTAACAATAACAGTTTCAGCTCTGCAGTTACAACAGTAACAAAAGTGACAACATTAAGAACTGTTAAGTTACAACAAAAGTAACAACAACAGTACTAGCGGTACAGTCCTCTGGTCCAATTCCAGGTGAGTTCTTACTAGGTCTGGTCCACAACAGCTCCATGACCATCAACGTGAACTACAGTCTATCAAGACACAGTCAGAGACTAAGGAAGAGAAGGGGAGGGAAGAGTAAAGAGGAGGAGGAGAAGGAGAAAAGGGGAAAAAAGGAGGAGGAGGAGGAGAAGGAGGAAGAGGAGCAGATGCAGAGTCCTAAACCTCAGCGCCTCCCTCAGTACAAACAGTTATCTGTGTGTCAGAGGAAAAACATGAGGAAGGAGAATGAGTGAAGTGGAGGAGGGAAGTGTTGGAGGAAAACGGAGCAGGCACAGACTTCCTGTGATCTAAACACGCCCTCACACTGCTCCACCTACAGCACCTCCTTACACTGAGATGTGTTCTGTTTCTGCTCAAAGGTTTCACTACTGTGGAACTTTCTGGAGAACCTTGGTCTGTTTAGTCAGACTTCACCAAACTGTTGTCACACTCTGGTGGAGGAAATGTGTTGCAGGGAGCCCTCTAGCGGTTAGCAAAGGTTGCTTTCTGAACTCTCCATTTGTAGCATTTGTGGATGTCACTCTGTGTGTCATGTGACACGGTGACATAAGCAGACATGAGTAGACTTATACACACATACACACCAAACAGTGTTAGCTTTGACCCACTGCAGCACCTGGGTGGTTACCATGGCAACTACATCCCAAGCCTCCCTCTCAAGAAGCTGTCTCTTGACTCCGCCCTCTTTTTTCCTCTTCAACTGTTTTTTCCAACAACTTCCACCTCCCTCTTCTTCTATCATATCTCTTTTCTCATTTCATATGTCAGACTCCCTCCACACTCATGACCAGAATCCCTTCTGAAAACCATTATACAGCAGTGGTCAAAGAACACAGTCAGATCCATTTATATACCTTGCCGGTCATGTGACCACTTAGACGTCCTCTTCTACAGGGGGAGCTGTATTGAAGTAAGCGATACTGCAATAAAGACCGTTACTGTGTTTCTGGTGTATTCAACTGTGACTGATAAGTCTTGACATCTGACTATATTGGGCGACCAATATTAATGTTACCAATGTTAGCAACTATTCTAATATCTCAGGGATTTTTCCTCCAATAATGAAAAATTCAATATGCCTCAACAACTTTGTCAAATGAGAACTGCGCTCAAAACAGTTCCAAAAATAAATTGCTGTATATTTGAATAGAGGTCTTTGCAACTTGTTCACTGCCTCAAATACAGAGCTAAACAAAATATCAGAGCTAAACAAGACTTTAGTCTGGTGGTTCGATCAAACCCTCGGGGTTCGATGAGTTGATCTCAGTGGTTCGGTGGAGCCTCTGCCGCGGAGGTCAAGAAACCATGGAGGTCAAGACACACCAACTCACCCTACTGAAGTAGGGTTCGGTGAATGCGCATATGAAACTGGTGGGGTTCGGTAGCTCCAACAAGGTTAAGAACCACTGCTTTAGTCACTGGATTGTAGCATATTAATCTATTTCAATAATAACAGAATGGTATGCAGAATATTGGCTCCATATAATGGTTACATGGGTTTCGACGGATGAATACAAACAACAAATATAATAATTTATGATTCTCATATAACAAATACAGAAGCAGAGGATTTTATTTAAAGCAACTTGCACCTAGAGGAAAAGGGTTATTGATAACATAACAATACAAATATAGACCTGGTAAAATTCCTTTGGAAATTGAACCCAGGTGTCTTAGCTCTCTACTTTAGAGGCTAATTTACCTCTAAAAACCATTGTGTAAGTCTACGATTTATGAAATGATATCCAACAAGTGACTTTCTTTTTAAATTACAGCTGATTTTCTCCAAAACATTTTTTAAGGCGCACATCATACAATCAAATCCAGGCATTGGTTATCAGGGTTTTTTAAATACTTTCTTTGGATTGATGTCAGAAACAAAAAGTGATACGATATCATATCATGTAGTATATCCACGTGCAATTTTAATAAAACAACATACCATCTAATTAATGTGTTAATTTGTAACTGATAGTCAGAGGTCTGACTAAGGCAGAGAATATCAAAAATTCAACTTAGTTTCTGCATCTGACACACAAAACCAAAATGTTTCTCAAAAAGAACTCTAACAGTTCCAAGTCTGTCTATCTATCTATCTATCTATCTATCTATCTATCTATCTATCTATCTATCTATCTAATACACTATAACTATACCTACTCTATATACAGAGGCCAAATTTCTTTGTGTGCAGTGGTGTGAATCACAATGTCACACTAACAAGGAGTTAGCTTTCCTATCAGTCCATGATCATCTCAACGCGCATGTGTCAAACTCAAGGCTTGTGGGCCAAACATGTTCCGCCGAGTCATGTGTGCTCCAACTACCGGGGTATCACACTCCTCAGCCTCCCGGGAAAAGTCTACTCCAGGGTACTGGAACGGAGAATTATCGAACCTTGGATTCAATGCGGTTTCCGTCCTGGTCGTGGGACACTGGACCAGCTCTATACTCCAGAGAGTTCTTGAGGGATCATAGGAGTTTGCCCAACCAGTCCACATGTGTTTTGAAGACCTGGAGAAGGCTTCCAACCGGGTCCCTCGGGTCTCTTGTGGGGGGTACTCAGGAAGTACGGGGTTGGAGGCTCTTTGCTAGGAGCTGTCCAATCCCTGTATGAACGGAGCAGGAGCTTGGGTCGCATTGCCAGTAATAAGTCGGATCTGTTCCCAGTGCATGTTGGGCTACGGCAGGGCTGTCCTTTGTCACATACTTTTATAGACAGAATTTCTAGGCGCAATCAGGTGCTGGGCGGGGTCCAGTTTGGGAGACACCAGATTTCATCTCTGCTGTTTGCAAATGATGTTGTTCTCAATCAGTCGTGGTGAAGAAAGAGCTAAGTCAAAAGGCAAAGCTCTCAATTTACCGGTCATTCTCATTCCTACTCTAACCTATGGTCATGAACGTTGGGTCATGACCGAAAGAATGTGATCCCGGATACAAGCGGTGGAACCGAGCTTTCTCCGCAGGATGGCAGTGCGCTCCCTTAGAGATAAGGTGAGGAGCTCTGTCACCTGGGAGGAGCTTGGAGTAGAGCCATTGCTCCTCCAGATCAAAAGGAGTCAGCTGAGGTGGCTTGGGCATCGGATGCCCCCTGGACGCCTCCCACAGGATGTGTTTGGGTGTTTGGGAGGAGACCTAGAGGAAGACCTAGGACACACTGGAGTGACTATGTTGCTTGACTGGCCTGGGAACACCTTGGGATCCTCCCAGATGAGCTGGGGGAAGTGTTGAGGAGCTGAGGGAAGTCTGGATATCCCTCCTCCAAATGTTGCCCCCGCAACCCGGCTCCAGATAAGCGGATGAAGATGGATGGATGGAAGATACATCAGTCCATCATAGAGTGGTGCCTCAGCTTTCGAACGGCTCAGCCCTCGACCAACTCGATTCTCGACCAAAATTTTTTGAGAAAAATGTGCCTCTATTTTCTACTGAATTTCAGCTTTTAAGCGGCCTGAGTCAAGCAGAGTCAATGATTATCTTTATTAAGGAAAAGAGTTTGCTGGAGACAGCGTCACCAAAGCATTGATCAGTGAAAGGGTGGGTACGAGCAGCGAGGGGAATGTTGAAAGTGATGAAAAGGGTTTTACTTTTAAAGCCAGTTGTGGCCGGTTTGAAAAGTTTAAGCAGAGAACTGGTATCCATTGTGTGACTAGACATGAAGAGGCAGCGAGTTCGGACCAATACGTGATCGAGTGAACTGCAGACCTCAACTCTGACACCCCTACCCCCAACCCCCACCCCCACTGCTGAAAATGAGTCTGACAGCCCTAGAATGTGATTAATTCCCTGAAACACTCCTTCCTTTTTCCACCTTTCTCGTCTTTCTCTGGTCCTCCTCCCTTTCTCTATCATGTGAGGAGGGGACGGGAGGAGGAAAAGAAAAAAAGGTACAAAAACACATGTCAGACACTGTCTCTACCTTGATCACCCCCCCTGTCTCCTTATCTTATTACCTCTCTTCCCCTTTTTTCAACTGAGACAACTAAAGAATCCAGGAGTAATCACTTCCACTTTCAGAAAAGCAGCAGCCGCTGTGTGTGAAATACAAAACAACCCCAGGGATCACTGACACACACATATACATTGCTGACACATACTGTTAATAATTTGAACCTGATCAACAAGCAGTGATAAAGATGAGAGTTGATGCGTTAAGATGGAGATGGAGACACATGATCGATGGATGGATGTTCTAATGGACAATAGGATGGACAGCCTCATGGTTCAATGGAATGACGGTCAATTGGATGGATGGACAAATGGATGGACTGATGGGCTAGTGGATGGATGGACAGATGAATGGAAGGATGTAAGCAGCAGCTAATGATCACTGACAGACTGACAGTCCAATCCAAGATCGACCATGTTAGAAAATGAATGAAGGCTGAGCTCTGGTGCACACGTGTTTGTATGTGTGTGTGTAGATAATGCCCGCCAGACTGGTTAACCCATTAATCCACCGACCAATCAATGGAATCACTGACCAATCGTCGATGTCAGAACCATCATTACCTGTTGCAGATTTGGGTCGATGCCTTCCTTTGGGTCGACGCTGGGAATTTCCGGAACTGTTCTTCCTGTCCCAGAACATGACCACCGCCTCATTCCAGACCACGTGCACACGCACACACACACACACACACACTGAGACACAGTGACACAGTGACACACACTAAAGGAACGAGCTGGAGGGTGAGAGAGAGAGAGCAAGAAAGAGAGAGAGAGGACGCAGCGTCACTGGAGACACACCAAGAGAGTGTGTGAGTAGCACGTGACTGCAGTTGAGGGTGAGCGAGGGAGTGGGTGACAGAAGACGAGAAAGAGAGAGAAAGAGAGAGAGAGAGAGAGAGAGGGAGAGAGAGTGTGTCTGTATGAGTGTTTTCATCAGCACGCATGTGCTCAGAGTGGCTGAGGACGTGATCTGTGGACTAAACAGGCTGAAAGAGACAGAGAGAGACCATGGATTGTGTTGATCAGATTTTTCCATCCGTCACAAGATTCTGGCTCATGTGTTCACAGACAGGCAGTGATGTCACTGCAGCTCACAGATCAAGGTCCAAATGCAATTGTCAGTGATGTCATGTCACTCAGACCTCTATTTGATCCATCAGCAGTTCACACCTGGTCCAGACAAAGACAGAATATTTCATAGTGTGAATATTTTCCTCCTTTCTTCAGATCTCTGTTTTCTATTTATTCAAATTTTCTGTCAATGTGAGCTTTCTCTCTTTTTTTATTTAACGTTTATAAGGTGACAGTGACGTCATTGGAATCGCACTGTCAATGTCATCAGATGCATGTTGATTAAAACAGCAGCAGCAGCAGCAGTAAAACAGCAGCATCATCATGGGTATCAGCTCTCAGACGCGCGCGTGCACGCGCATCGTTTCCGGCAAAACATCGAAGGTGCATTCACTTGAAGAAAATGCTGAAGAATATAAACTTCGAATAAAGAAACAAATTACGTTTAAATAAGAGCCGAATAAACCACAATCAAAGCGATCTGCTGGAAGATGAGCTTTGCTGCCGCCCAGTGGTCATGTCATGAACCGAGACGTTTTATGCCAAATTAATTTTGTATCACGAGATTTTCTTGAGCCAAAAAATTTACAAAAGATAATCTGTGACCTTTTCTTGGCCAGTAGTATAAAAATATATTTTATTCATAAGAAATAATACTGTAGGGTGAATAAACAATTTATGAAAACAAAATAGATAAAAGAAACATTTTAAATCAGGTTTACAATTGTGACCCATTAACAGGAATACTAATTTTCCATCATGCAGTTTAACAGCTTTCCTTCAGTTTTCAGATTCTGATTTCTCCGACAGTGACAGTTATCCGCTGATCAAACTTCCTGTTTAACACCTGTTAATTGAATTCTCAATTTATTTTGATTTAATTTAAGAACGTATTATTTTTAGTAGAATGTAGTATATATTACATTATTTACATGTAGTAATATTTACATTTTATTTTCAAACAAGAGGCAGTGGTAGCCTAGTGTTAAAGAACCTGGGGCCCACAAGGCTCCCGGTTCAAATCCACCAGCTGTCCCATTGCAACTAAGGTCCTCTGATCCTAGCACCGTTCTGGCCCACTGATGGGCTAGTGGATGGATGGACAGATGAATGGAAGGATGTAAGGAGGTTACCAATATGGAGTGTGATTTGGGGATACTGGTTTCCCCTGGACAGGAAACATTTATTTTTTATTAAAAGAAAAGTCATATGGTTTCTTATGGTTTTTAGGTATTTTAATGTATTAAGTTAAAAATAATAAATTGAATTACTAGAAGTTCCCTTCTATTCTGCATTGAAAAGAAAACGCCCGGCTTCAGGTTTTTCTCTTCTGACATTAACACACACAGAGACAGAGTCATCTGGAAGTAATTCTGTTCATATTACATCAGTTCTGGCTGATGGTGGACAGAGAAGATCTGAACGCTTCATTCTAGATTACTCTAATCCAAAGCTGTCAAAATCAGATCCACACAGGAGCAAATATTAAATAAAATATTGATAAATATTTTTTACCACAAAGTGTTATGACAGTAGAGCAGGAGAATATGAATTCAAAGGAAACTGTGGAAAAATAATGGAAGAGAAGACACTGACAGCCCTGGACAGAGTTAAGATAAGGCAGCAGACTAGAGTCCCCAAGGTCCCCGGTTCGAATCCCCCTACCGTCAGGTTACCGCTGAGGTTCCCTGAGCATGGTATCATCCCCAAACACTGCTCAAGAGCTGTGTTCACTTTGATGATGGGTTAAATGCCCAAATTTCGTTGTGTGATGTGAATCACAAAAAATTAAATTTAATCTTTTCAATCTTAATCTTAAACTGCACCTAAGCTTGGTGATAGGTTTGATGCAGAGGTTGCATTTCATTGTGTTCAGTGGTTTCCTTTTCCCAAAGATAAATATAATGACGTCCTTTCAACTTCAAGAAGTCCTGTTGCTAACTGAACTTTTTGTGTTTATTGAACTGTATGATTGAGAATCATCAAAGACCTGCATAAAATAACGACATGACCATCAAAAACAAAAAGCAGCTGCAACCCTTACAGTACAGTCCTTCATTGTAAAGTCGGATCAAAACATGATCTCTGCAGGTGTGCGCTGCAAACCATGAAAGAGTAAGTGATGGCGTCCTACTGACCTCTGCTGGCGACCAGGTGTATTGATCATATTGATGATAGTTCTCGGTCATCTACTGTAGGTCATGGTCAAGATGAAAAGGTAAAAAGACGAGTTTAGGAGAAAGTAAGGGAACAAGCTAATTGACTGACTGGTTTGACTGTTTCTGCTGAGAGTGAATCTGTTCTGGAATATCTCCAGCCAGCATTTATTCTCTGCACCTTTTCTCATGATTATTTCTTAACTTGGACAGCACAGTCTATTGCCTGCCAGTGTACCGACTCTGTAACAGCAGATCGCATCATTTCCTCAAACAACTCCTCTTGTTCCTCAGCTGCAGATCTGACAACATTCAGGAGAAGGGGATCAGGAGGAAAAGAAGGGGAATTTCAGAGAGGGAGGAGTCTTGAGTCATGAGCCCCATGTTTTTATCCTCATGGGAAGGAGGAGGAGGAGAAGAATCATGAAACCTGGAAAACAGAGGAGGAGTTTTATTCTCTGTCTCTGTCCTTACACATGAAGTCTTCAGAATCTACGATCACTGAATTAGTTTTAGTTAAACAATAGTTTTTCTGTATTACCTCAAAGAAAATCAGTGCCTTGACTTCCGAAGGACATTTCCAACTGTTCCTTCTTTAACAAACTGGGAATTAAAATTCTGATCTGTGCTGTTTGGAGAAAACGTGAAACAAACAGCATGGCTTTATTACCACTGTATCCAGCAGATGGCAATGTTGGGGACAGAAATGTTTTAATTTTTTTATCCGTACAAACCACTCTAGGAGTTGCTGCCACCTAGTGTACGTAGGCTCATTATCAAACCTTCATCACGGTAGTGGGCTGCCCTCGCCATGACCCCCAGTGGGCCACACCCCACTAATAAGAAACACTGGAGCAGTGTGACCATAACCAAATAGTGAGTGACCTAAAAGCAGGACATGGCGTTTGACCAGTTACCCATATCAGAAGCTCTGACTGAAAAGTGGAATCGGTTCCGGTTCTGGTTCCTGTAACAGGAAGGAGTGAATGGACCCTCAGATAGGAAGAGGAGGAGAGAGAGAGACACAGTCCAGAGACATAGAGGTCAGAGGCCAGCTGTCACACTCTAGTCAGTATGTCTTTCTGTCAGACCTGGCAAAACTACAGCTCATTTGTCATTGTCATCCCGCCCTTCTAAACTTGTTCAAGTTATACCATTAATTTATATTATAATTATACTTCTGCCATTACCCAACAATGACTACAAATCTGTCTTTCTTGGGAAAAAAAAGCACTTAAGTATGACTGCTACACAGTGACGTGCGGTGAGGTTTATGCCTGGTGAGGCGATGACGTCATCACAGTTATATTTATAAATATATGAACCCTACGGAGCAGTTTATTTAACATTTGATTGGCAACATTTAATGTGTTTTGTTATAAAACATCAGCATTGTTTATATATACAAACTGTAACATAGAAAAAACTTTTAAAAACTGTTATTAACGTCCTACCATTACTTATAAATGAAGACCATGCGCTGCTCCTTCAGAATAAAAGCAATGACTCGTCTGTAAAAGCCCTCCTTATTTTCTTTAGTTTGTCTGTCTCAATGGAGATCAGTGCAAGGGAAGACAGTCGTCCCTGGTCTGTCTTATTCCTAAATGACTGCTGAGAATGACCGCGCCACCTACGCTGTAGTCGCTGGTACAGTGAGCATCAGCTGGAGGAACTTTGACACCTCAGGAACAGTTTCTCATCCAAAAAGCTGAGAAGCTGTCCAAGTGATCTACAGCTGTCCCTCGAGTTAGTCCAACGAGATCCGCCTTTAGTTTTACAAAGTGTGTCCTAATTTCTCAGCACTAGAACACGTTACACACAGACATTTGTTGATGATTAAAAATAAACATTTTGCATTATATACACAAGCTGAAATATTTAAATTTTATGTAATTATTTTTATATGGTATAATTTTTATGCTATAAGTGTTGAAACATTTTTAATATGGACATGAAGAGGGACGGTAGAACGGTCTCCCTCATGTAGACCATGCCTGCACCGTGCCTCACGGGGATTGCGCAATCCCCATGAGGCACGGTGCAGTCTCAGCCTCAATGCTCGTCTCCTTGGTATAAGAACGGTAAACGGTAATTCAGGGATTTATAAAACCTAAAACAAAAATGGTCAAGAAATTAAATGGGGAAAGAACTTTAGCACCATATAGGTATCACAATTAAATTTATTTTTAATTTTATTTTTCCTGACTGCACGTCACTGCTGCTACATGTCATTCATCTTCGTTCCTCTATCTGCTCTTAACCCTACATGTTCAAGAAATGGTCCAGACTCGGGTCGGGTGGGGTGCATCCCTGTTCTTCTTCTTCTTTTCCTTTCAGCTTATCCCATTTTTCAGGGGTTGCCACAGCGAGTCAATCATTTCCATCTCACCCTGTCCTGTGCATCCTCAACTCCAACTCCAACCACCTCCATGTCCTCCCTCACTGCATCCATAAATCTCCTCTTTGGCTTTCCTCTTCGTCTCTTACCTGGTTGCTCCATGTCTAGCATTCTTCTCCCAATATAATCACTGTCCCTCCTCTGAACATGTCCGAACCATCTCAGTCTGGCTTCTCTAGCTTTTTCTCCAAACCTTCCTGTCTATGTTGTCCCCCTGTTACTGATTCAAAACTGTTTCTGCTGAACTGACAAAATAAAATCAGAATTTCTTAATTTGAAGAAGACACAGTGAAACAAGCAGATGCAGCATCACCACGTCTTCAGCTTCTCCCCATTGAAAGATGCAGAAGAAGAACTAACAGAATTAGCAGTAGCAGCCAAAGCTGTAGCATCAGTACACTGAGCAGCAGCAGCAGCAGAAGAAGAAGGAGCTCCAGCATCAGCAGCGTTAGCTCCATCGCCAATCAGCAGAGATGAGCAGTTTTATAATTGTTCATCATAACTGATGGAAACCATTAAGTTGGAGCAGATGACAGTTATGATATGATGTTTAAGATGATGAAGATGGGAGAGAAGATAAAGAAGTATTGAAGGCTAACATTGATTTCTCTACTTCTTCTGCCCACATGTTGGTGAATCAGTCAGAGCCCACACATTGAACTTACAGCCAACGCAGAAGAACTGGGCCTTTCACATGGATTAAAGTGCCAGTTCACTATTTTACACAAATCTTATCCCAACATCCAGATTAATACTGTGGTTATAGACACCTGAGAGATGGAGCCTTAGAGGGAATATGGCTGACAAGTGAGACAGAAGGAGAAAAAAACAAATCAACCTTTATCTCCCTGTCAAACAGGAAACTAAAGTTTGTAAACGCCCCACTGTGTCATACCAAAGTCCACAGAGAAAATCAGCGATTTTAGCTCACAAACCAAAATCCATTGAGAAAATCAGACATTTTAGCTCGCAGACCAAAATCCATAGATGAATTCTGTGATTTAAGCCCATAGACCAATTCCATAGAGAAAAGAAGTGATTTTAGCTCACAGACCCTCGTGGGAGGGTCTGTAAAGTGGGTAGATTTACCAATGAAAGTTTCGGTTGGACAAAATAGACTTTGCACAACTTTAAAATAATATGGCCACTTTAAAGCAGGACAAGCATATCGTGCACCGCGCGGGCTCGTGTCACCCCGGGGTGATGAACCTACAACATCTTGGCAGAAAAAAAATCAGCAGTAACACAACTACTCCGATTGCACTGAACTTTGACTCAATAAGTGACACCAGGTGTGTGCGCGTGCGTTTGCACCAGTGCATGTGTTTTCTTTTCATTTCCTCCAACTAACCTCTGGTTGGAGGTCTGCTCAGGATCTCCGTGACGCTCTTCTGCAGCTTCGCTACTCTGCGCTCCAGCGCGCACGAGCGGTGACACACGCACGACAGCTCGTCCTGAAGCTCGTCTACGATGTTGACGGCGTGACGCGACAGATCCGAGAGCTGGAGCAGCAGCGAGCACAGGCTGAAGCCGCACACACCCGTCAGGTCCGAGGAAAAGACCTGCGCCAGAGGAGCCTGCCGCGGACGCGGTACACCGCCGCTGCCGCGGATGTCAGGTCTGCAGACCTGAGTGGGGAGTATGGTCCTCTTATGGAAAGGCATGGTTTTCACTCAGAAAAACCAGAAGAAGAAAGTGCGCGTAGAGTCAAGTTCAGTACTCCTGACGTGCACGCGGAAAGTGGCCGAGTCTTCATAGTTTTTCTGTGTTTGGTCAGTTTGGACTGAGAGCGCTGCTGAGGGAGATGGGGGAGTGATAGAGAGAGAGACAGACAGACGGACGGAGAAAGAGAGAGGGAGTGTGTGTGTGTGTGAGAGAGAGAGAGAGAGCGAGCGAGAAATCACGTTTCCGTTCTGAACTTTCACTATAAAACACTTGTTTATGGAGGAATACAAATTCTTTCCTGACACCTGAACCGTTGTCTTTATCCAGGCATGACCTTAAAATAACACGTAGCCACAGGCTAACTTATTATCTCTCTTCTAAACACCCAGATAACTTTTAGCCATTTTACAGGGTATGTTTTACAATATCCTGGCTTTTCCTTTTCCTGTTTTTATGTTATGTCTTGGTTGTATTCTCAAAACTGTTTTGCAGTTATAGTATTAGCTGGTTTTTATTTTAGCTAGCTAACTGGCTGCCTTTTTTATGGGGGGGGGGGGGGTGACTGAAACACCCACACCATCTCACACACCTCCACCCAGAGCTCCTCTCTCTCCCCTAACCTTCATGAACAAAAACATTTGTGCTGACTTCAGCCTGGGAGGAGTTTATATTGCTGCGGGGGCCCAGGGCCGGGGGCTGTAGGGAACTGGGGGTCTGGGTCTGGGGCGAGCGGGAGAACTTGGTCCTAATTCCCTAACTCCGAGGACCAGATGTGCTTGTTTTTATTAAGGAAACAGGGAAAGTGTAGCAGAGGGAGGGAGCACCAAGCTGCTGCTGCTGCTGTTTCACAACCAAAATCTTTTTTATTTTTCCTGAGAACCAGTATAAAAAGCTGTCGTTTCACAATGACTTCAACCACAGAAAATCAGAAACACACGAGAGTCACCTTAATTCTGACTAGGAAAAGAAACTGACACTTATAGCTCTTATCAGTGTGCTTGCTTTTTCCTGTCTGACCATCAGTCTATTTCATTGATGTTCTGGTGAAGTTTATGTTGGCCTTGCAATTGTTAAACTTGTGATGATTTGATGAGGAACGTCTGAAGCATATTTTCAGCTGTTATTCCATATTTAAATGTTTTTACTTTGACGGCTTGCTTCTAGCAAGATTCTTGGCTAACTCATAATCGGGGGTTGCATTGGTTCAAGGAACGAAAACGAAAACCTGAAATTTTTGTCATTTGCTTTGAAAAGTAACAAAACCAGACAAATTATATATATTAATTTGTTCTGGAACGGAAACTGAATAAAAAAAATATAATGGTAATTAGGCAGGCACCATTATGTCTTTGGTTTTAATTTGCACTTTAAAATCCCCTGTAGCCTACAATAAAAGACGTGGGTCTCTTAAATCCTTTGTCTACAATGACGCAATGAGGTTCACTTAGTCACACTTACACCGTTTTCTCATTCGATTCACTTTGCATTCACATTCAATTTAATTTGGTATTCGCTGCGCATTCGATACCCGCTTTGCATACACATTAAGGGAGCGAATGCGCATTAGTCTAACCATGGTCCAGTTTCAATTTGATCACGTAGTAATATAACCACATGATCAAATTAAATGCGGTTTTATTCAACATGAAGATAAGGAGAGAAAATAGTAGCATTTTACGAGCTTGTTAAACTAATACGGGTGTTGTTGTGTTCACACACAACCGTTATACTTTTTATTGATTTACACCTATGTTAATTAATTCGGTATCGAAACCACTAGACTAGAGGTGGATTAGTTAATGCGCATTAGTTGAGGATCAAATGCGCCTTAGTTTGTAATGTGAATGCAAATGGGGAACGACACGTCGCAGGGAATACTGAATTAAGTGCCAGTGTGAAAACGCAATTTGAGAGATGGTGGACCATCAGATTATATTGGGAGGGCTGATCTCAATTTGCAACAATGCGCAGTCAATATTGTGGTCTATAAATATGTGAAATGTTAGTTTCGGACACAACATTAATATATTCGTCCAAGTTATGGATGGTCTTGTCAATATTAAATATTGTAAATGGGTAAAAATGCACCAGAAACATACTTTTTGTTCAAGAAAAGAAATGCTTATCAAAATCATGGTGACTGGTTACAACCATTTGCATTTTGTTCTTTCCAAATAATGATTCTGTTCCAAACCGATTCTGTGTCCAATATGCTTGGACCAATATTGGCATATTTTACATGAACAAAAACTTGGTAATGTAAGCCCTCGTTTGGCAAAATATGCCCTCAAAGACAGAACTAAGTCAAGACAGAACTAAGACAGTCAAGACAGAATAAAGAACAAAGTCAAGTCCCTCAGTCTCTGAAGAACTTTCATTAAACACTCATGAACAGAATATCAGGTCCAGAAACTGTTAAAGTGGATTGGTGAATAAATAAAAATTCTATATTTTGTATTGAATTTTATATAACTTTTGCTGATTTTCAAGTTTGCTGATATTGTTCAAACACCAAATTTTCCGAATCCGACATCAAACTAAAACAGGTAAACGTAGCAGAACCTTGGGAAATTCCAGCAAAATTTAACAAACCCTGGGTTGTGTTATCGAATTTTATTGAACTGTTAATGACCTTAATGCTAATACTGCTAATACTGGGCCAATAACATTTGACATTTTCTTGGACATTTCTAGTTTCAGCATATCATTCTAGTGAGCAGAACACCTAACTAACACTACTGCCTCGCTAAATTGGTATGACAATGGACATATCTTACTTTAACTCCTAAAATTTACACATATTATCCAATCATGTTATGAATCATGTTATAAACCCAGGTTGTGACCTGGTGCATTTATTATTGATGGGGATCAATAACATCAATAACCAGACCATTGAAAGGAAAAGTTTGGAAGAAAGTCTGAAGCAGACACAACCAATTGATTACATATTGTCTGCTGACTCCAGATCAATATTTCTGAATGAGGACAATGAAGGGTTAACAGCCAATCAACAACATTCTGTGTTGAGTAAAGAATGTAGGAGAGAAGAGGCAGCCAAGCATCTGAATATGGGAGTGGTCACATGACCTCATCTTCACTGCCTAAGCCAAACTCTCTTCCTGCCTGTGATGTCACTGAGCCAATCAACTTTGACAAACTGAAAAAAACAGCAAAAGAAATCTGACAACTCACTTTTCTATCTGAATCCACGCAGAAAATCAGGGATTTTAGTTCATGGACCAATGTCCACAAAAATTCAGTGATGTTAGCTCACGGACTGAAGTCCCTAGTGACACAGTAGCTTTTGGTCCACTGCTGTCTTCATTGATTGGTTTATGCTACTGAGACAATTGTTTAAAGTATTTCAAACAGAGAAATCATTGATGATGTAGAGGAACTTCATAATTTAGTCCGTCTGTTCCAGCTCAAAATCCTCTTTTTGGACTTTGCCAGGGAAGAACCAATGCCAACAGAAGTCTATTAGTTGTGGGTGTAAAATCTAAATTTAGGAATTTCTGCTTGTCCTTTTTCAAATGAAGCATTTTTGGAAATCGGTCACCTGTGTGTGGATTGTACTGTACCTCCACACACTCACGTACACTATCCTGCTGTGTGTGTTATTTTGTCATGTGCTGCTGAGCACAGGAATCAAAGTCACGAGTTCTAGATTTTACACATACACACTCTCATCCTCCGCCAAGGAAGTGTGTGCTACAGTGTCCAGACTCCTGCGGAGCAGAGCCGTCTGCTGCTCAGCACTGACCATATGGACTGGACTCTGGTCAGAACATACTGTTGGGAGGGGGAACAGAAGAGGAGAGGAAAGAGTGAATGGACAGAAGTTGAGCAGAGAGCGAAGAAAATAAACACAGGCAGAAGAAATGAGAGGAATGTTGCTGAAATGTGTTAAAGCAGGAGGGAAACCATGTGGTTTAAAGTTGGGTGACATCTTGTGGGGAATGTTTAAACTGCGACCATTGGAATTCTAATTTTTTATTCCTGCTGTTCACTACGTTAATAATTCAATTTATATTCCTTATGAAGAACACAGGCAAAACCCAGGGCCAGGGGAAAAATCTGTTCCACAGCATAATTATGTCTGACCCATGGAATCATATGTACTGCAAAGTACATGGAACATGTACTGGAGTTGGCCCTCCAGTGTAGATGGCATTAATTGTATTGTATTATGTAGAATATAGCACAGACAAATGTTTTGTTATTGGTCTGTGGGACTTTCAGATATTGACATTTTAATAAACTCATTCAATAAAAATCAAGAATGGCTGTTACTTTTTATTTTAGCCTATGGAATAGGTTTGACACCTTTGTTGTAGGCCTTAGGTCAGCTGCAGCTAGCCAGCAAAGCCCCATCAGTGAACAGGGGGTTTATATGCTTTAGGTTTTGAACTTATACACAGACTATGCTATAGTGCGTGCTAATGGAAGATCAGTTAAACATTATGGTGTGATGGTTATAACTACAATTTAGACCATCATGTTTCAAGGGTTAAGGAAATCTTTTCCAGCACTACTTGCTTTAGTTTCAAAGCTTTTACAAAAATTATGTGCAGTATAGAAAATAAAGAAAACAAAACAGAGCCAGATGTGTGTGTGTGTGTTAATTTTATTTATCAAGAATCAGAGTCAGGTCATGTTTAACTGCTGCCCTGTTTAGCAGCCAGTCTCTTGTCTCTCTCCTCAGCGATGGTCAGACGGATTCCCTTTCCTCTGGGCAGAGACACCCACGGCTTGTTACCCTGCGTGGGGAGGGCGGAAAATAAAAACTTAAACTACAAAAAGACTTAACCAATCAAAATTTCTAGCATTCAATTGTCTGCAGGTGGAGCTCAGTACTTCTTAGAGGAAATGATGAGAATATTTCATGATTGTTCAAAACCATAGTTCATCTTCGCCCCACAATTTTTTTGTTCATGATATAAATTTTCTAATTAATTTCTATGAATATCTTTACCTTTCCAATAACAAAGATGTTGGACAGCCTGGTGGCAAAGCTGTTTCCTGTGCTGTCCTTGACGTGGACCACGTCAAAGGAGCCGGGATGGCGCTCCCTGTTGGTGATCACACCAATACGCCCCAAGTTAGCACCGCCTGTCACCATGCACAAGTTTCCTGAGGAGATAAAGGTAAACCTTTACTACAGCATAAAAAAAAGAAAGAACCCTCAGACAAAACACATAGACGAAAAAAAAGTATAAAGAGTATTATTTGTGTCTTTCAGAAACCTGTTTATGAAGAACTTTAATGCAACATTCCCCATGAAAACTACACGATTCCCCTTGATCTTAGTTCCGTCTCACCAGTATCAAACTTGATGAAGTCAGTGATCTTCCCACTCTCCAGGTCAATGCGAACGGTGTCGTTGACTTTAATTAGGGGATCTGGGTAGCGGATGGTGCGGGCGTCATGGGTGACCAGGTGAGGGATTCCTTTGGTGCCAATGATGATCTTCTTCACCTTACACAGTTTGTACTGCAGGGGGAGACAGAATCAGATCAGAATCACAAAAGCTATCCAAACTTCTACTTGTTCTCACAAACTGACAGGTAAAACTAGACTGCACTGAGAAATGTAGGGAAAATGATGGGCCTGCGAACATGCGTCAGTGGATTCTCACCTTAGCCTCCTCAGCTGTGATGCGGTGGACAGTGAAACGTCCTTTCACATCATAAATCAGACGGAAGTACTCCCCGGTCTTATCAATACTGATCACATCTAAATTTAAAGACAGAAAAGTTAGAACTGGTTTCACTTCAGGGAAATGATTCCAAAACACAAAAACAGATAAATGCAGTTAAAATCCTATGTTTTGTTTGGTCAGTATGAAACAGTACAGACACATCAAAACAAATTTTAGGTCAGGTGCAGCAAACACCAGCCCAAGGTAAGACGCCGCTTGTCTGGCTTCATAATTCAGTTTTGTCCAAACAATGTTACTATTTTCACATATTTCTGTTTTATCCGCAATGTCTGCATTGACATGGACAAGGGAAAACATTTTAGCCTTTATGCCCAACATACATGTTATTATTCTTTAGTTCAAACAAAAGCCATTTTCTTCTGATCTACTTCCAGTGTCAACTTAAAGACCCACTGTACACATGAAAGAGGTTTGCCCTGCCAATGGTAGTACCTTGTCAGACTACAGAGTGTTACCATGGAATTAAAGATTTAAAATTAAATAAAAGATTATGTCTATATACTGTATGTTAAGCTCAGATCATCAAGAATTCAGAGTAATTTCTGCTCTAACTAAATGTTAAAAAAAAAACTGCTCCTTATTCACTCCTAACAAAAGCAACATCAAGTGGCCACCAGAGATTGAGAGTTTGCTTCCATTCTAACGCAGGTGATGCAGAGAAATTTCAGTTCTCAGTTAAGACTCACCCATGAAACCAGCAGGGTAGGTGACATCAGTGCGGACTTTGCCGTCAATCTTGATGAACCTTTGCATGCAGATCTTCTTTACTTCGTCCCCTGTCAGGGCATACTTGAGGCGGTTCCTCAGGAAAATGATGAGGGGCAGGCACTCCCTCAGCTTGTGTGGACCAGTGGAGGGACGAGGAGCCTGAGGAGGATTGTAGAACACATAATGACTCTCAATCACAAGACAGTCTTCATTCAGGTTCAAAGTCAAATTTTACATTTATCAACAATCCTTGGACCTTAGTGGAATAACACCCATCCTGCTAAATTATATCAAATGACAGGAAAGCAAACTCCTTGCCATTGTCACAACGCTGCACAACGGAATATGACCCGTACATTCAACCCATTACCAAAGTGAACCGTGGGTAGCCAAACACAGTGAAAAGTTGGCAGATAGTGAACACAAATCCTAAACCCTGTGAACCAAGTTAGCTTCCTTCCCCCTAGTATTTCCACAAGACATGGACTAGATAGGGCCTGTTCTGCATTGCAATACAGGTGGCTCAACTGTATTGTTTTTTTAATTATAATTCTGCCATTTCCCTGCAAAGCCCATGTTTTCTCTCTACAGACAGAGATATCTAGTTAGGAGTTAAGCTTTTGCACCTGTGATGTGCATGCATTTTCTTAGTTCGCACCAACGCTGTCTATCAGCTAGTTCAACAGCACTGTCCAACTTAGGACCAATTGTGGCCCACAAGCCAAAATACCTTTCGGCTGATACAGATAGATGGAACTTTATTAGTCACTCAATAGTATCATTCGAGAAATTAGAAAATACTATATTCTCTGTTGGTCTGAATAGAAAACATGGATTAACAAGGAACTGGAGACTTTGGATAAATATACCAAAAAAAAGCACATTCCCCTGGAACTATGTTTATAAACTTTAATAATCCAAAGTGTTTACAACATACAAAAGCATTCTTACTGTATGAAATGCATTACACTTTGCAGTTCTAATAAGGGGAAAGCATGAACAACTTATAATTTTTTTAAGTAAATACTGAGTCCTTTATTTCCCAACGGGTAGCCCCGAAGGATTTATGTACCGATCAGGTCAAAAACAAAGTACCAGCTATTAATTCTGACCAATAGTAAAATAGAACTTGGCAACTAGGGTAGAACAAATAAACATTCACTACTACATTAGTGTCAGACCAATATACGACCAGGGTCTAAATCAGATCTTAAGTTCACTCTAAATCCGCACACTAGAGAAAACAATACTGGCAAACATATGCACTGTTACGGGGATAAATAATAATCTTATCTTAATCTTATCATAATCTTCAACAGCAAATTAACATTTGTGAATTCAACACATTTAATAAAAACGTTTTTATATGAACTTACAAACACTCCGGTGAGTTTGTCCAGCATCCAGTGCTTCGGCGCTGCTACGCGCTTCAGGTGCTTCTTCGGTCCTCTGGCCTGGACAAATATAACGAATAAGTCAGTGAACTCAGTCAGTTTGCGAACAGAGAAAATTAACAACTGGCACAAATATTGACATAAATTCTGTAATAAAGTAACTTCCGAGGTACAAGGGAACACTCGGACACGTCGTTAGCTAATTATGGTTAGCCTCGGTTGTAGAGCCGGTAGCGGCCTGACTATATAAGAATTACTTAAACAAATTCTAACAATCGCCTACTTATTGTAAATTGCATAGCCGACTGACACAATAGTAACGACGCATATAACTGTATTTCATTTGTACCGAAAGGTAGTCAATTAAAAGTAACGTAGACATCTAGCGTTAGCTACACAAGTTAGCTAGCACCAACGCTAATGGCTACCCCGTTTTAAAATAATCAACCACAAAACAATTAGGTTATCGTTCAATGTTACAATATAAGTATATATCGTTTTGTCTCGTGATAAATGTCAAATCGTGGACTGTAAAGATGTGTTTATATGGGCCACAAAAGCGATGTTTGTAGATATTTTCGTCCAGGAATGGTAAAGAGAAACAGCTCACCATGTTGAAGTCTGCGGGGAAAAGGACTGGCCGTCTTCCGGTTGTCAATCATAAGAGGAGCGATGGTGGCCTAAGAGGGTCAAAAGAGTAAAAAGGCAAAGCCGCGAACACGGCGTAGAAGTTTAAATTAATTCTATAAAATAAATGAGACAAAATTCAGTGAAAATGAAGTTTATTTCCTAGGATGTATCTCATTCTAGTAGGAAAGCCAAAGAGAAAACAAGTTGATCTTCGTCTTTGGCGTGAGTGTACGCTACAGTGTGCTTAATTCCAGTCGACCGGTAACGCATGTTGGTCAAAATAGTCGTTTAAAGAGATGTTCATAAAAATAGCAATTTTTAGTAATAATAGTATTTTTGATAATAATAGTATTTTTGTGCAGCTTGTACACGCATATTATTCTCTGGGTTGCGAATATTAAAGAGTAAGACGTGTATTTTGGAACTTGAATTAAACTCATGATGTTAGGCCAACAAATGGCCACTAGATAACGCTATACGACTATTATATATTGCCTTTGAGCAGACTAAGGTTTTGAAAATTTTATAATACCAATGATTCTTGGCTATATTTTGCAATTTTCTGGATTCTCGGGCTGGTTACGTGCCAATTGATAATATTAATTGCTCGACAATAATCCAATGACGTCACAGAGCCAACATTAAGAATTAATACAAAACAACTATAAAAATGTTCAAATTAATTTCTTAAATTCTCTTTCTAAAAAATAAAAAAAATATAAAGTGCACCACTGTAAAGGTAAAATAAACATGTAGCACAAACAGACAGAGAAAGGGCTAATCACATGGTGTCAAAAAATGGTTTATTACATCTGATTGCTCATTCTGGCTTAACAGTTAAAACTAAACTGTGTTGTTTCATTTTAGTTCGATATTTTTTATAAAATGTTGTGCTTCTTATAAACATCAAGTGCCAAGGTTCACACCAGACTGTAGATCCCAGCAGACTCACATTAAGTGAAGGTGAGTTCAAAGGAACAGCTGTGAGGTGGCTCCAGGATCAACAGTCTGATCCGCGGCTTAATCTAGAAAATTATTGGTAGTCTGCTAGGGTTTGGGGGGGTGGAAGACCACGAGACGGGATGATTCAGTAGTAGTCTGGGAATACTGCTAGGAGTTCAAACAGCGACAACACACGAGTTTCACAGATGGGATTAAGGTCAGACTGAAGACAACAGACAGGGAGAAAAATGTCAAGAATGTTGTTGTAAGCATTTAATAATGGAGAACGAAGAGCAGACAGCGGCCAATAAGTCAGTTCTGAGGGTGAGGATCATCAGGACATTTGTCCTCACAACAGTCTTTAACAGTAAAACCAGTGTCCTGTCAAATCAGTCCTTCAACAACTTCTCATTCATCAGAGATTCCAACAGTTCATCTGAAGAAAGTATTGTTCTCTGACTCACTGTACCTGGGAAAGTGAGTGGGTCTAAAACAGGAGACAGCAGTCCTGGACCAGCACCAGTCTGTGTGTACATAAGTTTTGGGCCACTCAGAAGAATTTTTTAATTTCTTCTTCTGATTTCTGATTCTGATGGATGTCATTCAATTATCTTCACCCTTTTATACATTACTGAGTCTCACAGGAAGCAAAGTCATCGATCACACTGCAGGTGGTGGTTGCTGGGTCAGTGGTGGCCTAATGCTTAAGGAAGCGGACTCGGGTTTGCAAAACCCTGAGTATGGTCCCCGGGTGCAGGCTCAGTCAGCAGCCCCCTGCTCATTACGGAGATGGGTTAAATGCAGAGGCATGATCAAAGCACCTTTGTGGCAACCACCAAGCTGTTGGATTCCAACGGGAAGCCTTGTGGACCTGAGTCTGCTCCCTTGATGACTATAGAGTTCCATAAGTCAATGAAGCCTTGAAAAAATGTTTCACCACTTGCTGTATTTATCTGCCACACCTTTAAGGCCAGTCCATGAAAAGATTGTCTAATATGAGAAAGAAGAAGAGCTTACTTCTTCAAACAAGACAACAGACAGGACTCCTACTGAAATATCCGTTTTCAACCTGCTTATCAATTACAAGGACAAGGGGCAGCAGTCTCCAATACCACCACCCGAATCACTTTGC
The DNA here is from genome assembly GCA_016785265.1 of Paraplagusia blochii. Classification (NCBI taxonomy): domain Eukaryota; kingdom Metazoa; phylum Chordata; class Actinopteri; order Pleuronectiformes; family Cynoglossidae; genus Paraplagusia; species Paraplagusia blochii. The sequence continues at coordinate 642,031 of JAFBJS010000740.1, forward strand.
ATAACACCAACCTCCTCCTGGTTAACCCACTGGAAGCCAACCTCCCTAACCGGGATGTGATCTCACCCAGATGGTGGACCCTGGAGTTCCACACCAATGACAGAGACACTGACTCTAGGCCAGTGGTTCTTAACCTGGGTTCGATTGAACACTACAGTTCAGTGAGTCGCTCTCAGGGGTTCGGTGGAGCTTCTGTTGCAGAGGTCAAGACACCGCGTAGGTCAAGACACACCGACTCACCCTATTAAATTAGGCTTCCGTGAATGCGCATATGAAACTGGTGGGGTTCGGTAGCTCCAACAAGGTTAAGAACCACTGCTCTAGGCCAAAGCAAAAGGTCAATACTGAAGTATGGTCAAGGTTAAAGAGGCAACTGAACATAAAACATTTTTAGGAAATCTTTCACCTCTTATCTATGAGGATTTGAACAGAAATCTTGTACTGATAAACTGAAATATGGATTTATTGACAGGTTGTTCCCACACAACGAGCCTGCGTTGAAAAATACGCAGCCAGCAGTTCTCTATTGAGGATATGAAGCCTTCAAAACTGCTCCAACACCTAGAGACCAAGAGTTCTGCATAAAAAAAAACAAGACAATGTTATGAGAACACTGCTGATAAAATTAATCCACACATTTATTTTGATTTTCTTGACTAGCTGAAATAATTGAAGTATGATGAATGTTCACAAAAAGTTAAATAAAATATTGGACATTTTTTAAAAGGAATTTTGATAACTCTCGAAACTGCTGCAATGCACTTCAGAATATATGTAATTATATGTACCGTATATGTATTAATATGTAATGAATGTTCTGTAATTCAACAGCACACAGTAATATGTTGTGGGCTTCAAATGTTTCAGATTCAGATTCAGAAAAACTTTATTTGTCCCCGAGGGGCAATTTGAGATGTTATGTGAGCAAATAGACTTGGATAATGATGAGACGAAAAAGAGCAGTGTTGAAGCTGAAATCTCCCAACTGTTAAAACTCAGACAATAATGATGAATAATTTGATGGCTTCGTGGGGAAGAGTTACAACTGAACATAGTCGAGAGTTATTCTGACTGAGCTGAATAAGTTTGACTTAACTGATTAGTTACCCTTCTAATCCAGTGCATCTTATTTTCCAAAAAAACACAGTAGCTGAATTTATCCACCACACATCAAAGTCTATGGAGCAAAGAAGTTGGAGATCGCTGTTGTAGACTGGATTAATGACAGGATTGTCTGAAGCTCCTGGAGTTAGATCTCCTCCCATCACTTATGTTCCAATTAAGCAGCAGAACAGAACAGTATTCTCACCTATTAAAGCTTTAAGGTCTGCTTGACACTCACTTTCCAAGTATCTGTTTCCCCCCTCTCTCTCTCTCTGTCTCTCTCTCTCTCTCTCTGGTCCACAGTGATGTTCCCATGGAGAGTTTCTTCTTCTCTAGTTTCTCTGCTGCAGTAACTCCATCCCTGGTCCTCAGCCCCAAGTCTTTGTCAGTCTGTGGTCTCAGCAGGTGTGTGATGGCTCCGGTGTTTGGTTGCATTCTCCTCTGCACATACATCCAGGTGTGTGTGTGTGTATGTGTGTGTGTGGCCCAGGCCGAGACCCACAATGGTCCTGATGACAGACATGTGGGACAGAGGTGAAAGGGCTTTGTCTCCTCCACAACACTTCTCATTTTACTCCAGCTGATGTAGGTCAGAACCTGGATCCATTCACAGCGGGTCACACAGCGCTAATGCCTCCTATGGGTGGGAGGACTCAGCACTAGAAATGTCCAATATTAACTTTTTGACAATTTTTTGTCCAAACACTTAATATCATATTCTGAAACCAAACCGATATAGGCCTGGTAATATTTATTTATTTACCACTATATGAATATGATACCTAATTGAGTTACAATGCTGACATCAAGTGACTTTCACTTCAAGATACAGCATTTTGCAAACCCATGCGGTGTGTTATTGGATTTCTTTATTGGAGGAAATCCAGTAATAATTCTTACAGGTAACATATTTATGTCTATTCTGTTTGATAATATCAGACATCCCTAACTGTTACCAGCATCATCATCATATCACCAACATCTCCACTGTAATAAAGCTCATTATATTCAAAACATTCAGTAGTCTTTCTGTTCCTTCCCATAGGTGCAAAAAAAAGGACATTTTGACATTTGCCATTATTGACCAAATACTTTTACATTTTAAATTACAATATCAAACAATACCCATGTATGCAGTGGGTTCCCCCAAAGCTGCAGTAATCTCTCTGGACCCATTGTTTTGATCTTTTTAAAAATATTTATCAGCCGACTGATATTATCATAGTTTAACAACCCAAAAACATCGACAGTGCAGCTACCAACACCTGTAAGACTGAGTCTGAGATGTCCTAGCTTTGTGTCCTGGTGGGACCACAGTCTTGTTTATGGTGATCGACTTCTATAATCTCTGTATGTGTTCTGTGAGTGAACCGGGATCTTTAGAGATGTTCTGGTCTGGTGCGGCCAGCGGTTCCTTCGTTGCTTCATTAGTGGTGGAGACATGGAGGTGATAACAGATGTTCTACAGAAGCTCCTTGTGTAGGTGAGCTGATGGATATCAGCCAGTGTCTTAAATAACATGTGCTGAAGAACCCTCTGAATAAAAGTCAAGGAAAGAAGACGTTTGAGATAACCAGTTCTCAGACAATCGGTGTCTTTGTCAAGTCCACAGTCAGGAGTCTGATTCCCATGAGACCGAGCTCCAATTTTGTCCAACTGAAGAAGGACACAAAGAGGTTCTCTTTGTAAAGAGAACTGAAAAGGCCAGAATCTGAACAGTTCTTGTCTCTGCTTGTGTTTCCAATGAGCTTGAGGTCCGATTTAGACAAATCAATTTTCTGCGGGCTGAAGAAAGTTCCATCAAGTTCCTTATGTCTTGGTTCCTAGATGAAAACAAACAGTCCCACAAATACCAGATGTTCATGGAGGTTCCATCAGTCATAGGAACTGTTTTTGCCCTTGTTGCTGTTCCGAGAGTAATTGGGACTGTTGCTTCTATGAAAGCACTTCCAGGACTAGTCCATGGAACTGTTCTTTAGTTCTGCCAGAACTTGTTCTTTTCAATAATTCCTGTCGATGGCACAGTCTTTCTGCAATCCTGGACTAAAACGGCCCTTAGTTCTATTAGAATTAAAAGAACGAAAAGGACCTCGGAATACCATCCTCCGATTCCTTTCTCAGATTCCTTTTGGTTTTTGAAGAAGTCTCTCCTGAAAATATCTTCAGCATGAAAGTAAAACAGTTTCATCCTCTTCACTTAATCGGTTCCAGGTTGCATCATCTCAGCAAAGTAGGAAAAAGTAATTTAACTCCTTGAGAGAGTTGAGAAAATTCCTCCTCACTAGTTCAAGATCAGCATCCAGCAGGAACATTGGTCATGAAATCAAACTCATTCTGACCCAGCCACAGTTCTGGGAGCTCATTGGCTCGATCCAGACCCAGTTCCACCACTAAGGACATCAGTACCTCCTCGTCCACAGGTTCAAAGTCTATGAGACCTGCTGAACCAGGACCCTGGGGTTGTATCCCCACTCCCATCCCAGCTCCACTCATACCTCCACTGTGAACTAGGCTCTGGTTCCCTGGCACCAGAGGTGAGACAGAAAAGCTTCTTGGACCTCCAGGTGGTGCTGTTAGTCCAGACGGAGATGTGCTCAGGTTCTGGTAGTGGGAGTTCAGCTTTTGCAGTTGCATGCTGGCAATAAGGTGAGGTCCAGTCTGGAGACAGAAGCTCTGAGGTTTGGAGAGTGGTGGAGGTGGTGGTACTAATGATGGGGAAGAGGTGGAGCCTGTCGTTGGAGAAAACGGTACCAATGAAGATTTGGAGGAGGTGAAGTGAAGCAATGAGGAGAAAGAAGATGAGGAGGTGGAGGAGCAGGAAGAGGAGCTGAGGTCCTTCATCACAGCACAGGAGGCTTGGCCAAAAAACAGCAAAGAGGTCATCACCAAGATCCGCACCAATCTGAGAAAAGAAGACAAATTAATAAATCTATGATTGTCTAGCCCAGGGGTCGGCAACCAGTGGCTCCGGAGCCACGTGTGGCTCTTTCATCCTTCTGTTTTGGCTCTCTGTGACTTTGGAAAATGAATAATAAGTATTTCATTCAAATTTTATTTTATTTTAGTTTGTTGATTTTAAAATATAATTCTGATATGTAGTAAACTTGTAACATTAAAGTAAAACGTTTTTAATATTTTTATCGGCCAAAACAGGGGTCGGTAACACGCAGCTCCGGAGTTGCGGCTCCGGAGTCACATGCGTCACATTTCGTCTCTTTTCGTCTCTTTTCGTGATTTCACCATACGCGCTGTCGTGGAGCGTGCACGCAGACTGCGGAACAGAGCGCTCTCACCTCTTCCCACCGTCATAGCAAAGGAGGGAAGAGCGGGCAGGGGGGTCAGTAATATTACCTTTTATTTTTTTTTTCAGCACGGAGCAAATGCTGTCTCTTATACACATCTCTGCCAGACCAACTCCAGCACAATAAACAAAACCACCATTTCTGCCAGTGGATCAACATCCACTTCAACGTGTAGTGCAGTCCCAGCCCAAACAGACACCACCTGTCGGATCAACATTCATGTCTATCAGCAGGTTTAGAAATGGGATTGTGTCACTACAGTGAAATCTGGTCATGAAAAGAACAAAGATGAGATTCAGATAAACACCCACATCAGTCTGATCTCATCAATAAGGTCATCTGTCCTTCACACTGACCAGTTCTCTGTCATCTTCATTAGATCTACAGAACATGGTTCAATTGTTAAAGCTGTGTTATCTTCATTATAGATACAAAAAGAAATATTTGTGGCTCCCAGTGTTTTCTTTTACATGGAAACTGGCGCCAAATGGCTCTTTGGGTGTAAAAGGTTGCCGACCCCTGGTCTAGCCTTATCTTTGGTCATTCAATTTCGGCCATGGTAAGGGGAACCCCAGCGTTTACTTAGCGGTAGAAGGATTCGAACTGGGGCCTTGCGGACCCAAGTCTGCTTCTTTAACCACTAGACCACCACCTGTGCCCCCTTAAAAAAAATTACCGAAAGTACAGATTCAAGTGGCCGAAATGAGCCTTCTCCGCAGTGTGCTCCCTAAGATGAAAAGCTCTGTCACCTGGGAAGCACTGGGAGTAGCTGAAGTGCCTTGGGTATTTGCATTCAAGCCCCCCTGGACCTCCTCCAGGAGGTGCTTGAGCCATGACCCACTGGGAGGAAATGTAGAGTTAGACCCAGGACACATTGGAGCAGCTATATCACTCGGCTGGCCTGGTAATGCCTGAGAAACTGTCCAGAAGAGCTGGAGAAAGTGTCTAGAGAGTCTGGATGTCCCTGCTGTTGCCCCTGTGACCTGGCTCAGGATAAGCAGTTGCTAATGGAAGAATGGAATTTCATAATTTGGACTAAGTAGAACAGGAGAACGGTTGTAATAACTGCTAGCAACATTTGGCTAACTGTTAGTTATATCTTGCTAATTGTCTATAACTCTTTTCCAGAGTGAATGTCTCTGTGATTAGTATGGAACTCCAGGGTTCACCTACTGGGTAGAACCAATCCCAGTTACAATGGTGGGCTCACCTCCTGGAGGAAGGTTTATGAGAGACTGGTAAGGTGGTGTCATAAACTGCTGCCCTCACAACCCAGACCATAAAGGATGAGCGGCTGAAGGAGGATGGGATTTTGTAATTAGGAAAGAAGAACAGGAGGATGATTGTAACTGCTTGCAACATTTGGAGAAAATTTAGCTATGTATGTTTGTTCACATGAGAGCTAACCATTAGCTTATTTATATCAATGATAAGTCAGTGTGTTTAGTCCAAACTCCTTATCTTCTTGTCTTGTTGTTTGATGTTGATGATGTACCTTACAGATTCAGCTATAAAAATGAAACTACACAAAGAACGTCCCAAGCAGTGACATTTGACACGATCATTTTAGAACAGCAGGCCATAAAGGGGTTGTTCACTGTTTTCAAGGCCTTTATTGTGATTATGTTAGTTCTGAGTTTCAGGTTGTCAAAAAACAAAAGCTGCATCGACTTGACAGACTTTTCTTCCCCTTACAATCCAGTCAAGACTATTCATGTTTGTGCGCAAAAATGGACTTCTTTGAAGATTTTGAGCACACACACTGACCGTGTCACATGATGGGGATGAATTCATGCAGGTTTGGAGAACAGAGCTGGTGTGTGTTTAAAGGGCAGAAAGCCTGTAAGTGCAGGAGCACACCAGTGTAACACTAACCAGCAGAGGGCTGAGGGTTTTTTTTTAAGGGTTTGAGTAACACACACACTGTACTCAGAATTAACTGAACTCAATTCTTCTGTGAATCAAATTGGTTAAGAGAAATAAAAAAAACTAATAAAAAGGTCAAATGTAGCAAAAATTCAGCTCAATTCAGCATTATGTACCTAAAGAGTTACATTTCTCCTAACCAACATAAAGATTTTTTTTTTTAATAAATTTAAAATAAATGGTAAAATAAATAAATAGAAGATATGATGATTAAAAGTTACTTCATGTAGTCATCTTTAAAAGGTCATCCCAAAATATAAAAAGATAATATAAATAGTGCAATAAACGTAAAGGATATAAACAATGGTGACCTGACCTCGGAACAGAAAGAGCGAGAGTCGTGGGTCCGATTCCCTGACAAGATTGTCAGGCGCAGCCTGTTAAAAGCAGATAAAGCAACTGGTGCTGTCAACAATAATTTCCCAAAAGTGGGATCATTAAAGTATAAATTTATGAAAGGCTTTCCACTATATAATTATGTATCATTGATTGTTATCTGTGTTGATCTGACAATGAAAACCTGGCATTACAATACCTGAGTTTTGGAAAATTAGCTGTAATTGCGTGAGGTTGTTGACCTCAGTTTTGGGGGCAGATGCCAGCAGATTTTGTTATTGGTTAATATGGGAAATTATGTGTTTAGACAATATTGCTAAATATTAATATCAGACATCTCCAATTAAAATGAAGCTGTCACATCATTATGAGAGTAAAACTACAACAAAGTCTCCAAGTATAAACTCCAATGCAACCTCACATCTGTTGGTGGAAATGATATAAGTGGATAAAGAAAAAAACAGACAACAACATCCTGGATGACTATCTGCTGACAATCTGGTCATCAGAATATGTTATCACAAGACTATCAACATAAACAACACAAGAACAAAGAACAAAAACCAAAACTGACCTTCACGTGGAAAGACCATCTCTTCAAGTGAAAAACTCTGATGTCAAAGAGATTTTCTGTTGTTATGCCTGTGAGTCACTCTGTGATCTGTTGCTGGGTCTGAGCTTTATTTCAAACACTGCACTCGAGTGTGTGTGTGTGAATGACGAGAGGGTGGGAGAGGGAAAGAGAGAGACGGCGAGAGAGAGAGAGTGTGTATGTTCTCATTGGCTGACTCCCAAAAAACCAAGAACTGGACTTTCAAGGATCTGGAGGTATGATAAGGGGTTAAACTACCAAGATACAGAAAAAAAGAACAAAACATGTCAAAATAATTAGGGTAGGAGGGTAAGGAGTCATGTGCTCTTCAGCTGTAAATTGCAACCACGTGTTGGTTCATGTTCAGAGCTTTTGTTGGCATGTAAAAATAGTCCACATAGAGACGGAGGACGTGTTATTCAAAAATCAATACACGACATAGGCCACGTCTGAGATTAAACAGTTTTTATTTGTTCCAGACAAAAACATGGAGCGAAGAGATCTGTTCCCAAAAGAGTGTAAGTACTCCCCAATGTTCATGCAAATCTTTGTGAGTGAAGACAAAAGTGTGTGAAGTAGCAGGAACCACAGACACAAATAGAGGAAGAGGAGGAGCAGGAACTGTTGGTCTAAACTGACGGTTTATTCCACAGCCCATGGCTAAGGCTGATGCTAACTGAATTTAGCTCACAGTGCAAATTCCATAGAGAAAAACAGGGAATTAGCTCAGAGACCAAAGTCCATATAAAGGAAAATAACTGACTTTTTCTCACAGATGACTTTTTATTGTTGAATGTGGTGCTTATGTGTTCTCATTTCACTGCCCATTTTCCTTGGGAAGATTAGAAAAAAAACACAGAGAACCTGAAATAAGGCAACTGAAAACAAAACAGTTTCCTCCATGAACTGGGTATAAAACTGACAAAGTGATGGAGCAGGAAAACTGTCTTTTCTCTTCAACATCAACATTTACCGGAAATAGTCAAACATCTCTCTACATAACAACAGAATTAAAAACATTTGATCTCCATCTAATTAAACTGTTTTCTCCTCTGAAAAACGTGGAAACCTGTTTTCCAGAAACACCTCCACAATGACTCCTTCCTGCTTTCATCTCCTCATCCCTCCCTCCAAGCTTAAGGGTGAAGGAGTTTAAGTCCACATTGTCTTCATTAAAAGACACGACCTGCAAGTGTGCGTTTGTGTGTGTGAGAGAGCGAGGCTAGGGTTCTAAACCACATTCTTCAGATTCCCTGTAAACAAGAAAAAGAGAAAAGAAATGTGTCTGAGGAAGCATAAAACATCTGGACGAGCCACATGTGCTAACTTACGTCCACAGCAAAACAACAAACAAACATGATTTTATCTGAAAGACACCCAATGTTCTTTTGCTGCCCCTTGTGGTCAGCTTTCATCCAAATTTATGTCATTAAAACATTCTAATGCCTAGCGAAAACATTTATTCAGTCAAAAATCATTTTCTACGGTCTCTCAATGGGACCTTGGTGTGGGAGAGTGAACTGCAACCATTTCTAACACACAGGCCTAAGACAAGACAAAGGAATATATTATGGCTTCCCTTAGGATCAAATCTTGTTGGTTATAATTATTGTGGGTTCATTTTTTATGGAATGCAGGGAGGCTAGTGTTTCCTCTTCTCAAAAGTGAACATGTTTCCACATCACATATCTAACACAGAGACAGGATGTTGACGTTCTAACTTAGTGTTGTTGGCTTTCTGACCCAGGGTTAGTGGTTCCCTAGTGTAGCGGTTAACAGGCCTGCCTTTTAAACAGAGTCCTGGGTTTGATTACGAGAGGAGGCACCACACCCCATGTGGCGCCTCCTGTGGCAGCCTGCGATGGTTGCGAACCCTCACCCTAAAAATGTCCCCCTGCACTGAGACTGAACCTTAGCTTGTTTCTTGCTCTTTGAATTTCAACTCTCCACCCAGTCACCCAACTCTCTCACTCTGTGGATTGTTCTTCACGGAACATCAGAAAACCTCAAGAGGGCGCCATGGAGATAATGAAAAACAATTAAATTCTTGGTAACAACAGGTGCCAAACATAAGTTCTCTGGAAATCAAACTCGTGACTCCTTACTATAGGGGAAGGTATGTTAAATGCTATCTTATGAAACACCTAAAAAGAAAAAGTTAAACTGCTTGGAAGGAAGCTATCCTCCACATGTACCACCTGTGGTCGTACACGGGTACACAGATGGTTGACTGTTCTAACGTCACCTTTTTCTCTTTCTTCATCATTAAAGTCAGGGCGTCAGTCAAAAGGGTGTCTCTACTGACCTCTAATTGTGCTCAAAAGCTGCTGCAGGTGTTTGGAATCGTTCCGATCAGGTCTACAGCTGGGACTGATCTCCAGAGAATAGTCCGGCCCATATTCTGTAAAAAACTGATAGAAGACCACAAGGACAAGTCACCACCACAATGCCATACAATTAATGCGAATTTTGGTTAAAAATGCTGATTTCCAATATTTTTCAAACTCTTTATTTCTGATACTGGTATCAACCATTGTAGATGTAGTCATGGTAATATTTATATAATATATTTATCTGTACACATGTACAAGTGACTCTATGAGCATGAGCTGCAATGCAGCCATCTAGTGACATTCATGTTAATATACAGTTGTTTATTAAGAATTAATATACATATTAATATTGAAAGAATTAATATACATATATTTAAACCCTTTTTTTTGAGTCTTATTTTTCATCACCGTTCTTATTTTATTTTTGAAATGTGTATGTGTCTGTACAAATGGTGCTTTGTGGCTCGGGGAGCCCCCCCCCAATTTCGTTGTACCCCCCAAGGTGCAATGACAATAAAGGACTATTCTTCTTCTCTTCTAAGGCACACATCATTCAGCAAAACCCAGAAATTGCCTTATTATTGTTTCATTATCGGAAGTGAAACAGATAACAATTCTGACAGATGTTAAACAGTAGGCCTATATCATTTTTTTGTGGATTGTAATATGTAATAGACTTAGAAATATATGGCTTCATTTGTGATTCAAAACCAAACAAAGTAACCCCCTGCTGTCCCTGAAATGTAGGAACTCATGGGAGAAGATCCGTCATTATTTATTAAGATTATTTTTAATTTGTCATTATCTGTAGCCTAATTTATTTTCAGTCTGATGATACAAAAATTAACTTACTTTGATTTCACCTTTTATGACAGAAAAACGACAAACCAAATGATGACTTCAACATCATTTTTTAGAAAGTATGCTGCTGCCACACTTTGATTTCTGAAAATTTCACTTTAATATCAGCAGATTGATTTATTAAACATTGTGTTAAAAAATGCCAGCTAAGATTTATGTGAGAACCAGACGCAGTTGTCACATGACCACCTTGTCTGTAATGACCCTTGATTTAAATCAAAGTTGGAAATACAAAGACAACATGGGAGCTCTCGTATTTGCCCATTTCCATTTTTATTTCGGTGCATCACCAGGCAATACTTTGTATTTATTGTATTTATTAAGTTGAGCTAATTGTATTTCACTACTGTTTACTCAGTTTCAATAAAATCAGCAGTACTTTAAGGTTTTATTTTAATAGAAATTAAGTTTGACACATGTGCCATAGAAAAAGTGTGACAAAAACTCCTGCCACCACAGTGGTGGGAGTCAGAAACAACCCCAGAGAAGATTCAGTCTTCCACAGAGTTAATCCAGTGTCGCAACCTTTCTGACACTTCCTGTGATTGATGCTGCTGCTCTGGAGCCAACAATTCTGCCTCCACAGAGAGGGAAGGCACGGGAAGTATGTTCAGACAGGAAAGGGAAGTGAAGGGGTGGACACTTCCACATTGCCTGATTCGTAATCCTACGACACCAGCACAGTTTTGACATGCAGCAGACGTACTCTGAAAACAATGGAAGCCTGGCAGGACATTTGACACTCAGGTTTGATAAAGTCATGCTTTCATGTCAGGAATTTACTTTTCTGTTTACACTAAGCTGAGCAGAGATATTGGATTGTGATTAAAGATGGGAGGTGGACTGTTTTTTTCCACAAACTACGGAAGTTTGAGTCTGTAGTTTGTTTTGTATGGAACCACAGCTCTGCTGGAAGGAATTAAGCTGCTGGGAAATGACCTAGAACAACAACGTGGTCCATGCTCCAAAGGTTGAAGAGAAGAAACAAATACAGATGACGACTTTGGCTGAAGACCAAACCTCTGCTCTCCAACAACACAGCTGAGAGGGTTTGTTTTCAACGGACGGTCACATGTCCTCTGGTGAATAAATAAATAGAAGTGCTTCCCAGCTGCTATCCTAACTACATCAAGAGATCGCTTAAAAAAACCTACCTAAGAAAAGGCACATTTGAGCAGGCTTAAGGTTAGCCAAGATGACTAGAGAATGTTGGTCCATGGCAGAAAGAGTTCATGGGAAGACATAAATATACTTTTAAGATCTTCCAACAAACAGAAATTATTTTTAAAACTATTTTCAGTAAAAAAAAATGTCAGTCATGGATAAAGCTAAGAGTTAGCCTAACAACCAGTCAAATGTGAACATGGATTCTCAGTGAAAACAGCCTCAGCCTTCAGCCTGGCCTCAACCGTGTCACGTGAGACCAGGGTCGTGGTGTGACCCTGCCTATGCTGACAAACAACATGAGTGATGGCGAAAAGGTGGATTCAGGGTGACTGTAGTTCTATGATAAATGTGGAGAATACACAGCTATTGTGTGTGTTATCTGCAGGACTGGAACAAGTTGTTGTCCTGAGTCTAGACACAGTCTGACTGACAATGAGGGTTCAGGCACCTGACTATTGTTAGCAAAGACAGACAGACTAATAGATAATAAATACAGTTGGTGGAGAGATTTATAGAAAGACTGATTGTTAGATAGATAAAAAGATGAATGGTAGATAGACAGACACAATGTTTATACAGTACATTTGTAAACTCTCAGGTAGTGAGTCATTTATCCATGGTCACCATGGATAAATGACTATCTGACTGTAGTAAACAGTTACACACATACACGCACCCACAGACACACACAAAGACCAACACAGAGACACACACAAACCGGTGTGAAGTTAGGATTTTGGAGATTGAACTAAACACCCTTTGAATACAGGAGTGTGCAGACACAAGTGTGTGTGTGCTTGTTCATCATCTGCAGCAGCTGGTCCCCGGTTTATATACTAACCCTGACTTTCTTTGTTTTCATAAAGTGGTGCTTAATGAGGTCAAAGGTCACTTCGGACCAGTGTGGACGCAGACAGGGAGAAACATTCTTCAAACACACCCACGTACAGAAACAGACACACACATCCATTCTGTGTATTTGAACTAGTTCTGGTCCAGAGAAAGAGACTCTTTGTGGACATGACAGGAGGGACAGATGGTCCAGTGAGGAGCACAGAGGAGTCAGATTAGAAAAGGGATACATACAGTAATGGTAAAAAAAAAAAGTAAAATAAAAATGCATTGCTCAAAAATGCATTTTCGTCTGAAAGACTTTTATCACCATAACAAAATGGCAGAAACAGGAATTTATAAAAAAAAGCAAACAAAAACCAGCATCCAGTACAGGCAGGTTTGAAAGAGCCAAAATATCTGAGATGAAAATTTGAGAAATATGGGCTGAATCTGCAAAGAAATTTTCTTTTATTTCACATCAGTGCAGGAACAATTAAAACAGAGATGCCCTCTAACAGTGATGAGGCAACTTGTCATGATGTATCAACTGAATCATTACGTTTTTCATCATGTCTTTCAATTGCAGTAATTTTGGAACGTAATTCAGATTCACGGGTATCTTTTATTAATTAATGCTCTGAACAGTCAATTGTTTTATCAAGAAAAATCCTTTTTCATTGAAAATAGATTTTATCAGATTGCAAGCCTAAAAATCCACAGCGATATTGTAATGTGACCGAATCGTCTGTACATCGCTAAATTGATAACAGCAAAGAAAGTTCAGAATGGAGAAGGAGGCTGGAATGCTGGGAGATATGACAAGCTTTGCAGGAGGAAAAAGTGATGAACAGAAGATGAGGATGAAGCCAGAGGACATAGAGGGGACAACGGGCGGACAGAGGACATCAGATAGAGGACAGACAGGGCTGCAGCAGACAGTGGAGAATTGTCCACCATCAGTGACTCACCTGGAGACAAAAGGCCTCATTGAGGAGGGGGAGAGAGAGGAGGAGACAAGGGAAAGAAACAGTAGCAAAACAGAGAGCAGGAGAAGAGTGGGGTAGGGTAGGGGGTTCTTTGATTATTCTGAGTGACTCAGCAGCAGAGGGAGAACACAGGACTGTGTGTGTGTGTGTGTGTGTGTGTGTGTGTGTGTGTGTGTGCGTGTGTATTCTAACCTCGTGGTCTGGTATCTCAGAGGACAGTGTTTTTTCCAGCACAGCAGCAGTCAGAAAGGTCCAGCAGCGAGCAGTGTTAGCCAGATGATACCCTCCTAATTCACATACAAACAAATTAGAGGGACATTACAAGCAATACATTCTGAGTTTTCTAAAGCGTATTCAGTCATCAACAGCCTCTCTGACCTAAATATAAAAGTTGCATTAAAATACTCATTTCTTTATGGACTTTATGGAGCTAAAATCACTTATTTTACCTCAAATATAATTTTGGCTGACTGTTTTTAATGTATTACTGTATGAAACTTCAGTAAAGTCGCCCCCTCTCTATCTTCCACATAAAGAAAACTGATGTAAGTGAAGGGTGAAGATAAGTCAGGAAAGAAAGTATGTAGGACAGAGGGAGAGTCAGAGGAAGGAAGAGAGGTGGGATTGTAGTGAAGGAAAAAGACTTCATTGTGTCGAATAATTAGCAGCTATCATCTGGTCCAGAGCTGGAGAGGTCTGGAACACAGCAGCAAGTGTGTGTGAGAGTTCATATATGTGTATGTGTGTGTCAGAGATTTATATTTCATTATATTTATTATGAATTTAGGTGTTGATATTGCAGGAGACAGAGGTGCACGAGTAAGAAAAAGGAGGATAATATCAACAACTTCCTATCGAGGATTAAAATAAAGCTTTTTAAGGAACCGTCAGCTTAAATAAAGCAGCTACAAAATTGTGTTTGTTTAAAAAACAAACTCAATTTGTAGTAGAGGTAGGAAGAAAAACGCTCAATTTATTTTGTAGTGGCTTCTTCAAAATGGAATTAAACTTGCCATTCCACCAGATGGAATTTAAGTGTTAGGGTTAGATGGCGGCATCTTGCGGAGGAACTATGAGAGCTTTTTTTCCCAGTTGACCAAGAGTTCCAGCCAGTGTCAAATGTGTGTGTTAAATGTGTCTCAATCAGCTGATCATTAAAAGGGAGTTAATGAACTTTGCAGAAATTTGTTTTTTGATGACAGATTGGGAAAAGCTCTGATTATATTAACAAAATATTAGACTGTCCTGTTGAGTTTTTGGTTGCATTGTTCTCAGTTACACAATTTCTTACTATAATCTAACTGGGGCAGTGGTGCCCTTGTGATTAAGGAACCAGATTGGGGTTCGGCGGGTCCAAGTTCGAATCCACCAACTGCCAGGTTACGACTGATGTCCACTGAGCAGAGGTGACATTTTGCTGTGTGCAGTGGTGTGAATCACAATGACAAAAAGTTTGCTTCCCTTCCATCCATCATCCTAAACATTTTCAGTTTAGCCGATGAACAGTCAGACAGTTTAACATTTCAATAATGGATTATATAGGAATGAATATAATAAATTAATCCTACTGCAAGTTGACACTGAGGAGTGCTTACTGTAAATTGATTCTGTCCGTTTTTCTCCATGTTTGTCAACTGCAGTAATATTGGGAACTCAGAATCCGATATATGTTATCTGTGTATATATATAAACAAATGTATTTATGCTCTGAGAGTTTGCTAATAGAGTTTGCTGTATCACTGCTAATTTGTAGGATTCTCTCTATAGTATAGGAACACAAATGAAGAGGTAGCTTCAATGGCTAAAGGTTAGCCATGAATCTAAAGTGTCCTCAGCTTTACCTCCTCCCAGCAGCAGGGTGGGCAGCTTCCACTGCAGAACGGAGCTCAGACACCTGGCCACACCCACTGGGGTCATGTTGAAGGAACACATGGGGTCACCTGCCATAGTGTCTGCACCAAGCTGCATAACCACAGCCAAAGGGTTGAACTGGGCTCGCACTTGTTGCATCACACTAACCAACGAGAAAAGAAAATAACCTTATCAAAATTGATTTACGTTAAGGTCAAAGAACAAATGCAGACACTCAAACTCAAATTTTAGAAACACAAAACTCAGAGCAACTCAAAAAGGTCGACGATATGAAGAAATCTGAAACTGAAGAAAATTCCTAGAAATATAAACGTGTACCTGGTAAAGAGCTGGTAGTATCCGTCGTCTTTGATCCCATCCTCTAGTGGGACATTGACAGCGTACCATCGACCTTTACCCAAACCTGTGTCGCACACATCACCTGTACCTGCAGCAACAAAATTTTTTAGACTCATTCTTTCACACCAGTGTCATTGACAAAATCATTAATTTCAAAGAATGTTATACAGCATGGCATTTTCTCCTTGGACTTTGGTCTTAAAGCTAGAATCAGTGATGCTGATGCATAGAAAGTTGGTTGGTGGTGCACAATTGCCTGTCTTTTGATAAAGAGTCCCAGTATCTAAATTTGGCTCTAACCTGGGAAGAATCCAGGTGAAAATTTATGCAGAGAGACAGTCATGACTTTGGATGTGAAGCTGAAGGCATCTTCCACGCCTGCAAACAAGAAACCAAAAAAAATCCAAACAAACGATTTAGGAGAAGTCCAACTTAAGTGTTTTCCTGAAGCACCTACTGAGAGGCTGGGGGCAAAGTCTTTGACTTTGTACCATCTCCATGATGAAGGTCAACGTCAACATAGAGAACACGATCAAATTTCTCCCTCAGTTTGAGAATTCCCAGTACAGCATCATTCACATAACAGAACCCGGATGCCTGGTCTCTGCAGGATCACACGCAAGAAAGAGATTATTATTTTTAATCGGGCCAAACCTTTCCATTGTCTTCTAAATTCTTACTTCTTAGCGTGGTGCCAGCCTCCAGCCCAGTTCAGAGCTACATCACACTTATCTTCCAGCAGACACTGAGCTGCAGTCAGTGTGGCTCCACCTACTGAAGCTGCATACTCATATATTCCCTCCACCACTGGACAGTCATAACCTAGAGAAAAATGGCACAATATTGTAACTTTTGTTTGTCTTTTGCAGAGTTTATTCTATATCATCATATTATTTTAGTAAAAATAACTTAAATGTCCTATATTAAATATGTATAGTAGCGATGTATCTGCTTTATCATAGCACATTTTTTGCTGGCATTTGGATGTAAAGATTTACATTAAACAAATACTGGAATGGCTGCAGATGTAGATTAATAATCAATAACAAATGTTGAAGTTTCTTTTAAATTTTTCATGTGCTTGTAAATATTTTGACCATCCCAGTTATTAGTTTTGTAGTTTCAGTAAATCTTGGAACGCAACTAATGCGATAGCAGAGGGATCAATGTATGTAAGTCAGTCTAAGTTAATAGTCACTTTTAGGTTTGTCAGGAAAAACCTTAACCAAACATGCTGCATTAAATACACGATGAAAAGAACATATAAACAGACTTAAGAAAAGTTTACCTTAATATATACTGCCCCCTGCTGGTGTAATGAAATGAAAACGTGAAGGCTCTTTACTAATAATGTCTGACATTTAAAGATTTTAAATACTTCACTTTATCTATATTTTATTTAGCTTTTTAATTCATTTTGTGATATTAATCGGTTCAATTTCGTACCTAGGCCAAAATCAGTCGACTGTGGGTCATCGTTATCTCCGTCCTGACTGATTTTGTGAAGATGCTCCAGGTAGGAGTCTGTGTGGAACATGGCCATTTCCTCTAGAGAGGCCGCCCGAGGCTGTATAACTCTGAGGAAGAGAGAAAAATAATTATAGTTCTATTGCTAGTTGTAAAATTATTTATGCAAATGAGCAGAATTGAGTAGGCTGATTCTTAATTACAAAATAAGCAAATAATTTGATCAGGGCTGTCAAAGTTAGATTCCCATTGGGCCAAAATTATAAACAGGGTTTCAACTAATATTCACTTTTATTTATAAAATTTACATCAACAGTTTGATGTTTTTCATGTTTTTCTTCCCCCCAGATTTGTCAGAGAGAACAGTTTTGTATGGAAACAAACTTAAGTTGTGCTTAAACATTGAATCAGTAAGAATTGTAATTACACCTAGAATGTAAGGGATTCTGGTTGTGTTTACTGATCTCAAACAGTGCTTTGAGAACTGTCAAGATGTTTAAGTACAGCTTTGGTAAGCTACAAAGCCGTACCCCATTACTATTTGGACGGAGATGAGTAAAACTGTACTTTACCATGTTTGGACAGCCCAGAGTAATACTGTACTATAACAAGCTTGGGCGGTGTGGAGTAATATTGCACAATATTAAGTTTGGACAGAGAGAAGTAATACTGTACTGTACTATGTTTGGACAGTGTAGAAAAATATTGTACTTTACTGTGTTTGGACCAAGAATTATACTATAGTGTGTTTGGACAGAGAAGAGTAATACTGAACTATACTATGTTTAGAAAGTGTGGCAAATATTGCATTTTACCGTTTTTAGGCAGAGAGTAGAAACACTGTACTCTGTACGTGTGTTCGGACAGAGAAGAGTAATACTGAACTACTGTGTTTGGACAGCCTGGGGCAATACTATATTAAACTGTGCTTGAACAGTGTGGAGTTATTCAAAGTAGACTTTTATTATATGTTGTGGTGTGTGTGTGTGTTTAAGGTCCCCATAATGCCATGATTTAAGAGATATGCCTACAAAACCCAAGGCTGGGATTTACTTTTAAATCAGAAGACAGGATGGTACAGAACTGAGCAAGGCCCATGTGGATGTTTCATAACTGTTAAACTGAGACACTGAAAATGAAGAATTTGGAGTGAACTGAAAACAAAAGAGTAAATTCATTTGTATTGTTGTTGTTGTTGTTGTTGAAAAGCACAAAGAGCAGCTGTTATTTATTGGTGCTAAATGCTTATTCAATCAAGTTCTTTTAAGTAGGAAAGCATTTGACTGCTTTGTCGCAGCAGCATTACACATACTTTTTGCTTCATGTACATTTCACAAAAGTATGTATGTATAAAAACATACTGTTGATATGACAGAACAGTAGCTTACATCATATGTTCCAGCAGACCATAGGCTTCTATCAATGAGTGGACCATACTGGCCTGGAAGGCAGAAAACAAGCACAAAGAGTGACTTTTAAAAATATGTATCACAATTAGTTCCTTACGTGTAAGTGTCTTTATTATCGAGTAAACCGTTAAAATAATTAATTTCAGTCGTTGTACTTCACTCACCCTGTTCGGTACTTTGGACAAAGTGTCACATTTCTTAATTAACTCGGAGCTAAAAACGTAGGCAACTCTTCTTTTTACACCTCCATCCTCGTTAGTTTTTCCGTCTCGACTCATTTAATATCTATAAATGCGTACAAATATACAAAAATTATTAGAATTAAAAGATTTTTGACGAAAATTAAAGACGAGCCAAATCCGGTATTTGTCTCGATGGTTACAGCATAACCCGTCCCCGAAAACTGGATGGCCTGGAAGTCAAAAATCCCCCCAGTAAATTTAACACAAAAAATAAAATTTAAGAAAAAAGAATATCCGGCGCATTTGTTTTCTAATAGGATACTAGCATCACTTAAGTGCAGAACAAACCCGTCTAGCGTTCGAGACTATAAAATTGATTCAGACGAGGTGCATTGTTTGCCACGGAACCGGAAATCTAGTTTCCCTACCTACACGAGCGAACGGAAATACATTTACCACTTCCGAGCTTTTCAAAATAATAAAGAAAACCGCATACAGCCCGGTGTTAGTTTCCGAAAACGTTAACTGGCATTTCTTATAAATCCTACATATCATAGTTCATGTAATATATTACCGTGTGACCAATATACTGTTTTTCTCCGCATGCAACTAAATGTATATTTTTATAAAGACAAAACAGTCTCAAAAAGAAGAATTTATTCATTTTGAAGAATTCCTCAAAATATATTTGCGAATAACTCAAAATACATTGCATTCGTCTTATTCATGTTGTTTTCTGTTTGTGGGTTAATCAGTGTAATCACAGCCACCCGTGTCTCTGTAATTACTCTTATTGATTAATTGGTTGATTATCTGTCCATAGATTTTTAATATGACAAATATAATATATATTATTATATTTAATATTTATTATATTTAATATAATAAAATAGAGCTAGACAAATAAATCATTTTAGGACCAGATATGTCTGAGAGGTTCAGGACTACTTACTTAGGTATTTACAGAGGGACATACTGTAGCAATACCTAGTCCTACGTAACAGACCTAATAAAATACAATTGTTTACTACTTTTTCTTCATTAATTTGATAAAACAGTGTCTGAATGCTCACATATGGCTGATGACAACACATTGTATATGAAGAAGAAGGTTTATTTTTCATCCCCCAAGGGGGAAACACACTTTTGCAGTAGCTCGAGAACAATAACATATAATAGGAATAATAGTTAAAAAAATAGAAGATAAATATTATATATATATATATATATATATATATATATATATATATATATATAATTAGATATATTATATATGGATGTATTAAGGAAAATGTAATTATAGGCAGTATGACATGGTATGATATGGGTATATGTTGATATTAGCATTGAATTTGGTTCTTGGACAACATTGATAAAGGTTAATAATTGGAAATCATTTATATTTGTTAATGCGTATTTGTAAATTCTTCTGAATTTACCTTAAACCAAGCAGATAAGGCATGGCAAATATGAATAAAACCATTTTAAGGTAAACAGGTCCTGAAAAGTCGAAAGGGGGTGCGCCCACCAGGGTCGTTGTCGTCTTTTCTTTTCTCTGTCTGCACACAGAATGGCACAAAATTGTCTGGACATAATTCTTTCTTTTAACATTATTCTCATCGTGTCTCATATAGAAACTGTGAGCCTCCACAAATCTTTTACAACAACTTTCAATAAAGTTTCTTCTAAAAAATATTACTAATAATAAAAACCTCCTCGTCTTTATTTAGATTATATTACATTACAAAACATTACATGTGAGCAGGGGCGTAGCCAGACCCCTTAAAATGGGTGGGGCCCGAAAAAATTAGGGTGGGCCAACCCGAAAGTATTATAGCCAAGTTTAATCAGCCCTCTTATTGGATTGGGTGGCCCACCCGTGGCCACACCTATGCATGTGAGCGGCATTTATTAAAATCAATTCTGGCTGCAGGAGTCGGACGTGTCAAAGTGTGATTAGTCCAATAATACCTGGCCATTGCATTGTAACGTGTAAGTAGCACATTGCTGCAACGATTGGACAGAATAACACAGTGTACGCCACCTTAAATAATATCGCATGCAAAAGTTGGAACAATTTATCTTGGTGACGCCGGACAAAAAAAGCGAAAATTACTGTAAGATAAGTCAAGGGGTATGTCCCCAGCTCCTACACAAGAGGGCACTCTAACCTTAATAATACACTAATTTAGGTCAGAACCGTTTCCCAAAAAACCGTTACCAGACCTTAAACCAGGTATTTGTCCTCCTGTTGTTTATGAAATAACTTTCGAAATAAAAGGGTTCAGGTAAAGAACCAGACATTAAACCAGGTGTTTGTCCTCCTGTTGTTTATTAAATAACTTTCGAAATAAAATGGTTCAGGTAAAAGAATAACTTCTAACGCAAGAAGATAAAACCCATATTTTTTATATAAATATATAGTTTTTTATTCAATAAATATCAGACACTGTTAACGTTTTTCTTCCTGTTCTCATCACTGATTCTAAAAATAACAAGCTCAGTGAGACAGAGAACGAGAGAGATAGTCAGAGATAGGAAGTGCAACGTTCACCCCACTTCCGCCTAAACTCATTTCATCCTCAAATCGTCTCTGTCACAGTCACTGTACCGAGTAAGTCTCCCATGTTTAACTTTATATTTCATAAAAGTAAATTATTTCAGACTGAGAACAGTGTCTTTTCACTATTTTAAGTCAATGTCAAATATATGGAATTTGAAATGTTTAACGTAGAGTATTTTTAAAAATCTACTGTACAAAGTTTATCATAGTTTCACAAAATTTGTAGGAAGAAACATTTGAATAAAAAATGCACTTCCTTCAAAAGTGAAATGGTATAAATGCGCTAGATTATATGTGAAGCTGAACACCTTTACTGTGAGTGAAGTTTGTTTCACTGTCACTTCCTGTAGTGACTGACTGTGGTCTCAACTTTCCCTGTGACTTTCTCTTTCTCTATTTTCACCTAGGCAGCCACTTTATCAGACTTGTTTTTGTTGTAGGACCTTCATTTTTTCCACCACATCTTTTTCCTTGCCAAATAAACATAGCAGAGAAACAGAGCGGAGATAGAAGGGAATTTACCATTTCAGGAAACATGACAGACTGAAGTATTTGTATAAAAATATATAGATTCGAGGGGAAAAAAGGAGTCGGAAGAATGTTGGGACACGGAAATCTTTAAACCAAGAACTTTTCTCAAAATTCCCCAGACTACTGTTTTATGACTGCTGAATATCTGAAAGTCAAATGTCACAGTTGGGCCTTTTTGGACATCTTTGACTGGGACATATCAGATAGTCTACAATGATGTAGAATTGGGGATCAGGATTACCAAGAACGATTAAAGATTAAGGGTTCTTGACTAGTGTAGAGTTACCTTGTCTACCACCATACGGTTATGTGTTTAACATCGTTGTTGGATCTCATGATGTGTTGCTCTAGCAAGTGAAATACTTATGTGAAAAGCAATTTGCAAAATAGATTCTTTGTCTGGATTAGGAATAGGATTAGAAAATTGGATAAAAGAAAGTTTAAGTCTCAAGGCCCTATGTGTATTTCCAGCGAATTTCAGTCATTGTCTTACCAGATTTTCATTGATGCAGGGAAAAAAAAATGTTACCATTATGTTTCTATTATCTGGTACTATAATTACATATTTGTAAACCTGAATCAATATTGATGCAATTAGATCAAAATTCAATTAAATTATTATTCTTTTAAGCAAATTTCTTGTCATTGTGACATTGTAATCTACACCACTGCATACAATGAAATGTCTGCTCTGCATTTAACCCATCAGCAAAGAGAACAGTGGACAGCTTTGAGCGTCCGGGGAGCAGTGAGTGGGGACAGTGCCACATTCAGTGGACCTCAGCGATAACCTGGCAGTTGGTGGATTTGAACTTGCCAGTAGGCCACCACTGCCCCACTATGAAACCCCAAATCAACCACTGAGATCCACTGAGCATTATAAAATAAAATATGATATTTTATATTATAATATAAAAATATGAGCATTATAAAATAAAAGTTGAGCACTCAACTTTTATTTTTATAGAAAAACGGCTATTGGAATACTAGATTTAAGAATTTTGACTAATTTGTTGTATCTTTTGTATTTGTTATATTTTATTGTATTTTTATGCTCTGGTAACATCCATTGCACTGTCTGTCCGTCCAGGGAGTGGATCCCTCTCCTGTGGTTCTCCCTAAGGTTTCTTCCGTTTTTTTTTCCCTGTTAAAAGGGTTTTTTCCTCGGTAGTTTTTCCTTACCCGGGCTGAGGGTCTAAGGACAGAGGATGTTACCAACCCTGTAAAGCCCTATGTGACAAACTTGTTTTGTAAATGTGGGCTATATAAATAAAAATTGATTGATTGATTGATTGATTGAGCATGGCACTGTCCCACACACTGCTCACTGGGCACTCATAGCTGCCCACTGTCCACTTTGGTGATGGGTTAAATATTGAGGTCACATTTCATTGTGTGAAGTGTTGTGGATCAACATGTCACAAAGACAAGAAGTTTACTTTCTTGCTTTGAGCCAATTCCAGCAAATTTCACAAAACCAAGGTGTTGTCACAGGGGAAAAAGTTTCAATAACCACAACCTAAATCACACTACATCGTATCAGCTCCTCATAAACCTGCCTTGAGGTGGTGACTACAACGGAAGGAGCCAAACACTAACTGGGTTTGGATCTTTCTGACTGAGACATTGACTCTGGGCCAAAGCACCTCCAAGGTGCTATCAGTTTTTAATAATTGGAGGAAAAATTCTTCATGATTTTACGGAAATCATATAATAATATCAAGCTGACATAATGGTCAAAACAGACATCACTAGAGCATTTCTAAGAGTAATTTAAAGAAAATAAACTTCTGCTTTTGTGACTTTGTGTTTATTCATTTTATTTTCTCTTTTCAGAATTGCATGGAGTCTATTTAAGACTGCAATCTTGATAACTGAGTAGTTTCTCCAGGTGTCAGGATAACAATCTTTGGGAACGTTCTAATGATGTTTGCCTACAACCTGGCAGAGAACGACAACTATACTATTGAAAATGTGACGGTGAAAGTGAATCACACAGAAAAATGCTTAGATCTATGCAAAGAGGTTTTTGCTGAGAAGATGGCTTCTACCATGATTGCAGTCGCCATGCGTGAGGTCTTTGGTGTTGAAAGTTTCCAGAGTCCAGTAACTACAACTGCTGAACTACTGGAAAATGTCCAGAAACCTGGAGACGGAAAACCATTTCTAAACTCAAATATGGATGTGATTCCAGATACTCCCCAGCTCCACCAGCTACCCCTCATGAACTCAGGACTGCCCCTGTTGGGTTCACTGGACTACCCTGACACGCCACCTACCACTCCCCTTCTACCTGAGTTGGAGAGGAGTAGAAGCAGCTTTTCTCGTAAGCTAAAAGGAGGTCTGTCCCAGGTCTTTCTGCCATCACCACCTCCACCAACACCAAAGGAGGAAGCAGAGCAACATGATGGCTCTGTAGAGTTGATCAAGTTTCTGATGCAGTCACTGACTACTGAGGCTGGGGTCACAGAACCAGAAATGGAGGTGGAGATTTTTGCAGATGCTCTGTCCTCTGACATCATGGACTGTGCGTTGTTGAAGTCCAAAAGAAGAGAAAATGTTTCAGAACATGAAGATCTGTATCAGTTTGCTCAAAGACTGGCTGACGCTATCATAATCTCCTCTTATCATGGAACCTAAGTGTTTCCCAAAGCTTACAATTACTAAGTTTCAAATAAATAAGATTTGTCTTCTTATTTTTTTCTGGCCTGGTCTGTAATCTAAAATCACAATTTTTTTCCGTGAACATTGGTAAAATCACGAATTTTCTTTATGGACTTTGGTTTTCAGCTTTCCTTTTCTCACACCAAAAGGGTGTATCAAATAAATCTCTGAAGAGACTCCACGAGGGTTTGCTTCCATCAGCTGAGGTCTGGTCTTTGTTCCACCTGCAGACAGAAATATGGCATCTGAGATTTGGACTGACAGCACAAATGTGTCAAAGCCCAGTCACTGAAACAAATGTGTTTAACATCTGTGGTGAGACTGACACTGTAGTTGATTGAAAGAAATAGGAGCAGATTCCCTGTAGCCCACCTGCTGCAAAGAAAAAAAAGGTGAAAAACAATGATGAAAATTTAAGAAGAAGGAGAAAGTTGAAGTTTCATTTGAATTCAAAGTAATAATGTAATTCTATCTTTAGTTGCAACACCCACTTTGAAACAATTTCTTGAAATTAATTCAATTTAATTATTAAAAAATGTATTATATCTTAAAATATGTCAAACAACTCATACTTAATAATAATAATTGAAATGAGCTACAATGATTATCTAATGATTTTCACTCTTAAACACCATTTAAGCCATTTATTCCCAAAACTAATGGAAATAATCAATTGGCGAAACCCAGATGTTATGTTATAAGGTTTTTAATATTGGAGGAAAAAAACAGAAAACGTAAATAGAAAGGTAAAATCCATCTGTCCTTCAGTGAGAGATTTATGAGAAGAATCTGAGTCATAGACAAAACTCCAGAGGTTTAAGTCATTTTGAATCAAGACTAAACATGTTTTCTTTTGGACATGAAATACTTTCTGTGATTATCTATTTCATTCACTCATGATGACAACAGACGAATGAACTCAGCCAGGGCTGACAGTGAAGAGTCACCACAAGGCATACTGGGAAACTCCCACCAAAAACACCCAGACATGCAAAACATGTGATTCCTGACCACGGGAATAAAATACTCAAAAGAATGCATCTGACTTAGAAGTAAAAACATTGGCTTCAGAAATCTATGGCTTCTTGTGAATACTTAATACATTAATTTATGTTATTCAATCACATCATTCAGTTATTCTTTAATAAATAAATAAAATAAATACAGGAAAGGACATTTCTTGCCATTGTGACATTGTAATCCACACCAGTGCACACAACACAATGTGACCTCTGTACATTACCAAAGTATGCAGCTTTGAGTGCCTAGGGAGCAGTGTGTGGGGATGATGCCATGCTGCACCTCGGTGCTAACACGGCAGTTGGTGTAATTGAACTTGAAACCCTCTGGACCTAGCTTGGTTCTTTAACCACTTGGCCAGAACTGCCACTAAAACTTTACATGTCTTTATGTGAGTATAACAGAACAAGTGAATTAAATCAACATTTTAGTGACATGGAGTCAGAGGAGGCAGGGGAGACACTGCCTCATATGCTATAGTGGATGGAGAAAATAAAAGTGAATTGAGTGGTTGTATTCAGGGACATGCAGTCAGGTAGGGCAGGTGAGTCGCAACTGTCATCTTGGAAATAAAGAAATGAAAAGTTAGTTAAATTATTAAATTCAGTGACGTGTAGTTAAAATGTATAAAAGGGTTATATTAAATGACATGGGGTCAGGTGAGGTAGGTGAGACAAGGTTTCACATGTCATCATGAATTTAAAACATTTAAAAGTGAATTAAATGGTTATTTTCAGTTATGTGGGGTCAGGTGAGGGCAGGCAAGACAATGTGTCTGCAATCATCTTGGAAATTAATATTAAAGTATAAATTAAATTATAACAAAAAAACTGCACTCGGGTATTTTAAAATATAACACAAATATGAAATTAATGGTGAAGTGGTTTGATATGAGGAAAGGCCTCACATGTCATTGTTAAATTAAAAATGAATAACATGGTTATATTCCATCACATGGAGTTGGGTAAGGCAGGTAAAGCACTGCCTCAACTGTCATCTGGGAAATAAAAAATTAAAAATGAATTTATTTTTTAAATTGAGTGATGGGGAGTCAGGTGAGGCATGTGATGTAGTGTCTCAACTGTCATCTTGAAAATATAAAATGAAATATGAATTAATTGGTTAAAATAAGTGTCATGGAGTTAGGTGAGTAAGGCAACACACAGCCTCTATTGTCCTCTAGGAATTATAAATAAATATAAATTAAAGGGTTATATACACCATGGGCAGTTCAGGTGAAGAAAGTGAGACACTGACTCAACGGTCATTTTGGAAATTGAAAATTGAAAATGAATCAAATGTTTAAATTCAGTCACCTGGAGTAGGGTGTTGCCTAATCTGTCGTCTTGGAAATTGCAAATTAAATATGAATTGTTATATTCAAAGACCCGTATTCAGGGGAGGCACTGCCCCACATGTAATTGAGGAAATAAAAATGTGAATTAAATAGTTATAATCAGTTACATTGAAAAAGGTGACGCTAGTGAGACACTACCTCACATGTCATTGAGGTAATATAAAATTGAAAATGATTTAAATGTGTCTTTTTTTAGTAATGTGGAGTCAGGTGAGGCAGGTGTGGAGCACCCTTAACTATGTATATGCATATATATATATATATATATATATATATATATACATACAGTATATATATACAGTATATATATATATATACACACTTACATACAGTATATACACACACATATATATAATATATATAGGAAAATATTGTTATTTTTAGTGATGTGTATTATTGAGATCATTTTAACATATCACGTATCATTTTAAAAATAATTACATGACCATATTGCATCAAATGAAGTCAGGTGAGACAGGAAAGACACTGCTGTCAACTTAAATAAAAATGAATTTTATGTTAATACTCAGTGACATTGAGCCAGGTACAACAGGTCAACTTAACTTAACTTAATTTTAAAATGAATAAGAATTGAATTGTTATATTCAGAGACATTTAATCAGGCGAGGCACTGCCTCTCACGTCACTGTGGAATTAATACATTAAATGAGGCAGGTGTGGGACAGCCTCAACGGTCATCATAGAAATACATTATTGGAAATAAATCAAATGCAATAATGTGTCACTTGGGGTTAGGTGAGGCAGCTGAGGAGCAGCCTCAACTGCCATCTTGGACATATTTATATTTTATTTTAGTAATGTGTATTGTTGAACGGCAGAGCCGCACATATCATTTTAAAATAAAAAAAATGATTACATAAATCATATTTGATCACACGAGGTCAGTTGAGGCAGAAAAGACACTACCTGACATGTGAAGTTGGAATTATATATATAAAAAAATATGGTTACATTCAGTGATGTGGACTCAGATGAGGCAGGTGAGGCCCAGCCTCATCTGTCATTTTGAAAATACAAAACTTAAAATCAAATGGTTATATCCAGTAACTTGGAGTCACGTGAGGCAAGTGAGGCAGGGGAGGCACTGCCTCATCTGTCATCTGTAATCATTTAAAAATAAATATGAATTGAAATGTTATATTCAGAGACCCTTGGTCAGGCTAGGCACTGCTAGGCACTGCACGTCATTGTGGAATTATTACACTAAATGTTAGACACAGCCTTAATTGTAACCTTGCTAATTAAACATAAAATAAATTGTTATTGGCATAGACCCATAGTCAGTTGAGGATGTGCCTGTCATGTAATTTTATTAATTTGGTTATATTCAGTCACTTGGAGTCAGTTGAGGCAAGTGAGGCACAGCCTCAACTGTCACCTTGGAAATATAAAATAAAAAATAAATCAAATGCTTATATTTAATCACCTGGAGTCAAGTGAGGCAGGTGAAGAGCAGCCACAACTGCCATCTTGGACATATAAAATCGAAATAAAAAAAATTATTGGTTACATTCCATGATGTGGAGGCAAGGCAGGTGAGGCCCAGCCTCATTAGTTATATTAGAAATAGAAAATTGAAAATGAATCAAATGCTTATATTCAGTCACATGGAGTCAGATGAAAAAGTCTCATCTGTCATCTAGGATAATTAAAATTAAATATGATTTGAAATGTCATATTCAAAAAAGCACAATCAAGGAAGGCACTGCCAGACCAATAGTGAGTAAAGGCACTGCCTCAAGTCATTGAAGAAATAAAAACTACATTAAATCGTTTAATGTACATTAATGTGTTAATATTGAAAGGCATAAAAAAAAAAATGACACCACCATTTTCCTTGACATGGACTCAAGTAAGGCAAAAAAGACATTTATTTGTAGATTCAGTGGCGAGGAGTCAGTAAGGCAGATGAGGCACAGCCTCAACGTCATCTTGGAAATATGACATTGAAAATGAATCAAATGGTTATATTTAGCCACTTGGAGTCAGATGAGGCAGGTGAGAAGAAGCCTCAACTGACATCTTGGATATTTAACATAAAATATGCATTAAAAAGTTATTTTCAACGACCCGTAGACAGGGGAGGCACTGCCTCACATCTAATTGTAGAAAAATGAACTATTGAAAAGTATTTGTTGTATTCGTTTTTATTTATTATTATTTTTATTAATGTGGAGACAAGTGAGGAAGGTGAGGAGCAGACTCAAATGCCATCTTAGATATATACATATATTTAAAAAATAAAATCATCGTTATCTTTAAGTGTTTAGTTGAGAGGCAAAGCCGCACATGTTTTTTTTTTTATCAAATTTTATTACATGATCAAATTCCATCACATAAGGTCAAATGATGCAGAAAAGACTCTCCCTCAAATGTCAACTTGGAGATATAAAATAAAAAATAATTTTATGTTGAGATTCTGTGACTTGGAGTCAGGTGAGGCAGGTGAGGAACAGCCTCAATGGTCATCTTGGAAATTAAAAAAATAAATCAAATGCTTAGATTCAGTCATTTGGAGTCAGTTGAGGCAGAGCAGGAAATGTCAGGTGGTCATCTTGGAAATATAACTGAAAAAGAATCAAAGGGTTATATTCAGCCACTTGGAGTCAGGTGAGGCAGGAAAGGCACTGCCTCATCTCTCATCTTGGAAAGTAAAAATGAAATATGAGTTGAAATGTTATATTTAGAGAGCCTTAGTCAGGTGAGGCACTGCCTCTCACGTCATTGTGGAAATTAAAACTACATTAAATCGTTAAATTCAGAGAATCAGGTTAGACACTACCTGAACTGTCTTTGTGGCAATAAGACATTAGAATTTATTAGGATTTTTTTTTTTTTAGTAATATGTAGTCGGGTGAGGCAGGTGAGTAGCAGCCTTAACTCAAATGTCAACTTGGAGATATAAAATAAAATATACATTTACGTTGAGATTCAGTGACTTGGAGTCAGGTGAAGAACAGCCTCAACGGTCATCTTGGAAATTAAGAAGAAATAAATCAAATGCTTAGATTCAGTCATTTGGAGTCAGTTGAGGCAGAGCAGGAAAACCCTTATCTCCCATGTCTATGAGGAAATAACGAATTACATGTGAATTAAATTGTCATATTTTGGGACTCTTGGGATGGCACTGACTCACATGCCATCATTGAATAAAAAAAAAAACGAAACAAAATTAAATTGGTTATATTTATTAACGTGGAATCAGGTTAGGCAGGTGAGGCACAGGCTCAACTTGAACTTGAATATTTAAAATAAAATATACATTGAAATGTCACTTTCAAAGATCCATAGTCAGGGGAGGCACTGCCTCACATCTCATTGTGAAAATGAAACACTACATTTGAATGTAATGGCTTTATTTAGTGACATGAAATCTGCTGACGCTAGTGAGTCACTACTTCAACTGCCATTGCTGTAATATGAAATTGAAAATTGTTTATTGTATTTGTTTGTTTTTTTATATATATTTTTGTTAATGTGGTGGTGTGGAGGTGAGGCGGGGAGCAGCAGCCTCAACAGCCATCTTGGATATATAATAAAAAAATGTAATTATCATTACTTGTATGTATTATATGTATTGTTGAAAGGGAAAGCTCCACATATCTTGGTAGGTGAGGCCCAGCCTCAATGGTCATCTTGGAAATATAAAACTGAAAACGAATCAAAGGGTTATATTCAGCCACTTGGAGTCAGGTGAGGCAGGGGAGGCACTG
>JAFBJS010000741.1:0-25941 GCA_016785265.1 Paraplagusia blochii
TCAGTTATCAGTCCATGACCTAAATAAGACACAAGGGCCTGGATTTACAGCTGCGAAATTGTTGTAAGCTGAAGGGGCCAAACACACACACAAAGACATTGTGTTAACTTCTGCTGCCCAATGTAAAACTGTCTATGCAGAATGTGCCACTTCACACACCCAATATATATGTGTATGTGTGTGTGTGTGTATAAATACATGTATATATACATATTTATATTAAAATATATGCATATTGTTCTATATATAGAATATATATACACATACATATATGTAAATATACACACAAATACATATACAAATGTATATATGTAAATTAATGTGTCTATGGTATGCATCTTATATGTATATATATATATATCTGTATGTATGTATGTATGCTCCACTAATACATGTACATACATATGTATATTTATGTGCATGTATATGTATGGTATATAAAATTATTAACATATATACAGTATCTATATACACACTCATAAATACATACATAAATGTATATTTACATATATACACATTTATGTTAATAAATGTATGTATTTAAAGCTATACATATATGTAAATATACCGTACACACAAAAACATGTGTAAACGTATATTTGTGTGTGTATTCGTATGGTATGTATATTATATATGTACATACATACTATCTTTACATACACAAACATATATATACACATACAAATACATATATGTATATATGTTTCTTTAAGATGTATACATATATTATCTAATTTATACAGCAAAATTAGATCTGCAGCTAATATTGATAATTCTAATATTTGCTTCATTAATCTTCAGTCATTTATTTAATCTTGACTCCAAATCCACTGCAGTACCATTAGTGTGAACTAACCTTTTACTGCCTGTAATACTTCGGTTCAAAACATTCATAAAAATGACAAAATATGTTCAGGAACCATTTGGACAATGAACAGAATTTTTTTTAAAACAGAAAATGTTCAATAAAATACTGTTCGTAAAATATGTATTTGGAGCCCAGCTGTCGTTTGACATCAAATAACCATAATACAACCCCATGAACTTTACAAGACCCTGGATGATGAGGTTCCTGCTCCTGCAGCAGCTTCAACATATTTTCTCTACAACTTTTACGAAACT
The DNA here is from genome assembly GCA_016785265.1 of Paraplagusia blochii. NCBI lineage: Eukaryota > Metazoa > Chordata > Actinopteri > Pleuronectiformes > Cynoglossidae > Paraplagusia > Paraplagusia blochii. The sequence goes on from JAFBJS010000741.1 coordinate 1,123, forward strand.
ACACTTGCTACACATTTTGCTTGTAAAAATAACTTTTCTTATTCAGTTTCTGACCACGTTCCACTATTCACCGAATCACAAATGTTATTGGCCATGAATGTTCAAACTTAGTTTGAACTTCAGATTTTTTTTTTTTTTTTTGTGCCTTGGGTGAGATACGATACATTTTGACAGTTTGGGGCCTCCAGTGTATCATTGTTGAAAACCCCCGTTACAGTGGTGCTTTTCCAGTTCCTTCTAGTACTGAACTGATCCCATCATTGTTAATATATTCCTGCTTCAAGTCATAATCACATCACTCAAGTTGGATTGTTCATATAAGAATTATTATGCCCTCTACTGAATCCCTGGTGTCTAGCAGCGTCACCAAAGAATCAATGAATCTAAATTTCAGATTTTTGTTATGTTCCAAAATCTAATCTTAAATTGGACACAGGGGCGGAGTCCAGAGCAGAAAAATGGATCGTTTGTTACAACTAAGATGGCATGTAAAAGTCATGTATAAAACCTAAAATCCTACATTTCTAATACACTTTATGACGTCCTCTACTGAGGAGAAAGTTTATGGCAGGAAAAAGGCAGCAGTTTAATGATAATATAACTAAATAATTTATTTGGACAAGTTTGGCGGGCCACATCAGGCCCCCGGGCCTCAGTTTGCTCATGCCTGATCCAACACTATTTCATTTCAGAATGTGAGCCGTGCTGCTCCTGGGCTACAACCTCTCTGCAGGCCTCAGCGTAGCGGCAGAAAATGTCTGTGTCACCAAACAAACATTATACCTGCTATAAATATTTAAATGAACCCCCTCACCCGTTTCCATTCCAGGAATAACACAAACGCACTTCTATATATTTGACTCCTGACATATATGCAGGTTCTCTGTTGATTTCCACTCTCTTTATAAAATGGGTGCCTTGAGAAAGATGAGATAGAGAGAGGAGAGAGCCACGGGAGGCAGAGCAGGAGAGTGTCACAGGCGGGAGACGAGACGAGACAGACAAGAGACGGGTCGACGGGGGGAAATTGACAGGCACCCAAAGATGAATCATCTTGGTACTCAGCCTGAATTGCCCATTTAGCTCTGTGTCTCCAAGGTTGACTGTGAGTGTGTGTGTTGATGTGTGTGTGTGCTCCAAGTGCAGACGGCGGCACCATTCGCTCTGTGGCGAGGCTCCGCAGATTGGTGTGAAGTGAGAATCCCAGCCTGGATCAGAAGTGTTGTCTTGGTGTCATTTTGGACGTGATGAAGCCAAGTCAGAGAGAGACATCACGATTCAACACTTCTATGTTCTGCTGACGACCGAGGAGAGCCGAGAAAAGGAGAACCTTCAGATCAGGTCAACCACTCAAGAGATTTGAGAAAAACCTACTAAAACCATCAGCCAACCTCTTCAATCTGCTTCCGTTTCATAATTTCCGATCATGTCATTAAATGTGAGCGACCTTTAATAAAAAGAAACGACTGGATGATAAAAACTTGTCATATAATCGTACTTATAACATGGTACTTGTCTTTTATAGTAGTACACTTTGTCTCTAAGGGTCGAAGCAGTTTTGGGAGCTTCACCTGCAGCACAGCCCTGGTGATTGGGGACAACTAGTCCAAAGAAATACATATTTCAAGGACTCCCACAATTGTTTGTTAAATACAACTTTCTTTTTTCTTCTGTCCTTTTCCCTGTACTAAGAAACTTTCCAAAGACGTGTATTTTTCTTTTTGCTGGGTTAGAGGATGTCTATGGTCTATGGTTGTACTGTCACCTCTGGTCATGAGTTTGGATCATGACCAAAAGACCGTGATCCCGGATACAAGTGGCAAAAATTTGATTTCTCCATATGGTAGCAGGGTGCTTTCTTCGAGATAAGGTGAGGAGCACGTAGTAAAATTGCTGCTCCTCAAGCATCTACGTTGTATGTCCACCAGATGCCTCCTTCAGGAGGTGCCCGGGTCCTGTCCAACTGGCAGGAGACCCAGAGGAAGACCCAGGACACATTGAGGCGACTTCATGTTACTCCATGAGCCCAGCCCCTGATGAGCGGACAAAGGCGGATGAAGAGGGTATCAATCTAACCCTCGTATATTAGTGGGGACCTTTTAAGAAGGTAGCAGAAGAAGGCAAGACATGTGACCAAGTCAAGCAACATAGCATCTATCAAACGTCAGTCATAGACAGTTTAGAGAATCTGGTCATTTTTCATGATAGATAGTAAAAAAAATGGAAATAACGTCAAAAGTCAAGCATTTTTCCCCTGCCGTCCAACAGACGGCCGACCCCTGAACCACTGGTTTAGACTAAAACTAAGCACTTGTCCAACCAGAATCCAATTGGGCGTTTGTCTCTCTGTCAATAAAAGCAACATTGTGACCGAGAGGAAAAAGTCATGTTTTCCTTCCAGACCCTCAGTGACGCACATCCTTCATCAATCACCGAAAGACATCAGAACCACTTCCCAGATGGGAGTGGGTAAGATTTCCTGCTCTTCCCAAGAAATGTGGAAGAAACCCTGGAGATTTAATTAAGCTCCATTTCCCTCCAGCTGCCTCTTGCCATGTCCCTCTCCCTCTCTCTGCAGTGTCACATCTCTTCATCCCAGAAATGAAGCTTCATGTGGAAAATTCTTCCTGCTCACTGTGGTTAACACAGTGTGTGTTTGTGTGGAAGAGCAACCAGACGGCACGCCTTGTCGGTCTCAAGGAATCACATCACTAAGCTCCGGTGTGGAAAACTCACTTCTGTGACAGGTACACGAGCAGGACGAGAACCCACCAGCACATCGACAAAATAGATTAAACCCTACAAACACTTTCATCTCAACAGACTTGTGTATTTTTAACTTCTAATCTGACTTTAAAAAACCTAAACTGGTTTGAATCCGCTGTTAAAAACAATGTTCAAAGGTGAACCAAGTGACGAACAGATACATTTTGGTCTTTATCGGTGTTTGGGGCTCTAAATATTTACTTGGAGGGCAACTGGACAACTGGACTGTTGTTTCACTTCTCATCCGAGAAGCTTCTTCAGTTCCAAGAACAGTTAATTTCCAGAATTTAAGACGCCTCTAAGATTGGATGTGAAACATCTTCAAGAAACCTACTATGTCCAGATGCCCTTGAAGTAACCATTTTTGGATTAAATGACTGAGAACCTACAGAGAGATGTTCAGTGTTCTCACCTTTGCTGGTGACTCCAAATAGTGACACATGGTTTGGAAGCAGGAAGTGACCTAATTATTCCCAGCCTATCTCCAGCCTTTTAATGGGAGTGTACCAAGTGTGAACCAGAGAAGGGGGCAGACATGGGCAAACTTTTTGACTAGCAGGCCACAATTGCTTCTACATTGGACATAGGGTCGGGTCAGTAGCTGTCAGTAGCTGTGAACTACGATAAAATACATGAATAAGTCTTGCAACACAGGCTAAAAAGCCAAAACAATAGCCTTCTCAATGCCATTTATTGGCAAAACGCAATACAAACCTATTCTTCAATTTGGACAAACTTGGCGGGCCGGATTGCAAAGATGAAGGGTCCGCATCCGGCCCCCGGGCCTCAGTTTGCCCATGCCTGCATTAAAGAGAAGTGAGTCCGAGGAGGAATGCATTTCCATTCTACCTCACTTCGATTTGGAGAAGTGGTTAAGGACGCAGCCTTGTCTCTGTAAGCCTACAGGTTCACACCCACCAGATTGACTTGTCTTTCGCCATAGTAAAAACTTCATCATTTGTATTAATTTCAAATAAAAATCTTGGTAAAACCTAAATTACCTTTTTATTTCCTTATATTTAGATATGTTTATTTATTTCCAAGGGGCAGTGGTGGCCTACAGGTTGAAAAAGCAGACAAATTATTGAAAGGATCTACAATACTGCCATCTAGTGACTTTCACAGTCACATACAGTTGTTTATCCCCGAAATACATTCAGGCTACACATTATGTGCTTTTCCAGTGTGCTTGTCAAGTCTCTCAGTCAGGTGCAGACTGGAATGTTTTTAAACCATCCTCAGTCATCAAACCAAACATTTTTTTTCTAGTTCTATACATATTGAGCACGTTAATTATGCAGCATTACGTTAACATGCAAATGGTCAATTACGCAAATGAGATTGTGACACCATGTCGTGTAGATGCCAACATTGGATAATTTGTTAAGGAGCTCAGTGTGGAGGGTGACTACTAAATAGGTCGTGTTGATGGTAAACCCTCTGTGGGCTCTGTGATTGGTTGACTATTGGGTGGGGTTGTCGTAAGATAAACTAATTTATTTATCGTCATTCTCTTATGCGTTACGCAGTCGCAAGGGAAGCAGTCTCCACATCTGCCACCCCTATCACACCGCACCATACTGTTGGACTTCTTGCGTGTGGTGAGCCCACTGTTATGTGGGGCTACGCTCAGAGCATCTCAGTAGCAACCTGGCCGCTAGTGGATTAGAACTGGACCCAAGTCTGCTTCCTCAACCGCTAAGACATCACTGCTATGATGAAACGTACATAAAGAAAAGTTTTATGACAAACACAGAAATGGGGGCAGGGGGTCCAGCACATGGCTCTGTGGCGCAATGGATAGCGCATTGGACTTCTAAGGCATATGGAGGCAATTCAAAGGTTGTGGGTTCGAGTCCCACCAGAGTCGACGGTTTTGCCCCACCAGCATAACATGTTAAAGAGGTTACAGAAGACAAAAAAAACCAAGGTGTTGGTTCTGGCAGAGTTAGTGTGAATAAGCTGCAGACACCCCTGTGTCAGGAGGAGGTGATGTTTTTCCTGATCATGTTTTTATCACCCTAACTGTGTCTCCTCCTCCTCCTCCTCCTCCCTTCTTCCTCACTCTATTTATACCCAACCATCTACTGCAGAGGAACTAATGAAGCACAGCCACAGCAGTAAATCACACACATTCCTATTACTGTATCTTTCTCTCACATTTGTAAATGAGTCAGAAAGTCCATCTAGTGAATCTTAACAATAATCAGGAAGAATAATCTGCATTTTGGTCTTTAAGAGACATTGCATTTACCATTTACCACGAGTGCCGCTGATGCTTCCTTCCTGAGGTCCCTGTCACTTAGGAAAATCGCAAAGAAAGAATGACAAACTCCAAAGTGACACAATGACAGCAGTGACATCTCAGGTGGGCTGTGAATAGAGTCAAATAAACCAAATACATAGAAGTGGAAGGAAAAACTATGCAAAAACAGTTTAAAGGTCGTAAACCCTAGTAATTTGTGGAAGAAACCCTTTCAGACAACTTGAATCGCCTTGCACTGTATCTTTAGCCTTTCTCTAGGTGGTGAAATCGAACCTGAAACCTTGCGGGCCTAAGTCCATTTCCTCACCACTAGGCCACCACCGCCACATGTAAAAAAAAACCTATAAATACGTAATAATATAATTTTCAATCCTTGTTTTCTTTCTATAGTTCAACTTTGACAGCTATGTTTTATGAGCACAGCTACACAAGACCATGTGATACAACACAGCCCGTGTTGTATCACATGTGCTTGATTCTCAATGTTTTTTTGTTAGTGCAGCCTAGAAAGGGACATGTTATTTGTTAAAGGAGGCTCCATGTTGTAGTGATTGTCAGGGCAGCCTAACATTCAAAAGGTCCTGGGTTCGAGTCCTCTTGTGGCAGGACCGGAAAAGAACGAAAAGGTTATGTATGTTTAACATAATATAACTACTAGCATACTGCAACATTTGGGTAAATAACTTATGATTTTCAATCAAATATAAATATAAATATTAAGAGGTTCCAAAAAGTCCGTCCATGTTCATCCGTGGCAGGATAAATTCACAGATTAGTAACCAACATGAGCTGGCTGTCGTAACTAATGCTAGCTTGAATCCAAAAATGTGTTACTTCGAGAGCAACTGGACATAGTCGTTTTTTTGACGTACATCCATGCAATTTCACACAAAAATGTTTTATCTTTTCCAAGTTGACATTACTGCTGCATTACTGCCACCTACTGGGCTTGAGTGTGTTAGATTTTTTTTTTTTGGGGATGCGAGAGAAATTAGTAGTATAAGCAATTTTGTCTACTCTAACATTTATACTATATACCAGTGCCAGGTTGTAGCCCCCATGATCTACCTAAGGTAACCCGGGTTATGTTCTAAAAACTAAACCAGTCCAAAGAGGGTTAAAATGGTACTGTTCCTGTGCTTCTGAGCAGCGGTTCCTCTAAGTGGCCACTATTATATGTCCCAGAACGTTTTTATTATTACATTGTTTGGTAAGTTTTCATCAAACAAGTAGATCTTCGTATTACTGGGTGTCCTTCAAGTGGCTTTCGTTTTCAAAAGGGTTGGTGATCCCTGATATATATACATATATATATATATTGCAGTACATCCACGTTCTTCTACCACAGCCTGAATGAACATGTCGGGCCTGAGGACAATGCTCAGTGAGTCATTTGCAATACTGATCAGAGTTCACGCTCTGTGTTCTCTTTTCTTTTCTCCTTTCTGTGAGTTGACGTGTGAACGCAGTCAATTATCAAGCGCCACATGCTATTAACCAATCAGAACAGTGTTTGATTTGATAATTATGCCCTGCTCCTCAGCAGCTCTCTTGTTATTGTGTGAAAAGTGGACATCATCAGTGACACATATTATGCTGCACAAGGCAATCAAAAAAAAAAAAAAAGAAATGAAAACATTCAACCGCCATCACAAAGACTTATCTTTGTGATGTTTGACTGACTGAATCAGGGATGATTGGATTTTTTTGGACCTTTTTCTAAAGCAGCAGGCGCTCAGGTGGTGAATGAGAGAAAAAATCGCGTTCAGCTCCGGCGACTCCAACACAATGAAGAGCCATTTTAGACTTAAATTCACATAAATGCTGCAAACATTCGGAGAAAACGCCACATAAGTGCTTACAGCGGCAACAGTAAAAACCTTTCAGAGATGACAGTCTCCCCACATCTCCTCCAGCCTCACCTGGTACCCACCCTACCCTGGTCCTGTCCTAACACTGTCTAATATTAATGCAGCAGGCTAAGAGCTACAGGGAGGGAGAGATGAAAACATGTTTTAATGTTACATCATCATCATGTAAGTTATAATTAATGAAAGGATCCATTAAGACCAAATGGTGGGGTCATAACACATCAAAACACACCAGGGGTCGGAGCGAGTTTCACTGAAACCTTGAAAAGTATTGCTAGCAGAACTTGGAAATACTCCCGGTCTCATGTAGTCACAACACAACAAACCAGTCACAACAGATTTCTTAAGATGATGCAACCATACAGTTGTTTCTGGCTCTACTTCGTAAAGAATAAAAATCTGATTTGTTGGTCATTGTACAGACAAATAAACCACGTTATACTAAGGAAGTCCAATATCATCATCTTTTTGCCAATTTGTTGTTATCGTCCACACACTTTATTTCCGATTTTGATATCAACCAATGCTGGTATAGGCCTAGGAATGCTTTATTGTATGCTTTACTGTATGTGTATGAGCTTAATTAAATGCGCTGCAATGCTGCCATCTAGTGATTTTCACTTTCATTTACAGTCGTATTTCCCCAAAACTGTTTACATGGTACGCACCAGATATTGCCTTAGTAGGTTGACATTATCAGAGGAGAAATTGATATATCATTTGGCCGAAACAGTTACAATCACAGTCAGTGTGGGATTCAATCTTGCAACCCCAACAAAACAGTGTCAATTTGTCACTTATTACAATCCTACATGAGGGGTTGCTTAAGTACGACAACCAAGCTATTAATGGTGATTTTATTTTGTGCAGCTTGCCTCTTATAAAGCTAGTTTAGCATAAACCATAGGCAGCTGAAATTAGCACAAATTGCAACATTTTGTTTTAAAAAATAGTCAGTGACAGCATTGACTTTTTCTGACCATCCAACATGGTCATCCAAAGTCATCTAGGAACTCTTCAACACAAAAATTGCAAAATATTAAAAAAGTTCTGAGTCGTTCAACTGTGTCATCTAGACTGAACCTGTCTTTTTATATCAAAATAAACTGACAGGGGAAGAGATGAAAAGTTGACGATTTACAAGTTTTAATAAAAAAAATCCTCCTGTATTGAGTTTTTCTTGTCAAAAAATCCAATGCATCAAGTAAATATTGAAACAATTTTGTTCCAAACATCCACATGTCAACTTTATATTAGCTAAGGAAAAACTTCCGTTAGACTTATTTTCTGCGGTGACTTTTGTGAGTTTGTTTAAATTAGTGCAAAACCTTTCATCTTCATTAATCCGGTCCAGTTATTCCCTGAAATATGTCTGGTGGATGTTGTTGCCTGTGGGTTTTGTGTTTTGTTGCTTTAAATACGTTTTTCCTGCGACAGTGGCACCGCGGGGCTGCAGACAAATTGTTTTGTTACGACAATTTGAAAAGTTTTTTCCCCGTGATCTATGTGTGTGGTCTACTTTTTTCCTCTTTTTAATGTACTTGTAACTTTAATATTCACTTCAGGGTGAGATTTTTGCGTACAAAAAGGAAGTGCGGACTCCACTAGATAAATATCTGATGTTTAATGATGCAAAACCCTGGAAAATATATATTTTAGAATAGAGCAGGTGGTGAATTATAGACCGACTCGTCTAATATGCTGTTCTTCACGCATTCTATTCTGTTTTCCTGAAGGTATATTATAACAAAAATAAGTCAAAGGCGAAGCAATGAAGATCAGCCACCGCCATAAATCTTACGTTCTGCCATTGAGCACTCTGGGCTTCAATTATTCAGCAACACTTTTCCCTCCGTAAAGGAGCTGAAACGTCGGGGCACCAATGCACGTCAGGGACATTTTTATACTCGTGTGAGTTTCCGGGCCAGCATGCAGACATTAGCATATGTGTTCTGTTGTGTTCCCATTGATTAAAACCCCTGGAGGTTTCGCGGCTGTGACAGAATCTGAGGAGTAAGAAAACAGGAGCAGAACGTGCGTCTGTCCCGTGATGTGTTCTCTCACTTGATTAACTGAGCTCATCTCCCTCAGAAGGAGAAACTTAAACTCCCATATGCAACAACGTGCGCTGTTGCATTGTTTTAAGGCACAGTGCTCTCATGCGTGCCGCCTCACGCATGCCAACAGGAGTAAGATTCTGCTGACATGGAAGCCTGTTTTGCCGTTTTCTTCATTATCTCCGGCCTCTTCTGCACTATGGCTTCAGTTAAATTATTCAGATGTGCTTCTGCTCTGGGTTCCAACCCAGCACCACATGTTAATGTGCAATTAGTCCCTCTTCACCCCGACTGATCTTTTTCTGCTCATGCTGTTATTGTACATCCAAATAATCAAATTCTTGCAACCGCAAATAGAAGCAAATCAAGGTCGCTCCGTGTTAAGTTGTGTGATTCACTGAGATTTCTTTCTCTTTGTTGTTTTTCAAGTAATTTCCACTGATTGCTGATTATTGCAGCATTTGCAGTGTCGGCAAACACACAGATGCACACTGTGAACTGTTTTCATGGTTGCAATAATCACAAAAACAAAAGAAACCTTAGACTATGATAACCCAGGGGACCTCCTGTACTGCCCTCTGCTGGGGGATGAGAACCTGCTTCGATTTGGTCAATTAAAATTCAATAAAGTGAGCAAAAATCAGGTTACATCAAAACAGGAACGGTGGCACGACCTTGAGTTTTTAGGCTCCAGCAGCAGCAAAACTCTTGCAGCACAGTTAGAAATATGTTTTTATAAAACTGTCAGCTATGGTGACGGGAAAGGTGTACAGGTTAACAAATATGTTAATATTGGGTAAATAATATTGGCCGACCAATATAAAAAGCAGAGATCGGCTTTCATTATATCCTGCATCACAACAACAAAATTCTTCTTCCTTCTCTGATGTGTTGTGAGGTCAGTTCAACATGTTTCTCCACAGCCCTGAAGGCAGCACATAATCAAGACACAGTGTAAAGGTCTCAGGTGTGTGAAGAGACATTTCGGTCATGTATCTGGAGAGAGATGATGAAGGGTCTGCTTTGATTTTATGACCTTTGCTGCTAGTTCTACTATTTGTACTGTTCATCTGTCCTACAGGTCAGTGAAGTCGTTCCCTTACAGGCTTTTATCTTTGATTCTCCTTAGCTAAAGTAGACAATCTAAAACAGTGTTTCCCAACCTTTTTTGCACAACGGACCAGTTAAATGTCTCTTACTGTTTTCACGGATTGGTCGGTAAGTTGTGGCAGATAAAGACCCCTTAAAAAAATTTTATTTCTGGTGTTCCGAAATATTTTCCTACCTATAAAATCTTCCTACCTGAATTAATTGTGCATGGGCACAACAAGGATTTCTCAAGGGCACAAAGCCTATAATTTTCTCCTACCAGACCGGTATAAAAAGTTAGAATCTTGTATCAATGATTCTGCGTCATTTTGAGTTTATTGTTGTTGTCTTCACTGAGAAAAATATTTCCTAATCTAATACAGCTGCATTATTGTAGTAATTCTATTGGTCAGTTCTTTTGTTGATATGGGTATGGATCAAGTGGAAGTAATAGCCAGATGGGGCCAAAAGGAAACAGTATTTCTCTGCGGCCCGGCACCAATTCACCCACGGACCGCAACAGGTCCCCGGCCCAGTGGTTGGGGCCCACTTATCTAAAAGATGAGGGTTTGTTTAATCACAAATCTGTCTCTCTGTTTAACGAGTGCCGTCTGGAAAACAGAGGAAACTATGCAACGAGACAGAGAAGAGGAACCAAAGTGTGAACGTTGGTGTTGCGTTGTGGGAATCAACGAGAACAGCTGCGGTGAAGAGGAGCCAATCAACTCATTCTATTCAGTTTCATTTCAATGAAACAAAAATATTATTTTCCAACCTGACATCCAGTCTGCTGCTGCCGTCGCTGCGCACAGCCTTCATCTGTTCTCAGCTTTGCTTCCACTCCACTTCCACCTGTCTGACACCCAGAAGAATGAATAATGCACAGGTTTGACAGGAAGCTGGTGCAGAGAGGGAATACAATCAGAAGTCAAGCAGTGTGTCTGAGGTGAGACGAGATGGTAAACTAAGTGTTAATCTACCGGTGATTATTAATACGATGAAATGAACCTCTGATGAAATGAAACTCATGAATCCATTAGACATTGTGAATGTAACTGGTTATCATTTATTTACATTTTTGTAGTGATAGAAGAGAGTCAGCTAAGGTGAGGGAAAATGTTTACAGGACAGTTGTGACACCAGCCATGTTGTATTGATTAGAGACACTCGGAATAGGCAGAAGACAGGAGGACAGAGCTGGAAGTGGAGGATTTAAAGATGTTGAGGTTCTCTTTAGGAGAGACAAGGATGGACAGGATCAGGAATAAGCTGATTAGAGGGACAATACAGACAGGAAGGTTTGGAGAAAAAGCCAGAGAAGATTGAGATGGTTTGGACATGTTCAGAGGAGGGACAGTGGATACATTGATAGAAGAATGATCCTAGAGATGGAGCTGCCAGGTATGAGACATGGAGGTAGTTGAGGATACAGAGGACAGGGGTAGATGGAGAATTGTTCCATAATAACAGCTATTTTGTTCAAATGATCTACAATACTGCCATCCAGTGACTTTCACTGTCAACTACAGTTGTTTATCCCCAAATTAACATATAATTTAACCTTCCAGTGGACTCCCCACCTGCAGGAAGGCTCACAGTATGGTGCAGTGTGATTTGGGTGTCAGTCCTGGAGAGTGCGACCCAGTAATGAAGATGAATGAATTATCCAAGTTATACAGGATTAATTGTTATTTCTTGCAATTTATCGCCTTTAATTATTTGCTTAAACTGAATTATACTTTCAATTATTCCGTCATTACTCTCCCTCTGAGTTATTGGTCTTTCTTTGTATAAAGCCGTTGTTATCAGTGACTGTCTTTCCTCTCACGGTGCTGTCATATCTGTCGTGCGGAGCCCGAACAGCTGAGATCACAGTATAAAGGCTCTAAAATTAGGTTATATGAGCCGTGAGCTGACAGTGACCCGGGAGGAAAGGCTCCGTAAATGAAATGATAACTCAACTGGATGTGTTGCTTTTCTCGACATCACCAGCCTGAGTGGAGGAAGGACACAGACCTCACCTGAGAGCTGAGAGGAGACTGATGGGAGCAGAGAGAAGAGCGGAGGACGTCCATGTCTCCAGTTTGACAAAAAGTCTAACTTTTCCGGTGTAAACAGTAGTGTTTGACCGCGTTTTGACACGAACGGACAAAAATAGCTACAAAAAGGAGTAAATGTGTGAAACGACGTTTTCTACGTGTATTAGCATTTGTTTCAACCAACGCTGAGACCGTAAAATTAGGTTTTTTTTTCGACACACGCACGTATCTAAAATGCCCAAACTACTGACCACAGTTCAGACTGTTATCTAATCTTTACAAATCGTTAAAATGTCAAAATAAATGACGAATTTAGATTTTTTTTTAACTCCAGTCTGACCTGTAAAATTTCTTTGCTCATTAACCGTGGTGGTGTGGGCTTCCGAAAGAAAATCTCTCGTGCCACCCAGTGTTCACAGATGGTAATTGAAGCAGATCTGTCAATAATTTTCCAAAATGTTTTTATTAATTACATATTTTAATATTATTATCATTTAGCGCAATGATATATTTAAAATCACTAGAGTGCAAATAGATTATTTTTAATATAATTATTATTTATTATTTTATTTCATTAGAATATACGTGACGTAATATCCGACTGCTTTCGCGCCTTCTGTCGCTTGTCAAGGTTTGTCAGTAAACGACACTCGTCTGTGCTTTGTGAGTCTAAATACAATGTAAAAAATATATACAAATGTGTAACTTAGTGATAGAACAATTTATTAATTAACAGAGCAGCGAAAATAAATTTCATTGCCCAGTTATGGGGATATATATATAAAGAAAGAAGTTTTTCTAACAGTTTAAGAAATCCATGTCTGTTTGGCACCAGTGTAATTAATGGAGAAAATGTAATGTGGTGTTCTTAGCTTGATTTGCCAAATATATTCATTTTATTTGACAGTTCTTCAATTGAGGATCTAAAAGGTGGTTAGTACTCTTTAAAAATTCTGTTCTGTAAAATCTCTTTAAAATCTTTTTAAATGTCACGTGATCTTAACATTTTGGATGTCAAATTGGGTCAAAAGCCCAAAATGTTTGGGAATTTTTTTATCCTATTATTTGATAAATGTCACAGAATCTTTTCCTAATGGTCTAGGTCTAACTGTAAAGAAACTGTTCTAAAGACACTTTGATAGTACAGTTCAGTTATCAGGTATTACGTCCAGACACAGATTTATCAGTGTTTAATATCAACAGGACTAGACAAGAACTGAACAATCATTCTATTTTATTAATACAATTTGACACATTACTGTTCATTTGACACAAAGAGACAAATACTATTCTACATAGCAGTGTAGTAATAAAGTTTTCAGACTGGTAAACTACATTATTATGTGGGGTTTTTTACACAATAACATGTTGATTTTACTACAAGTAAACTTCAAGTTAACCTTTTCCTGAGGATTGAGTTTGGCCTTTAGGGTTTTGAATCATTCAGGTAAAAAAAACATTAACCAAAAGCTCATATTGTGCAGTGGCTGCTACTGTGTGTGACAAATTTAAATGCTGGTTAAAACTGTGCTCATTGCACACGGGAATGTGTTTAGTGTTGCCATACAATCCACCATTTATCAAGTTAAAGGCAGCATGAACGTAGTCCGAAAGATTAGTGCAAATAGAAAATCAACAGACCATTATGCAGTCACACATTCATGTCCTTGCTGTGCCGTTGTAGTGTCTGTTTGCAGTTCGAGATTTTTTGGCTGTGTCACTTTTTTATTGCTTATTGGTCTGATTTGCTCCAGCATGAAGTCATGAAGAAACTCAGATTTTAGCTTCAGTGAATAATACGATGAAGGTATCTGTCTGGGTCGCCTTCTGCTGCTCTCCTTATTGCGGAGCGGCCTCTGAATGGGCTGTTAGATGAAGATCCAGTAGGACTACCGCTCTGACTTGGTTCCCCTGTGTTTGTTTGTACTGTCTCTAGGTTGGTGTCTGGATGTGATTCTGTTGGATCAAGATCCTCTCCTGCGTCCCTCACCTGGCCTCCCAGTGCTCCCTCACCGATCCTGAAGAGCAAGTTAGAAACAATGGTTAGACGATGAGAAGATGTGGAAAATCAATTAAACCCATTTGCTTTGGCAGCGTCTGTACCGGAGGTGATTAAAGGCACGGAGCCAGTGTGATTCAAGGGCATCTCTCCTGTGTGTCCTCAGCCCTCTGCGGTGACTCCGTGCTCTGAGTCCGATTAATGCCTGAGCCAGCTCTGCCTCGTCCCTGTGGCCCCAGACCAGCTGGGCTCTCTGCTCAGCGTCTGGATCTCCTGCTGCTCTGAACAGTCTCTGGAGCTGCCACAAATTCACGCTGCTGAAAATGTTCCCTGCACCAGCCTTTCGACTTCTTCTTTCAGAGAGGCGCCACAGTGGGGAAGGATCCTCCGTGGTGGAGGCAGGTGGGGACGACGACCCGGTTTCCATCCAGAAAATTATAGGAGAAGGTGGCATACAGGCTGTTCATTCTGTATGGAAAGGAAATGTTTGATCATGTGTTAAACAAGGTTAGACATCCTGGAGAAACCACACAATTTTATGATTGTTTTTGGAACAAGGAAATACAGTGATACCTTGAGATACAAGTTACCTGACATACAAGAATCACGAGATGGACTAGTTAGCAGGCAAAGTTTTAGTATTGAGCTTTAAGTAAAACCTTGAGATATGAACATGCAGCAAAGTTTATACACACTCATATACATATATATATATATATATATATATATATATATATACACATACTCCATGTATGATAATGTTAACTGCTGTCTGTCTCAAAGTGAAGAACTATTTCTATTTACAACAAGTATAACATATAACATACTAAAAACACATCTTAATTTTGCAACAAGTATTTATAATTTGAGTCTGCAGTGGGATGGTGGATAAGGAAGTGGATTTGGCGGTGTGATTTGATTGGCAGTCGTGGAGACTGTTGCACCTGCGACCCAATAACAGCTAAGAATGAAAAGAAATGAGACCTGCCTTGGTCATTTTAATACCTGGTACCACTTAAGGTATATTATCTGAAAACTCCAATGAATAGCAACACATGGAAACCCTAAACGCACCGTTTTTGTCAGTACAAGGCCATGTGAAAACTAAAGTGACTTTGGTTTCCATCAAGAAAACAATGGCAAATGGCTAGATATCAGCTTTGGAATTAAACTACTATCAGCTCTTTTTGTTGTTATCATTAAATCATTATTTTTGTGTCTGTGTATTTTCATTGTTAAAATCAATGTTTTCTGTGTTATTGCTAATTGAATTATGAACTCCAGGAACAAATACTACTTGGATTAGTTGATATATGACTAAAGATGAAGTTATAAAATCTAAAAATGACTTTACACATTGTTTATATATAAAAGTTCTATCATACTGTTATTAGGCTTTGCACTTTTGGCTGCAGTTACACTGACACTTTAAGTTATGTTTCTTCTGCTCCTAAATCCTTAATCTCCCTCCTGGATGCAAGTGATGAGCTGTGTTGTAACCCCCACTAAAACTACAGAAGCTAAAGTCATTTCTCATTTTCTAAGTAAGTTACATTGGCCCAAAGTGGCAGCAGAATGTGGGTCAGACTGGCAGACTTTCCACTCGGGATAAACCCTAATCACATGTCTACTTGGGAGCTGTCTTTGTCTCGTCATGTGGTGCAATTCATTTTGTTGTTGTTGGAATCCTACTTATATACAGTGCCTGTTACAGCACGTGCTGCTGCAAGTGTTGTTAAGGACACCTTGAAGAAAAAGAAAAGGGGAAGCAATGCAAAAGCAGAAGAGGAGTTTGGTCATTTTGAAATTTCTTTCTTCTCACTGTGTCTACACGTGGGTGTAGCTGTGATAGTTTCAAACTACTTTCAGTTCTCCCACTGTGACTGTCTGAGGTCAAAATGCACATTTCAAATAAAACTGGTCTGATATAGTCAGCTATAAAAATAATAATAATAATAATAATAATAAAATTGTTTAATGAGAACGATTCCATTCCTAGGGTGTTGTTAAGTAAACAATATGTATCTTGGCATCAACAATAGTATGTTTCAGAAATAAATTCCTTACAGATTTAAGATTATACACTCGTTTTATTGAAAATACCAGGTTTAAACCAACAATGCAACAATGCAATGCATTTTTGTATATGGGTCAATGAGCAAGAATATACATAGCATTTTTTCCGTCCACTTGGACGTCGCTTTTGACTAGTGATTACTTTACAATGAGAAACGGTCACAACAGTGACTGTAGTTCAGTGCATTGAAATTACAGCAATATTAATCATTTTACGTCATATGCTACCGTCTTCCAAACATGAATGTTATCTCTAAAAAAACAAAGCATTCCTTCTTACCAGTGAGCGTTTCTCGTAGTCGATGTTTCCGATAGTCTCATAGAACCATTGCTGTTACTCTTTAATCCAAAATAAAGCAGATAAACATGAGAGAAAGGCAGATAAACAAGAGAGAAAGAGAACGCAGCGTTTTGCAGTAGACTCTGCAGCTTCACCTGAAAACACATTCTGTCCTTGAGCGGCTCGTGATATCTCCAAACCAGATATCTTACAGTAACCAATAGGAATACAGTATTTCCGCTTTGGGGTGGGACATTGGCTAAATTTTTACCAATCGGAGGCAGCATTAGGCGCGGTTTCTGTCGCGTGAGCCCCGCCCCAGGCCACGTAAGCCTAGTGACGTCAATGAGGCTGCAACTGGGAGAGACGGTTAACGTCAAGGGAGGGAAGTTAGGTAACATGTGAGCAGCGGGTGAAGATGACGCAGGCAGCCATACGCGAACAGAGACCGTATTATCCTGTTGACACACATACACAGCGTTGTCAACAGTTTGCTAGGAGATGAAGCGAAGCTAATGAAACTTTTAACGCCATTAAACTCGGAAAGACGAAAGAATACCAAGAATAGCGTCGCATGAAGATGGCGGAAATTCGATAGAAATGTGTGTCAAAAGTACAATACACGGTTCACATCAACATAAATATACATAAATATAGCCGTGGTGAAATATTTTTTACTTTTACATATATTTAAGTTATATTAGGTCCCCAAGTTGTGCGTATACTATGTAGCCGAGTGGCAATTCACCTGATAACGTTTTTGTAATAGTAATTCACCTCCTGCCAGAAGTCCAAATTGTATAACTGTGACCTATAAGATACATTTGTTCACTTTTGTTTTGTTTTTTTCAACCCAGAAACATCAGCCATTTTGCAAAAGGTAAACAAAACAAAAACATAGTTAGGGTTGCGTTCAAGGCTAGCTGCCCTTTAAAGACAACAAAGAAAGTGAGTTTTGAATTTGATGTAAAGTGCTTAAAAAGAATTAAAACAATAAACCGCAATCTCGATTTACATTGCTATTTTATGTCTATATGCCATTATACTGTATTTCTACATACCGTATATTGTATATTATATTTCATACTCACATTATACACTATATGTTACTGTGTATTTGTACATACTGCTACAAAATGCACATGTTAGAATGACTGTATGTATTTCTATGTACACGATATGATTTATGTGGGTCTGGGAATGTGCATGTGTGTATTCATGTATGTAAGCATACCCAATATATATCTAATATATACACCTATATATGTACATGTATACCTACACATGTATGTTTTTATGTATGTATATATTTGTACATGTATAAATATAAAGACTATGTGTCTGTGTGTGTATATAGACATATATAAACATACAGTATATACTGTATAAGTATATTTATATGTACAGTATTTAAATACATATATATCTAAATGCAGTACAAACGTATGTATGTGTATTTCTATATATATGTATACTCAAAAGAAGGATGTTAACACAAACCTACCTCAGTGGTAATATTGGCATAGTGAAATATAATAATTACGATTGCAATTGCTCATCAACAACACACAGAGTAACTATTATCACCTACGAATCAACTAATAATACTAAGATTAACCTATCTATCTACTACTAACCCATTGATCCACTATCGTCCAATGTTGACTGTCCAGGTCTGACACATTTCACTACAGAGTAAAACACTTGTGTTATATTAATACCAATAACACAAGCCCCAGTCACCATTATAACTAACCCAATTGGAATGGTTCACAACGATGACAATTGAAATGTTTGTGCTGCTTCATTGGATTTGGTTTTGTTACATCTGTCCATTCATGAGTGCTTTAGAAGGAGGAGTCCAGCAGGGGTGGAGCAGACCCTAGACTTTGGTTCCTCCCTTCTCCATCACCCAGCCTCCCCTCACTACCTCCCCCAACCCCCGCAAAAAGCACAGATTTAACAGAGGAAACGGAAAAGACGAAACATACTGGCTACAGAAAGGGTTTTCATTTCAAAACCCCGGGGCTGTGGAAAGAACAGATATCTCATTTCACGGCACCAAACGTCACCATCCCAAGGAATCTGGAGTAGAAACCCGAACCCACTCCTGCAACTCCGGTATTTTAACTTTTGGTTCATCTTTTCTCCAGCTGGTCGCAGCTGGCAGAGAGCACCCGCCCTGTCCGGGTAAATAATCCGAATAAACAGGGTCCGAGAGTGACCGGAGGAGAGCGATGCCAGCCCAAGCTTCTCAGCCACAGGTGAGGACGAACATCCTCAAGTTCCTGCGGAGTTTCTTGGGGATCACTCGGATCTTGCAGATCGTGTTCGGCGCCGGACTGTGGATCACCATCGCCGCCAACAAGTACGAGGGCTCCGTTCACTTCGTCCTCTTTGTGGCGGTGCTCTTCTGGCTCCTCACGCTCGCGCTCTTCTTCCTCACCCTGCTGGACAAGCAGGACCTGGTGCCGCTGCTGGGTGGGGACCGTTGGTTGACCACCAACCTGGCGCACGACGTGGCCGCCGCCGTGCTCTACCTACCGGCCATCGGTATCTTGATCTACAAGACGGATTACAACTCGTTCTGTAACCTGGAGCTGTACCAGCACTTCTGCCTGTACAAGATCTACCTGACAGCCGCCGTGTTCGCCTGCCTCTGCTGCGTGGCTTACCTCCTGTCCATCATCTATGGAGCCTGTAGGAAATGTCGGGGCGAGCAAACGGTCATCTGATCGGACTCTGGAGGTGTGAGGATGAGTAGAAGGAGGAGGAGGAGGAGGAGGGAGGTGATGATGATGGAGCCTCCATGGAGCATTCACTACAAGATGATGAATAGTAAACTTCACTGTAACACAACTCCACAGGTCACTTCTTTTCTTTTCAAACCACAGCTCAACTTTGGGGCTGAATCAGAAGAATCACTCCTCACTGTTTAAAGCAAATATGGGCAAAATAAGGCACAGGGGCCGGATGTGGCCCGTTCGGCTTTGTGATCTGGTCGCCAAACTTGTCTGAATGATATAATTGGTTTGTGTTGTGATTATTCTGCTATAATCATACCAACTTTTCCCTGCAGTGCTCACGCTTTCCCTGTAGATGGTGTAGAGAGGGCTAAAATAATTTTAGCTAGGGATGTTGGATAATATTGTTTGTCCGATTCTATGAAGCTCAGTATTCAGTAATTTGCTGAATTCACAAATTGGGTTTTGAGACGTTGACGTCAGTATTTGGGTAAACAGCTGCATACATCAGTATCAGTCAATATCAGTATCAAGAAAATAAGTGTTTGGACAATATTTGCAAAATCGTAATTGGAAAAGTTAATAGCGAGAATCCCTAATTTTAGCCTGTATGCATGACCTTTACATATCATTTCATCTTTAAGTTTTTGCCCACGCTTGGTTTAAAAGTACACTGTGTATTTTCTTGATTTAGCAGTAATTTTAGCAATATATTTCTATTTGCAAATAGACATCACATTTTTAAATATGTTTGTCAAGTTTTCAGTTTTTACTAGGGCATGATAAAATTGTTCCACCAATATCATCGCTAGAATATATAATAGCGAAATTATGTGATACTGCGCTAGGTTTGATTTTTTTCTTTTTCCTCTGACAATGACAACATCACAACATCTGGGTTTTGCCAAATTTACTGGAATTACACATAGGGCTCTGAGACCTTTTCCTCAGTTTTGGACATATATATGTATATGTAAATACTATACGGTGTTCACGTAAAGATATACTTCAATCTCCCATGTTTCATGTTACTGGATGTATTTTTATGAAGAACAAACTTTGATCACCAATGTTGGAATTTCAAGAAGTGCCAGGTTGAAATATGGAGAACATGGGGTCACACCTCCCTCAGGATTCTGAACAGCTTTAACAGTTTTATCTAAAAAAAAAAAAAAAAATCAAAACAAGGTGTTGCGTCTCGTTCTAGTGATTTTCACTTTCCCAAAACTGGAGGAACATTTTGAAGGAGCTCCGTTTTGGTATTTAGTTTAAACAAACACCCACAAAGAATTGTTAGACTTTTTGTTAGACGTTTTCAGAAATTAAGGTAATGTTTTACAACTTTTTTGTCTATTACAATATTCAGAGCTGTATCCTTAGATTCGCCATCATCTCGTTCATGCAGCATCAATAGCTGGTACAGCTATATATGAATAGATTACATTTTACACATATTCAGGAGATCTTCCTTAAATCTAATTTGTATAAAATTACATAATATTGGAAAGTTTGCCTCAGAGCCTTGGCCAATTTTTGATCATTTTTTTGTTCCTTATTTCGGAGTCTTTTTCTGGGATCCTTTGCAGCTTAGGCAGTTTCGGCTGCAGTTAAAGCAGTATTTCCATCTGTCTGAATATTAGTTGAACACAGACAAGTTTCTGGTGAATTGTATTTGTGTAGCTTTTTGACAGAAGCATCATCATCACATGTATTTTCACAATGCTGAAATCTTTTAATGGTATTTTGCAATATGAAGAAACAAATTCATGTTCGGTCCTAACCGTTCCCAAACTTCACATTTCCTTTGAAATACCTTCTGGACAGGAGTCTTTTCTACTACATTTATTTTTGGAGTAATTTTTTATACAGTTTATTAATTTTTTTAATGAAATCTTTACTATTGAACAACTCTATTTTTGTTATTGCCGCAGTCCAATATTGCATATGTATAAATTCACCCATGCCTTTAAAAATGCTAAAAAAGAATCAAAAAGTATATAACGGTCTTGAACGGTGCTAAAACAGACACTAAATGTCAGTGTTTATCATGTAAAACCAAAGAGATACATTAAGAAAGAATAAAGAGCAGGAAGTAGAGACGACCTGTTGTTTCTGCATCTTTTGTTAAAATGTCATTTCTGTCTCTGGTGATTTCTAGAGTTGCATCCTTGGTGGTATTTTCCAAATGAGACACATATTTAAAGACACAGTCGTCAGCAAGGCCTGAGGAGCTTCCTGTTGGAAGATGAAAGTAAATGAGCCGACACCATTTATGTCTGGATCTCAACCACAGGAAGGACCCAGAGCCTATAACCTGCAGTTCTGCCAGATAATGACACAGTCGCTCACACGTGCACGGACATATGAGACATAATCTGGCATCTGTCTTTCTGTGAGAACTATCTATCTACCTAGATAGATAGATCTATCTATCTATCTATCTATCTATCTATCTATCCAAAAGATATTAAACTAGATTTTAAAAATGAGCTGCAATGCTGCCCTCTAGTGAAAGTTACCACAGCTGTTTATTGCCAAATTCCAGGGCACACATCATTTCAGAAACCAAAGATATTGTGTAATTAAGTTTTCACTGCAGGAAAAACAATAACGATTTCTATAGGTAACACATGAATGTGCTAGTATCAGGTAATAATTCTGAAAAATGTACCGCAATTGTGCATTGTTTTCCCGTCTTTCCACATATATTTATATATATATTTGTGTGTCTATCTATCTATCCATTTGTCTATCTATGTATCTGTATCCCATTCTACTGACAAGACAAAAACTAGTGAAAACCTGATGCTCCATATTCAGTCTTACAGGAGTGTAAGGGTTAATGTTAACCAGCTGCAGCTTCAGGATATAAATCCAGTATGTCTGAAGGAGGACAGGACCCCCCCATCCAAGCCCTCCCTTCACACACACGCACGCACACATGGATCCACCCTTTCTTCCTCTGAGCTTTCCACTGAAGTGCTGTCCCGTCCACGTGTCGGAGTTTGCTGCAAAACTCTCACAAAAACACTTATCTTTGTGAGTTCGTAAGTTTTATTAGATTCTCCAGATTAAATTCTCTCCACCGACACTGTAAACGATGAAAATAAGGGATGTCTGATTCCAAACTCTTTATTTTTGGTTTGCTATTGAGCGATACCGATAAATAGGCAGGGTAATTTATTTATTTATCTGTACAAATTACCAAATAAGGTTAATTAAATGAGCTGCAATGCTGCCATCTAGTGACTTTGATTCTAAAACACAACCATTCATCCCCCACAAAACTTTTGGGAATACATCATTTGGCAAATCTTAGGCACTTTATTATCAGATTTTCGATATCAGAGGAAAAACCGATGACGGTTCTAACAGATTTCACGTTTTATGCTAATATTGAAACCATGAGATAAGTGTGCCTTTATAATCGCTCATCTCTACTGAATATGGGAATAAAGAGATAAGCAACAAGCAAATCAATCCAGAAAGACTATGGTTTGCCAGTGCATAGTTTTTAAATTTTAAAAAGGTTTAAGCTGCTCTGATTCGTTTTTTTAAGCAAATTCCCCAGTTTTATTGCATCAGCCTGAGGAAGTATATTTGGACTAATGAAGAACAATGGTTCATCCTGTTGTATTCAGTAGGGACGTCCGATATTATAAGCCTATCATCAGTTCTATTATGTAATATCTCTAAGAACATTACCATTTTCTCTCTGATAACAAAAAATCCAATAAAACAAGCCACATTTGCTGGATTCGAACGTAGGGACCTGAGAAACTACTGTGCACATCAGCTATGGGAACAAATAATTGTATGCATCTGAATCATCATCGGTTCTCTGAAAATACTCGTCTAATTTTCTTTTATTTCAATCAAAGCTTCTTGAATATATATATATATGATAAAAAATAAAATGTTTATTGTTATAAATATATCACCATCCCGACAGCCCACAGAACTTCAAGTGGGCTCAGCACCTAAGGTTCACAGTATATTGTGTAGTGTGATTTGGGTGGCAGTCGTGGAGTTTGCTGCCCCTGCGACCTGACAACGGATAAGCAGATGATGAATTAATTTTATAAATTATCTGGACAAAAAGATGTTACACAAAATGGGAATACTTAGAAAAAGGCAGAGGACTGAGAGAAAACTTGGGACGGTCCCTAGATACAATCACGAAACATGGAAACACCCAGAGGTACTGTACGTACAGATTAACGGTGCCCTGTTCATCACCCTTTTTCATGATCCTGCTGAGATGCACATTCCACCATAGAAGGAAAACAAGATTGGAGAAAAAGAGGGATACTGGCAGACCGACGAATCCGCTGCAGGGGAAGATTTGTAACAGCACTTTATCTCAGAGTTCCCGGCTGGAATTTGAAGACTGACACTTCCAGTCCTTGTGAGGTTATAAATGGGTACAGTGTTGTTTGTCTCTCGCACAGATTCCACATCTGTAACTGAAGCTTTTTGCTCCAGTGATGCCTCTGAATGGCTACACTGTCTCTGAGTTTTGTGGAGAGAGTTTTCAGCTGGTGCTTACTATTTATAGAACACAGAAAACTGCACAGCTTCCTTTACTTTGCCAACATGTTCGCAGCGTGTGAGTCTGGGAGTAACCATGGGGAAGGTGGTTTTGTGGTCACTGGGTGGATGAATTCACTCATTTCCTGTCTGACATTTAATGATTCCTGGCATGTGAATGTAGCTTGCGTTAGCAACACCTCTGTCATTCTTCAGCAGGAAGTTCTTCAGGACCATATAACATCTGGTACGGGACTAGAAATAGAAAAGAACATGTTATCTTTTGTCATAAAGTCATGGACAGGGAATCATTAAGTGCAGTACAAGTGAACATGCACTGGGACGACAAACAAACATTCTTTCCGAGTGTAGATCACAGAGATTCTGATAATAGCGCACATACTTCAGAACTCTTTCTCGGTAGCACTGTTTTCACACAGGGAAGATCAAGTGCTGTCAGAAACAACTGCTGCAAGAAGTAGATACACTACGACTACCACTATTTAATAGGAATAAGAATAAATCTGCATCCATCAATCTCCTCTTTGTCTCCTACCTGGTAGCTCTATCTCTAGGATCATTCTTCTGCCAATGTATCCACTGTCCCTACTCTGAACATGTCCAAACCATCTCAATCTGGCATCTCCAGCTTTTTCTCCAAACCCTCCTGTCTGTGTTGTCCCTCTAATGACCTCATTCCTGATCCTGTCCATAAAGAATCTCAGCATCTTTAACTCTATCACCTCCAGCTCTGCCTCATGTCTTCTGCCTGTTGCTAGTGTCTCTAAACCAGGCATGGGCCAACTATTTGACTCACGGGTCACAATAGGTCCTTAAATTGGACACAGGCCGGAGGCCAGAGCAGAAAGACAGATTGTTCATTTGAACCAAGATAAAAGCAGGTAAAAGTCATGTATAAAACCTAAAATCCTACATTTCTGATACTCTTTATGACATCACATATGTGACAAAAGCATTATTTTCTTGAAAAGGCAGAAGTATAATTATAATATACATAATATATAATTTGGGCAATGTTTGTGGGTCGCATTGAAAAGGTCAATGGGCTGCATCTGGCCCACGGGCCTTAGTTTGCCCACAC
>JAFBJS010000741.1:26599-46202 GCA_016785265.1 Paraplagusia blochii
TATGCCTGACAGTTGTGGGTCGATGGAAGGCCCGGATTACGTAACAGGCCGCTGCATCAGACACATCAGGCACCATCGTTCTTCTGAACGCTGTCTCTTATACACATCTAGATGTGTATAAGAGACAGCAATATACATAATATATAATTTGGGCAATGTTGGTGGGTCGCATTGAAAAGGTCAATGGGCTGCATCTGGCCCACGGGCCTTAGTTTGCCCATACCTGCTCTACACCATACATGAAGACTGATATAAAAATACATTAAGTGACATATAACTTTTGACGCTTCACTTCAGCTGTTCCACGCTGCCTGTACTTCATACTTAATACAAGTATATAATATAAACATACAATAATAATAATAATTCCATAATAACATTCTCATGCTTGTTTTAAGTATTGTGTATGGATTTTTATGTACAAAATATACAAATAAAATATATATTTACGTAATATAAATATAATAATTGAATTACATTGAAAAAATAATTCATTATATAGAGAACTATATATTCAATTACAATTAAAAACAAAAATAACTTAATGTATACGTGCACTTGAAAAATGTGCGTCCATGTCTAAATGTTAT
This sequence comes from Paraplagusia blochii, assembly GCA_016785265.1. NCBI lineage: Eukaryota > Metazoa > Chordata > Actinopteri > Pleuronectiformes > Cynoglossidae > Paraplagusia > Paraplagusia blochii. Next base: position 27,190 of record JAFBJS010000741.1, read on the forward strand.
CCGAAGTACAGTACAAGAAATGAAGAAAGTATTACTCCGCCAGATGGCGTAAGAAGTTAAGACGCAAGATACATGTATAATACGATATATATAATAAATAACAATTACATAATTTTATATTACAGAACAAAGCTTATGTTTCGTGTGTTTTATTAAAAGTTTCTATTACCCCAATGATTCAGAAAAATACTGAGTTCAACTACATCAGTATATCGTACTGGATACAGTGTACGTGACTGCAGTACAGTCTGAAGGTCGAGGCCGAGGCTGACGCCCCGTGCCGTTATTGGTTGTAAATAGTATGACGTAGACTAGCGGGATACCATTGGTTGTCCATACCCGGAAGTAGGTGGGCGTACCTAATCCATGTTATAAGTATTTCCATTGATTTGACAACAGCGAGAGGAAACCGTCTGCTTCTCCCACCTCTCAACTTCCTCGTTGAAAATAAAATTACCAGAAGTTACTTTCTATTATTGCTGCGAAAAATATATTCCGAAATACAATGGCTGCCTACAGGTTAGTGCTCATCCGCCACGGAGAGAGCAACTGGAACCAGGAGAATCGGTTCTGCGGCTGGTTCGATGCCGACTTGAGCGAAACCGGGGAAAAGGAGGCAAAAAGGGGAGGACAGGCCCTGAAAGGTGAGAGAGACTCGGTTCGTTTGTCTTATCATCCACCGGTGTATGTCTGACAGTTATGGGTCGATGGAAGGCCCGGATTACGTAACAGGCCGCTGCATCAGACACATCAGGCACCATCGTTCTTCTGAACGTGTTCAGAATATGATGAGGAAACGTGCACAAGTGATGTTGCGACTTTCCTCAAACTACAGGCCGGAAGCCTGAAGACAAGGGCATTTCTCAAAGGTTATATAGTTGGACACTGCATGTTTACAGACCCTCTGGTCAAAGATGGAAGGGAAACGATGAAACGGCCATGGAATGTGATTTGGCAGAAATTTGGTAATTTGTAGAACTACATTAAAATAAGTATTTAATCAGTTCAACTTAAATTGAGTTAAATTATTTCCTGTAGTGCTTTATTTAATTTATAATACAAAATCTTATGTCCAGAGGGTGATGCCATGGACCTGAAGCTTGTGGTCTGTATTTTTCCATGTTAAAAAGCAATAAAGGACAATATTTCCAGGTTCATAATAACAAAGCAAAATAAGCAGAATGTGTTTTGCAGATATATTTGAAAAAAGAAACTGTAATCACATATTAAAGTAAAAAAAAAAGCCAAAAATGTACCTTTACGGGAAAACACTCTCATAGATTAGTTCATCTGATTCAGCAAAGCAGAGAGAAAGCTCAGGTGAGTCTGTGCGGCTCGGATCTGAATATACATTACATTTGTGCATTTGGTAGATATTTTTACACAGGACTTTCTTCTTTCTGCTTCTGAGGCATAAACACACTTATGTAACAATCTTAAAGGACGTTGATGTCAGACTGTCAGTTCTGTGGCCTAATAATGTGTACTACTTTATAATTACTATTAGTTTCCTCTACTGGAAATCAAATAAGTTTACAGTGCATTGTTATTCTTCGTACTGTCCTTTGAGCTCTTTAATTTACCATCTTTGTCTGTCTCTTACTTTCACAGATGCTGGCTTTGAGTTTGACATCTGCTACACCTCTGTGCTGAAGCGGGCCATCAGGACACTGTGGCATGTCCTGGACAGCATCGACCAGATGTGGGTGCCTGTGCATCGGACCTGGAGGCTGAATGAGCGTCACTACGGAGGTCTGACGGGACTGAACAAGGCAGAGACGGCTGCCAAGCACGGAGAGGCTCAGGTTAAAATCTGGAGACGCTCCTTCGATATCCCTCCCCCCTCCATGGAACCTGACCACGACTACTACACTATCATCAGCAAGGTGAGATACCATACTATATTGACAGTACGGACAAGACAAAGAAGTATGTGATATTATTGTAAGTTGATAAATGAAATGAACAGAACAACAATGAGGCAAGAATATCAGGCTGGGTAAACAAGTCTGAGAATGAATGAAATCAGAGAAAATGCAGAATGTTTTTATACTCTTACCTAATAGTATGTTGAAGGTGAGTTAATAAACGACTGGAAAGAGATCCCTGGGGTAAAAGTTCATAGTTCAGTCGTAGTAAAACCAATCTGATCATGTTTGTCTCCCCTTCCTCTAAAGCAGTTGACCTTGACAGGCTGGTTGTTGTCTTTTATTCACTATGTACTGTTATTTCAGGATCGTCGCTATGCCGATTTGACGGAGGATCAGCTTCCTTCTTGCGAAAGCTTGAAGGACACCATCGCAAGGGCTCTGCCGTTCTGGAACGAGGAGATCGCTCCTCAGATCAAACAGGGGAAGAGGGTTCTCATTGCTGCTCATGGAAACAGCCTCAGAGGAATCGTCAAGCATCTGGAGGGTGGGTGACCCACGCTTGCACTCATCTTACTCAAAAAATAAACTATTTAAGGTGATGGGTTAAAAGCCATGCCCCATCCCCTCCAAAATAAAATAATACATTAAAATATAAACATACAGTTGGGAATACATTTATTTATCTGTACTTATGAGTAGAAGTTGCCGACACGCGCATTGTGCATACAATACACTAATTATCAATATGGATAATTAAAATGAGCTGCAATGCTGCCATCTAGTGACAAGTAGCTGGTTAGGCATAATACTGTAATAATACTTGTTTTGTTTTACTTTCTGTAGGAATGTCAGATGAGGACATCATGGAACTGAACCTTCCAACTGGCATCCCAATCCTGTACGAGCTCGACAAAAACCTCAAACCAGTGAAGCCCATGCAGTTTCTCGGAGATGAGGAAACCGTACGCAAGGCCATGGAGGCAGTGGCTGCTCAGGGCAAGGCCAAGAAGTAAAGTAACAAGGAAACACCTTAGTGATGACAATTTAGATTGAAGAAGATGACTCGGTATAATTCTAATTTATTTTGGCCCCTCACACAGGAAACAATACACTGTAAATTGAGAAATTAAAGACTAAATGTTTCTAAAAAGCACTGAGTTAGTTATAAAAGTAATATAGGAATATAAAATTTATTTATGTACTGGGGTGTCTAATCTAACTAATATTTCCCGATCAAGTTGAAGCTATCAGAATTCAGAAATAAATCTCCTGAAAATCAGGTTGCAGTGTTGGTTTTCTCCATTACAAGTATTGGTGTTTTATTTTATCTCTTCACCTACTGTAGCCTGACCTGGATATTGTTTGTAAAATTCATTAGATATATACAGTAAGTAAGCCCGTTACAAAGGCTGTGCACTTTGCTTGACATTGAAAATAAGGTTTGCGCATTCCATGGATGAGTTATAGTCTGTTCCTGCGTCTCCGTCTAAATGTCCTTGAATGTCGTCGCTGTTTGACCCACTTTGAAACGTCACATGTATCAGCAATACACAAAAAAGCTGTCATAGCGCTCTTGTTACACAATATTGCTGTGCAGATGAAACTGTCTGCATGTAACAAATGCTCTTGTCACTTCCCGGTCAAATTTGTTGTGTCTCTGCCTCTTTGTGTCACAGTTCTCATGTGTCTCCAGCTACTGCTGTCAAATTGTCTAAACTTTTCATGGTGGTTACAGAGTACACTGTTCTGACAAGTGGTTAATAGATTTGGAAGCAACAACATTTTTTCTTCATTATGTGAACAGTTGTGTGTTGTCTGAACGTGCCCTGTGAAAGCTCAGCTGTAATAAAGATATATGGTAATATCTAAATCATGTGGTTGTGTCTGCTTGTTATTATTGTATTTGAGTAAACCAGAAAGTAAAATATATGTCTTTTTGTGGGTATACATAAATACAAAAAAGTTTGTTTTCTATAAAACATCCTACTTATATATCCCAAAAATAGTGGTTGTGAGAAAAAATAAAAACACAGGTTCACGTACGGCGGCCCGGGAATATCTCGTTTGAATAACAAATCCCACAATGCTTTGCATGATGCTATGATTTCGCGACTGTGAGCGGGAGAAGGTTCCATCTGTAAAAGGACTATAACGTCGACCGAGGAAACGTCTTATGTCGTCGCGCTGTGTTGTTATGGACGCCCTATCTTGTCATGAAGTCAAAGAAGTCAACAGAGGATCGAATAAACAGTCGGTAAGAGAATATCTGGGCCGTCTTGGTACTTTAGTTTTTCGGTTATGTTTTAGCCGAACTCATGTTACGCGAGCTCTTGCATCCATACCAAATGGTTACCTTTAGCGTGAACGCGCCTCTATAGAGCGCGAGTGTTCGTTCAATGTTTATAATTCAGATACAGCGATACATTGTGATTGGTTATTGCAGTTATATCAGTGTAACAGGTATTATGCAACACAGGTGTTTTAACAAAATAACCCTTAAATAGTTACTAGCTAACTCTAACCTAATCTGACCGTTCAAAAACAAGGTATATTAAGATATAGCTGAACTAGCCCAAGGTAGAAGGTGAAATTATGTTATTAAACATGAAAAGGATGTATGTGTACCAGTTAAGACGAAAAGGTAAACGAAAGTCGTATTATTTGTAATTAATTGTTATTAATTGTCCACATTAAAAAATAATAATATAATGCTAGAATTTCATTGAAAGAATCATTGTTGTTGTTGGTCACGTAGCAGTATCAGCCCTGCAACTTGTTATATTTGAGTTACGGTCTATCAAATGCAAGGACTTATTTAGTTAAAGCACTACTCCGTCAGTAAACATATCAAAAACATCCCAAAACAAGTGGTTATTTGGATTAATCAAGATTATTACCTTTCAGTAATAGAACAGTTCAATCTAAAGGTTTTGTCGCGTCCGAGAAAATTAGTTTTTACGTTAAATCGTATATAAGGCAACTGATGAAAGAGGGCGCGCCCACGCGGTAGTAATCAAAAGAACTGGGGAGCCAAGGCGCACATAACACCGGTTAGCGTATAAAAGCACTTCCTGAAACGAATGTTTGGATTAAAATACACTTTTAAATTCTTACTTGGTAGTGAACTTGGATACAGTTCTAACCTCCCGTGAAAAAGTCCCAAAATGACGAACAACTATTGTGTTAATATCGCCTTAGATACCGCGTGGAAACGCTTTTTTCCCGAATAGGTCGTTTACTCAATTTGCTTTCCGCAAATTAACCGCTGTTAAAAACTGCTAAACTGCTATTTGATCGTTTTGCCAGTTGACCAAGAAATACAAAATAATATACAATAGGTAAAAATTATCCTTGTTGATTCTGTTGTGTGTTATTGTCTATGCTATCTGAGGTGTCTATCCTATTATTGTCAGGACTGGAGCCCATATACCCATGTGTCCATCTCAGGAATGTCTCATATTAACTTTTGCTGAGACAGATATCGACCAGTACCGATATTTACTGCGTTTGCTCCCAAAATAATTCTCAAATCGCAGAGAAAACGATATACATTTTATCGATAACGTAATTATGATAATATTTGGATATTATCTGGCTTCCCTAGTTCATTCTATTCTATTATTTTTATTATTTTCTTTCAGGTCATTTGCTGGGCTTATGTCTCCAACAGGCAAAGGTAAGAGTTGTGGCCCAGCTACACCTACAATTGAGTTTCCATAGTATATGACATTTTGACTTTATATTTAGGATTAAGATTTATTAGGATTTATGCTAAACACAAGTCTTGTGACTAGTTAAAAAAGAACCAGATGTTTGGTTTTCATTGTATCTACTTGTGATGATCAACTTCTCATTTCTGCCCATCAGGGAAGGTTGCGTTTCTTCACCAGGAGACTCCAACGAGACCCCCTGAGATTAATACACCAGTTCATCCAACATCTAGGAAAAAGTTACCCTCTTACAGCACAGACAGGTACAACAGGGGCAAAGAGAGTCTCTGTAGACGATCTGCTCATCCCTCTCTATTAGCCAAGTCATCAGGGAGTCCAACCTTGAATGGGACATCAACAAATCCCAAAAAATACAGACTGTGTCCACGACAGCAACACACCATACTTCCTTCATTTCTTGCTCAACGCATCCCCTCTGACACAGATAGCTCAGGGAGTGGCTCCCAGTCACCAGCTCCTGCTAACCTTAACCAAACATCTACTCAGTTCATGAGGGATGTAAGCAACTACACACCATCCTTGCACAGCAGGAGAGATAAAGTCCGCAAACACAAGGGCATTCTGTCTCCTTCAAAGAGTAAGAATGATGGAAAACATCACAACTCCATCAAGGTATTGTTAACTTTTACTTTGTCGCATTTAACAGCTTTTTTTTTAAATTAACGTGCACAGTTTTTCATTTTTCTTTTTGTAACAATGTCTCAAAGGCCGATGACCTCAGAAGATTCTCTCTGACACCGACCTACTGCAGCAGAGCAATACAACAAGTCCAGGACTCAGAGCCTCACAGTCTAAAGTTGTCTCCAATTACCAAGAGCTCTGGCAGCAGATCTTTAACCACTACGCAAAGACCAGAAGACCGTGGCCAGGTGAGGCTTGTTTTCACTTGTGGAGGAGGTAGCAATAAATTCAGAAAAACACACATTGCATTTTATTATAAGTAACATTCATTGCTTTTTTTTACATGTGATTGTTTGTTGAAATAATGGATGTTTCTTTTTTGTAGATTTTTATATTCTGTTAAGACTCATGAATGCAAATAGATAGGTTCTTTTAACAAATTCATTAAGGTGACTATAAGGTCACTATTACAGACTATAAAAGTGTACTGTTGGTTATTAATTTTTATTTTTTCATAGCATCATTGCGGGAAACCAAGATCTTCAAGTGCAAAGCCAAAATCAGGTATTTATTTTACATTGTACATATTTCCCCCCTTATTATTCATAGTGGCAAACTGGTTTTTTATTAAGTGTGGCATAAAAAATCGAGTTGCATTTAAAATTAATTAACTACATGAAAATTGTACATTACATCTTCTGATAAGACTCTCTTGTGATGGTATTTTAATTACAAGCTTCTTCTTACTTCTTTCCACAGAGAACTTGAGCAGCTCGTCCCTCAAGAGACGAAGGGAGTCCGAGGATTCGGAAGAACCACTAGGTGCTTCGCCAGTGTTGGCATCGAAGGATTCCTCCACTAAAAAACAGTCAATTAAAAAAGACATTCATGAATTAAAATCTTTGGGACCTTCATCCAGGGTAAAGCTCAGTAGTAAGTCACCCGTAAATTTCATAAAACAGTTACAAGTCAGATTATCTCGCAATGATGTTGTGAAGTTATTGTCACCTTTAAAGTCTGGTGAAGAAAGCCTAGGAAGGTCTGTAGACATAAATAACCAAAGGACAGATGTTAGCACTTTATTATGTCCTATAGATAACGTCAGTAATCCTACAGGTTTACCAGCAACAACTCAAAAAAGTCAAGTTGTGAGTAGTGCCTCCAAATCTGACTCGAAAATGTATTCTCGGACTAAACAAAATAAAAGATCGCGACTTAGATCTAGTGTTGTACCACAAGACCAGGACGATCTCTTTGCCCCGGATCCTGTGATTCTCCCCCATAGGACCTCGAAATCTGCTGGGATCACTGGAAGAACTGTTGAATCCTCAACTCCAGGTAAAAGCACTGAAATTAAATCTAGTATTTCAGCCACTGGATCATCGTGTGACTGCGAAGACAAGGTTTCTACCATGTCGGAGGACACCAATGTCTCCGTTTCACTGTTACCCATGGTCTCTGTGGAGCAGCTAAAATCTGACGACTTGAAATCTGCAATTCCATGCAACGCTGCAGTAGGACAGCAATGTGGAGGAGTTGAGGAACCAGCAGCTCACGTTTCAAAGAATGTCGCCTCGGACACTGATGCTGTCACATCACAACAATCTCATCGTTCTTCAGCAGAGAAAAAGAAATGGACTGAAGACGATGATTCGGAACTGGACTTAAACCTGGACCTGAGCTTAGCACTGGATTTTAATTTAAGTCAAAGTTCCCACAGCAGTGGAGAGGAGCAACTCCTCTCACTGAAAGAGATGATGGAGCGAGCAACCAAAGCTCCAGCTACTCCACAGAAAGGAGCCTTCTCAGAGCCCAGTACGCCTGGAAGCCACAAACGTCCGATGACTAGGAAATTAAAAACTGTAAGTTTCCAAATCTTTACTGTGTGATACTGTATTGTAAATACCAAGTGGCCAGATTAGTGCACAAGTATCATTTTATTTTGCATGATCACAGTTATAACAGTTTCTTTTTACAAGGCTGGAAATTACTACTGATCAACCATTGTCTCAAACAATGTGTCATGATAGAACAGCTACTGCAACAAGTATTTCTCTGCACAATAATATTATTTGTATTTTTTCATTAATTGTTTTAATCTTTGAGTACCATCACTTAGTACCATCACTGCATAAAGTACAAAGTGTGTACACACAGTATGAAATTGTACCAATGGGACCCGTGAGAAAAACTGCTTAAAAATGTTGTTTCCTGTTACAGTCGTCCTCGTCTTTTGTTAAACCGGCTTCCTACAAGAACAACATTGACCAGATTGTGCATGAATTCACCAACAATAAAAGGTAGAACTATTTCCATTTAATTTGGAAATGTTTAATTGTGAAGCTGATCATTTGAGCGATAACTTTTTTTTCTGTTTTTCAACCAGGACCAAAGAAGTTGAGGAGCAGTTTCTATCTACGTGTAGAGACGACCTGTTAAGAATAGCTGAATATGAGGAGGCTCAGGAGAAACCAGAGGAGGAGCAGCCCATCAACAATAAGCAACAGTAGGAGCATCTGTCACTTCCTGGAAAATCATTGAACTTAAATATCTATTCATTGTCATTTTGCTTTGGTTTTCTCCGCCAGGGAGTTTTTGCAGCGCTACACGGTGATGTGTACTACCATCAGGGAAGTTCCTCCAGGAGATGCAGTTTTCAACCTGGAGAAATTTGGTCGCATTTTCAACCCAGATACACTTGACCTGAGACAATGTCACCTTAAGCCGCAGGGAGCTGCACAGAAAACACTTCTTTGGTGAGTGAAATATAAAGGAAGTAAAGCAGTAGCATCTAAAACTGTGAAGACATGCTGGTGTTTTTCATCTTTTTTCTCTCCCACTCCTCCTTTTCCTCCTCATTTCTCCTCCTCAAACGGCTCCAAAGAGAACTTAGTGTTTTGCATTAAGTAGGCTAAATTAAGTAACATTTTTTGGGGGGGAAAAAAATATTCCAATTTACTCGCTGTCTACTCCAACAGGTCCAATCCTGCTCAGTTCCGGACACATGTGGTTATCGGTTTGTTTCAAGAAGCTTACGACAGTCAATCGCCCTGTCCAACCCAAGTCAGCCTCTTCCTCTTTAAGGTATACTTCAATTATCAGTAGCTTAACAATATTAATATGTTTTCTCTTGGATGTGTGAGTTGAAACAAACTGTTGGTGATGTCAGATGATGTCGGTCCATACGGAGAGGTTGGTCTCTGAGAAGATCTATCAGGCTCTGAGTGACATCGCCTGCACGGCTGCCTCTCAGATCGGTCTGGATCTATCTTCATTCTTTATGATTTTTTCTTTTTTCTTTTTTTTTTTCCATTTTAACAATATTTATCTGTCCCTTTTCAGTGGAACATGGAAGCGAGCAGTTAAAAGTGTGGGTTCCCAGTTTGGCCGATCTGACACTGGTTTTGATGAACATGGGAGCTGCCTTTGTTTCTCTGTTCCCTTTTGAAAATCTGCAGCCCTCGTTTACAGAAGCTGATTTGTTGTAAGTTGTAAAACTTTAAAATGGATTTTCCCTCATGTATGAGAAGAGTAGTGTGGTGGCGTTTTATGTGATAAAAAAAAAACTGAAAAAAAAAATTTCTGACTTATAACTGAGGAATTTCTGTGTTCTTCTGCAGGGAGGAGGTGTGGGTTAAAAGTGAAAATCCACCAAATGAAAATGACCAGAAATCGTTTTCTGAACATAACTACAGCAACATCCTAAAGGTAAAAACCTGTGTAAAGTTAGTCTAAAACCACAAAAAAATTCTTAGCGCACTACCAAACAACACTCTCCTAAAACCTGTAATGAAATAGTGATCTTCTAGTTAGAATTTTCTTACTCAAATTCTGTGCTGTTTAGTTGAACATCAAACTGAAATACTTGCAGGAATTGAATAAAGGCACGTGAATTTTTTTTCTTTTGGAATCTCTGCCTCCCTTTTAAAGTCAAAGTTTTTAAAGTCTCCTGACGCCCCCTACTGGCAATGTAGTAAATAAAAAATGTACCTGTTAATGATTTTGTTTTGTCTTGTCTTCAGTACCTTTCTTTGTGTTTGGGCCTCTGTCCTCGGGCCTACAGCGACGATGAGCTGTTGTTGCTGCTGACGGTGTTGGGGAAAGTGAGCCTGGACACACAGCTAGTCCCACAGACCAGTGTGGAGCTCTTCCCTCTGCAGTATAAACTCGTCAACAACATCAGGGACTGGGAAGCTACAGTAAGTCCATAACGTGTCTGTTAACAAAGTGATTCATGATTAGAAAATGTTAATATTTTTTCATTTATTTCTTCTTAGCTGCCGAGAATGTGTTCAGCTCTGACTGATCTGACGGACGACCATCATAACATGTGCTTCTTGGTTCAACAGCTTCCTGACAGCAAACGTGGGAAGTAGGTGTTACATTTCAACGGTTATTTTATTACTGAAATTGTATGAGCTGCTTTAAATGAAGTCATTGTTTTTTGTGTGTGCAGGGAATTGCGACAGCATCTAAGTCTGTCTATGATCTCAAAGCTTATAGATGGAAAATGCACGTACAAACCTACAGGAACAGAGTTTCAGGTAAATTTTTTTGTCTACACGTCTATATCCAAGTCCTGAAAATCAAACCGCCGCAAAAGTTTTATTTTATTCTTATTGTGTTTCATGATTGTACAGCTCTCTTTGCTTAAGCAATACTTGCCCTCCATGCAACCCTCCTCCATCCTGAAAGGAATGCAGAGCTCCTGCAGTGGGAGTCTGGCAGATAAAGAGGAGGACATGTCCTCCTTAGACCAACAGGTGAGGTCATGTTTATCATTGGCTCTTCTATAACATCTACAGTATGTATAAACTTGCAAACAAGTCAAATTACATCTATAGAATTAGAGTTTCATTCTTAGCAACATTTCTGGTGTCATAGCAATGTCACAGGCTGACCTATGATTGAGACATTGACCTTTATGTCACTCATTTAAATTCATATTTTCGCAGTCTTTCTACCTCTGCTACAGCCTTCTGACGCTGACAAACGAAGCCTCCAACTTTTATACATTTCCAGCTCAACAGAAGGTACGGCCTGCTCTCATTTTTAGAGTTGTTTGGGAAAGAGAATATTTGTTTTGACTTTAAGTTCTTATTCTTTTTGTCTGTGGTTTCCAGGAGCAGCTTCAGAGTCTGTGCTATAAGCTGGACAGCTGTGTGAAGTGTGACATCAGGGAGAGTGAGAAATGTCTCTATCGGAGCAAAGTAAGGAGAAAAGATTATACATTTCTGACTCCAGTTTTGAATAAATAATTTTATTTGAAATATTGTTGCATAGTGCAATAAAACAATAGCTACACTCCACAAACTTTTTTTTTAAACACCACAAAAAATTGACATAAATAAGATCATATTGACCAGATGATAAAGTTCTTTTTCTTTTTTCAAAATGTTCTTTTTTTAGGTGAAGGATCTAGTGGCCAGAATTGACATCAGGTGGCAGATGGTGCTTCAGAAGACCAGGCCCCTTCATGTATGTACAGTAGACAGACACAAACTCTAAAATTTTTATTTTAACTTCTTACTGTTTACGACTTTGTCCTACAGATCCACATGTCGCTCCTAATATCTATATATATGTCATGCAAACAGAACATGGACGTTTATTTGAATTGCTCTCCTTTGTTTCACAGGATAAACTGTATGATTACTGGCAACCGCACTCACCCAGAGGAGAGAAAGCACGGGGAGCAAAGACTCTGAGTACACGAGAAGGAAGAGTGTAATTAAAAGAAATGCCCAGGAGTTTTGTGTTCATGTTCAGAGAAGCAATATGGGGTTCTTTCTGCCCACAGTTAATGTTGAACAATATATTTTTGTAAATGTTACTGGATAAATTAACTGCAGCTGTAAATCTTCCCCAATATTTACATATATTTTTTCATAAATCTGTTGAAATCACTAACCTCTAAATCCTCAGTGATGTTCAATTCTTTCCCAATTCATAAAAGTCTGTGCAGGGCTGGTTATACCTGAATACAATTAATAATATTTATAATTATTGGGCATGTCACAGGAGACTGAAGTCGCTGTAGAAGCTAGTTTTGTTAGTTTTGTAGAGTAAATTCACAATATTTTTCTACTAAAATGCCTTTTATACTGCAGTGGTGTTTGCACTAAGTTTGTTGTTTGGAATCTGTTATATGTTTGTGCTGAAAGTGTTTTTTTAAGCTCTTATCATTTTCAGAAAATACAATTTATACAAATAAATATGCTGTTAAATACTCTTGAGTTGCTGTGTGTGTGGGTTAAGTATACATATGTATATATCTGTGGAGTTTAACATGTCAGTCCTAAAAAGTAAAGCCAGTTGTATGATTATATATGTTTAATGTGAACTATAAGTTTCAATTCACTTATGTTGTTATATATTTTCATCATTTTCTTTGTTTTTTTTTCAATGTGCACTTTCATTTTTATCTTCTAGATTTATATTTAAATAACTCCCTGCAATAAAGATTATCTATTTTGTAGATTAAAAAACTGTTAAGGTTTGGCGCCCTCTGCTGGGGGGAAATTCAAAATAAATAATAATGCCAACTTTTCACAAAAACAATAGCTTATTATTTAATTAGCAAATGATTTGTGAGTATACGTGTTAGTACGTGTATTTTCTTTCTTTCATACATTTACCTTAAGTCAAAGACTTTCTAAGTCGTTGGTTTGTTACAGTCCGTCCTGCTGTGACTGCCTCGGCACCGGCGGTCAGGTGACTGTCTGCAGACACAACATGGCTGACCTGTCAGAAGACCAATGAGTGAAAGGCCACATTTAGCATAATCGATCTTAGTTTTAACGTCGTGTCGCGCGAAGACAGTGGACCGTCGTGGACCTGCAGCTGAATCGAGGTACGAGTGAAGCTATTTATTAATTTTAATGGTGACAACTGTCTGTGTTTGAGTACAAGCTAATGCTACCGTCAGTGCTGGTTAGCTAAGCTGTTAGCACAACAGTCAAACAGAAGGAAAGTCTGTATTAATGTGGAACAAAACAGTAAAAAATAGCGTCAAACAAAAACTTAAAGACCCTACAAGTTTTCCCGGGGTTTATTTTGGACTCAATAATCTTGTGTCGCGAGCGCCCGATACCGAAACTGCATCAGTAAACAGGAGAGTTGCATTAAAATTCACATTTCGTACCGAAGCCTGACTATTTCACATTTACTATCTCAAATAAAGACTTTATTCGACAAGTCTTGTCTTGTGAGCGTTCCCAATGTTTTTTTTTTACTGTCAACACGAAGTTGACATTTGTATATTTGGTGTATTTTCACTTTTTTTTTTATTTTACAAACAATTCGCTACTCTCCTAAACCCAGTTACTCTATGTCAGGTTTGTCCACACCTTTTTGTCATGTCAGTTACTTTTTAAATGTCCAGGCCGAAGTGATCTACCTAGATTAAAAACTCAAAATATATTTACCTTTATAAACATAAAAATAGCAGTAATTAAAAGAGATGTAATCCTATTTCAAGATGCTAATCACTGTACCAAAGTGGGAATTATACAGGTATTGAGTCAGGCAGTTATATGTTAATGTAGATATCCAGTTTATATAATTAAATACAGTATATTTGTCGTTTTCAATCTAGGTAGGTCACTTCGGCCTGGTCATTTGAAAAGTAGCCACTCCTGCCCTACATTAAAATATAACATTCTGTATGTTACACTGTCTGAATTAATACCTATTTTAATCTCACTCTACTTTTTTACACGCGTATTTCCTTATAAGACCTCTACTATAGCACTGCAACATATAAACGTTGAAACAAACAAAAATAATAGTCATAATTTAATGATTCTCACTTCTGTCAACTGTAACTATTACCATATCTGACACAACAGGTTTGTGTTTCTTTCTGATTTCTGGCAGCATTTTATTACATTCCAATAAACTTGGTTGATTGGTTGAAATATGTTAGGTGTTTGTCACACTACACGGCCGATTCAAGTTTTTCCCATGGATTTTAACAGTGGAGAATGAAGCCCTTAAACAAAGAGCAAGAATTCAATCACATTGTTTTTCATTCAATGGTTCTATTGTCCTTGAGTCCTTCCCTGGTGGATAGTGTTCAGTGCGTTTATCAGTTTCCTTTGTGTTTAGGATTTAATCATTAAATCTGTCTATGATTTACCATATACCAAGTTTCATGGTAAGCTATTGGACTTCTTCCTGGAGCTTTAAAGACGTTTTGCAAGAGAGAACACATGTAGTTACAGATCTCCAGACCACTCCCTTCTCCCCTTGTCAAAGAGTCACATGTCAAGGTGTGAAGAGTCGTATGGTCACAACTCTCTACAGACAGATGACTGCTCCTGATGATGATGAGCAGTTTATCATCAACCTTCGTCTCACTCCTCCTTTCAGCTTGTCCCTTTTTGAGGTGTTGCTGCAGATAATCTCCCCCTGTTCTCTCTAACTTCTATTTTGACTCCAACTACCATCCATGGCCTACCTCACTGCATCCATCTATTTTTTGTCTCCTATTTAGATCAGTCTTCTACCAATAGTCCCTGAACATGTCCAAACTATCTCAATCTGGCTGATCCCGTGCATCCTTGTCTCTCCTAAAGAGAATCTCAGCATCTTTAACTCCTCCAGCTCTGTCTCCTATCTTCTACTTATTCCTAGTGTCTCTAATCCATCCATCATGGCTGGTCTCACCACTGTCCTGTAAACCTGTCCCTGCACCTTAGCTGACTCTCGTGTATCTCAGATCACTCCTGACTCTTTTCTCTAGTTGTTCCATCCTGACTCCACTCTATTCTTCTTCTCTCTTCCACAGTCTCCACTCCTCTGAACAGTACACTCCTCCACCTTCTCCACCTCTGCTCTGTGTAACCTCACCATTCCAAGGTTCTCCCTTTCATTTACACACATGTAAATGCAACCTCTTTAGATTCTCTTCCAGACACTTCCTACTCTCACTACTGATCTCAATTCTTCTTTTTTTTGCTTGTCCTCTTTTTTCAGGGGTTGCCACAGTAAACAATTTCCATCTCCTCTTGTCCTCTGTATCTACAACTCTAACTCCAACTACCTCCTTGTCCTCCTTCACTGCATCCATCTCCTCTTTGATTGCTACAGACATCTGTCTGACCTTGTCTATCACCAACCCTCCTCTTAGATCAACAAGAAATTGATGAAGTTTTTCCGTTAGGAAATTAAATGCTACAGTTTCCAAGAAAACGTCCAGTTGCTTACAGCTAAAACATTTATAAATACATTTTATTTAAAAACAATTTGCTTTTTTACAGATGAGTGGTTTTCCGGGGGGAATAGCAAATGGTCCCAGCCAGAGTGAACACCTGGAGAAAGATGCCCGGGTATGGGAGAGGCCCTGGACGTTGGAGGAAATGCGACAGAGCAGTGCAGGCTGGTCTTTGGCAGCAGATTCAGGGGTGAGGCTTTATTTATGCGGCCAAAACGTTGTGCAGTGTTTTCTGCTCTGATGTAATGAAAGTAACCGCTGTTACAAATGCCGTCTCTTTCAGCTCTTCCTGTTTCTGCAAGACTTCTCGCACAAAATGCTGTCAAAGACGCATGAGATCGAAAAACAATTGGACGGCCTCATCCGGGACACCAAGGCTACAGACAGCTGCCTGCACTCTGTGTTCAGTGACTTCCTCATGCTCTCCAATACACAGTTCATAGAAAATGTAATTTGACTATACTCTTTATTCTCTTTATTAGTCTGACAGTATATATTTTTTATTTCTTTAAAAAGTGTCAGTAGTTAAAACACTTTTTTTGGCTTTCAATCACTTGCACTTTACCTTTACTTCCTCTTTTCCGTTGTGTTTTTTTTCTCTAACTTTCTTCACCATTGTAACTATAATCACCTTCCTGTTGTGCTCATAGCTGCCCAAAAGTGAAGGATACTTTTATATAGCCATTTTACTAAATTTAAAGATCATATTTTGTAAAAAAAAAAAAAAAAAAAACTCCCACCTATAACTTGTTAAGTTTACGATTACGATTGTTTTTTGACCTGTTGTAGAGAGTATGTGACGAAGAAGTCGAAGAACCTCTGCCTAAAACCGACGCTGTGGAAAAACAACCTGAACGGGTATGATCATTTTTATTTTGTAAATTACATTGCAAAACACTAACTTTTTTTTTTACGTTTGTTTTTTCCAAGACTAACATTTCACTCTACACATATAAGTAAATATTTTTCTTCTCTTGGACAGACTCGGGAGCAAAAAGAGGCAGAGTTGATCCCTAAGATGCAGGAAGCTGTGAATTACGGCCTACGGGTACTGGAGTCGGCGTTTGAGCAGCTGGACATTAAAGCAGGGAACTCCGATTCAGAGGATGAGGATGTCACGGGCAGAGTAGAGGCCATCCTAGAGCCCAAGGTCTGCTCTATGGATAAACACAAATGTGACAGAAAGGAATCTTCACCATGTGTTTAATATTTTTCTTTATTCTGTCACAGGATCTTTATGTGGACAGACCACTTCCTTATCTGATTGGATCCGTGGCGTTCATGGAACAGGAAGATGTTGGACTTGGCGACCTGTCCAGTGATGGTAATGTAACCCCTCCCTTCCACACGCTTTTCCCTTTTTCTGCTCAGTGTACATTCAATTTTTCCAATTCTCTTTACAGAGATGTCAGTGGACAGTGACAGGGACAGTGTGATCGAAAGTGACGATGGCAAGGAAGCCACTGTAAGATCCTTTTTTTTTTTTCTTCCCTTTTCTGCCAATGTTATAAGCTCAGCCATAGCCAACACTTTCCTCTCTGGGTTTCATTAGCATTCAGATGACGATTTTATTCAAGGAGAAAGCCAACTTCACAACGTCTTCAAAAAGGTAAGAATTGACATCAGGGGATGTTTGGGTTTTAAAAATGTAATTTCTGACTGGAAGCACAACTTTGGATACTTCTCTCTTTCAGAAATCCTCTATGTTGAGCTTTGAGGATGACGAAGAGGAGGAGGAAGACGAGGATTCAGACATTTTCGGGGAATCAGACAAGGAGGACGACGACCACAACCCAAAGGTTTATATATTTCATTTATTCGATGGAATTTGATTCATTATATTATTATTTATTCTTTAAAGTTGATATGTTTATATGTATAACCTTTAAAGAATGTACAGTATATACGTATATGTATATGTAATATTAAAAAGTATATATTTATATATAAAAAGAAAAAGGAACCGTGTGCCCCCTTCTGTCCTGTCCTTGAAATGAAATGCTTTTCACCTTCAATTCTGATTGATTTCACAAAATAACGTTTTTTAGCACTTATAATATGCATATACAGTATATATTTATATATGTATATATATACACATATATACAAAAAAGATACAATAATACAATTAATAATAATATATGTTATTATTTATTTTTTTATATATAAAATAAATATATGTGACGATAAAAAAGATGTATATTTCTAAATATTATTTTTATTATTTATGTATATATGCGCATATTATAAGTGCTAAAAATTGTTATTTTGTGAAACCAATCGGAATTGATTGATTTCACAAAATAAAAAATACAAAAAAAATTATGAATGTATATATTTTTAAATTTTTTTTTTAATCTCCTTTCTCCAAATCCAGGGCTCGGGTCCTATTTCTTTTGCTGATGAGCTGGCAGCTCGGATCAGAGGTGAACCAGTGCCCAAACAGGAAGGCGATCGTGCCTGTAAGTCTCAGTCATTCCCATCATCCTGAAACATCACCCTTTATCTCACCCTCAAACATTCTTTGTCCTTCAAACTTTTGCCTTTATTGTGATTTAAGCAAACATGTTTTTTCTTTTTTTTTATTGCATTTGAATGGCATCTAGTTA
This sequence comes from Paraplagusia blochii, assembly GCA_016785265.1. Lineage (NCBI taxonomy): Eukaryota > Metazoa > Chordata > Actinopteri > Pleuronectiformes > Cynoglossidae > Paraplagusia > Paraplagusia blochii. The sequence goes on from JAFBJS010000741.1 coordinate 45,239, forward strand.
GCAGTTCAGAAATGACTGCAGTCACCGCATGTGCATGTTCATGTTTGGTTTTTTTTCTGCCGCCCCTTGTTTTCAAAGCCGTGTCATCTAAGAAGAAAAGTAAAAGCAAAAAAGAAGCAAAGCCTTCAAAGACCCAGGGTAGGATTGACATCACATTTCAAGCCATATTTGAGTTACAGTTTATTTAAATTCTCCGCAACGTCCCTAAATCTCAGTGAGTGTTTTTCATGGAGATTCTTTGTGTTATTACAGCAGCTGAAGATGACAGTGACGACATGTTTAAACCACCCAAGATGGATGACTTTGACGACGACGACGATGAAGACGACTTTTCCCCGTTTGGAGGAAGTAGTCGCCTCTTCAGTGGAGGGAAGGGCCTGTTTGATGATGACGATGAGGTAGGATAGATGCTTCCATTTGAGGACTTAAATGTAGAAATGCAAACAATTTAATTTTTTTTTTTCGGTGTTACTCAGGGGGATCTTTTCGCTGATGCACCAAAACCTTTTGTACCGGAAGAAAAGAAACCTGTGAATGAAAATGTAAAAGTCGCCACCAAAACTGCAGGTAAAACAGTCTTTGAAGTTTGATGTTTCCATTTAAAAAAAAAAAATTTTTTTAGGTTTACACCATTCCAAATATTAAGACTAACCTGTTTTTTTTTTCTTCAAAGAAACTGGAAAACCTGGAAAAAAGATTCCAACTGGTGGTGTTTCAATATTTCCAGGTAAAAGTTTTCAAATGTATCATTGAAAGATAAGAATTTTAATTTTTGTAAAAAAAAAAAAAATCTGGTTTGTCCTGACACCTGCTGGTCTTACAGCCAACAGCCTCTTCGGTCCAGGGAGTGATTCTGATTCTGTTAGAAGCAAAGAGAACGGAACTCCAAGTTCCAAAGTCAGTGCTCCACCAAAAGGTGCTCCCCCACAGACTCCTGTGGGTGGAGGAGGACTGTTTGATGAGG
>JAFBJS010000745.1:0-26780 GCA_016785265.1 Paraplagusia blochii
GTACAGTAGTCATTTGGGTTTGATGTGTTGGAGGTATTGGGTACCGGTATGATGTTGGTGGATCTGAAGCAGGTCAGTACCACAGCACGGGCTAAGGACACGATGAATATGTCTATCAGCACACCTGCTAGTACCCCAGAACATGCTTTGTACTGGCGTTAGATGATGCACAAACCTACAGTGCAGCCGGAGTCAAACCAAAGAGTCTTACTCGAAGGTGACGTCGCAGGCCCTCAACATCCCTGTTCATCCAAGGTTTCTGTTTGAAGTACATGGTGATCTGCTAAGTGGTAACATTGTTTATAGTGGTGGAGATGTGTTCCACTACTTACTACGGTACTTTGTTTTCTTGAAGATGACAATTCTTAGGATCAATACAACAACACTTCTTCCATTTTCTTTACCTTGGGGTGAATTGATTGAGTTTAATTCATTAAGTGCTGCCTCAGGTGACCCCCTCCCGATCTGTCCATTTCTCTAAAATGTTACAATTGATCACGGTAAAAGCAGCACTCAAATCAAGCAGTAGAACTATCTAACCCAGAGGCAACTTTCAGGGTAAGGATCAAATTTACCTCTAATCCACTTTAATTTTAAATTATATTAAAATCCTCCTGCTACAAAAGTTGAAGTTGTTATAAACAATAAAAGCTCTGATGGCATTGTTTTGATCTTAATTACAAAAGTATCAAACATTCTAATTATATATTTTTTTGTTTTACTTATTCAAGCTCTTTGATCCACTGTAGTCAATAAGTAACAATTTTAATTAGCCTGTTCATGAGAAACTTATTTTTGATTGTAATTGGTCTTGGAATTGTTTGTCTTACACTCTACATTTTATAATGAAAATGTCTTGCACCCATTTGGTTATTTATTTATTTTTCTGAGTGTTAAAAGTAACCATTCATTTAAGAAACTGCATGGTAGGCCGTTAGTTGTAGTTGGATTCATTAAAAGCCATTTGTTTTACTGAACCTTAAGGTTTACAGTACAATCAAAGAAATGACTCATTGGATGGAAAAACTGCCCAAATTTCAATTGAGTTCAACCAATCGATATGTGTTCTGACAATTGACTGATTCACATTGTCACAAAAAATAATTTTGAACCAACTCAATTTCAAAGTATTTAAGTTAAACCAACTTATGAATGTAACGGATGTAACTAAAGTCATGTGTTCTCTTCACCTTGATTAAATTTGGACATGTTCAGAGGAGGGACAGTGGTTACATTGGGAGAAGAATGATCCTAGAGATGGAGCTAAGATACGAAGAGGAAGGCCTAAGAGGAGATCTATGGATGTGGTAAGGGAGGACATGGAGGTGGTTGGAGTGAAGGATACAGAGGACAGGGGGAGATGGAAATTGTTGACTCGCTGTGACAACCCTTGTGAAAAAAGATGAGCCAAAAGGAGAAGTATTTGTTTAACTGGACCTTATGCTATAACTGAACTGACACTCTGCTTCAATGGAGGTCAAGTCATTTACGGAATGAATCAAGGTTTTTATTTGCAACGTGTGCGTAGACCACAGTCCATGCATATTGTAAATCTTGTGTGGGCTCAGACACTTTTTTTTTTTTCAGTCACAGTTCAAGTACTGACCACGAGTACAGGACAAAATTTGAGGAAAGTGATAATTAGTGCACTGGGTGGTGAAATATAGCAGCATAGATTGTCTCTTCACAGGTATTCTGGTTCAGAGGGTGGAAGGTGTGGTGGTGTGGTGGGGGGAGAGGAGAACAAAGAGATGGAGGTAGAGTGTTTCACTAATATTGAGTATTGACATCCTGGTAACTGTGTATTTAACTTCACATTTTGTGTATTCAACTCTACAGAAATTCAAGTTTCAATTTCAATCGAACAGTGTATCATTTATTTGAACGACATGAGTCATATTGCACTTGTATTTCAGTCTTGCTTTTTGGGGGTGTTTGTTAAATTCCACAGTATTTTGATTTTGCCATTGTTCTGACTGTGATTTTAATGACTCTTTGCAGAGCCTTTCTCTCTGCTTGAGTGCTGTTGCCGAATCAATGAAAAATACAGGGCGTTACCAAACATGACACATTTTAACCACTCAATCTTTGTCTTATTTTTTTCTATTTGTCTACCTGATAACCCATCGATCCACTAACAGTCATTAACTTTACGGAGAACAGCCAGATATTGACTGCTATCTGTGAGTGAAAACCCAAACTGTTAATAAGATATCAGACATTCAGAGGATGATGCGACCTTCATCACCAACACCAGTCTTCTTGGTCTCTCCACCAGCTTTAACTATTATTAAAACTTGGAACAAGCATTGATCTGCGTGGACTTTTAGTTCTTCAAAGCCTTGTGGATAAAAATTTTCCTTTGGGTTAGTTCCTATTGTCAGAGGTTGCCACAGCGTCTAAATCATTTTATTTTCTTGCCCTTCCTGACGATGCAACTCTCACCATTTATATTGGCACTAAACCACAAATAATTCTTCCAGCTTCACTAAAATTTGGTTAATATTGTGTGGTTATTTCGAATGTCATTGCACAAGACATGCACTGAGACACCCCTCAAGCCCTGTCTGAAAACTTTTTGACCTCTAGTAGTGAGAATTACCATAAGAGGCTTATGTAAGCTGACTAATAGTGACGAGGTAAAAGGCCTTGGAGAAAGACCTAATCCCTCCAGGGAGGAGGTTTTTAAACGATGTCAAATTCTAGTTTTGATCAATTTGTATTTTCAAGCCTTATGAAAAACCAACAAATGAATTTACTTTTTCAAATTTACAGAGGACAGCAGCTTGGTGAAGAGGACAGTGGATCCCAGACCAACTGTCAACCGCTGCTCCCTGCCAGCTTATGCCATATCATCAACTCTGCAGTGTTTGTCTCTGCCAGAGTTGTCCATCAAGAGTGTCTCTGGTTGTCAGAGAGTGGCAGTAATGACACTGCATGATAGGGTGAAGTCAGATATATATAGTACACATCCCTAAACGGTGATGTGTAGAATCACTGGTCTCTGTCAAACTGTCTGCCTTTCATTCAATGGTTGATGCCAGTGGGAGACAACTGACCTCAACACTGTAGGATGGTTGCTGTTGTTAACTTTTGCTGAGAATCAAAACTCAACGTTTAAAAATCAGATCTCTTTGACAAATGCATGCCTCCATCTGTAGATGGCAGCAAAGGAAAAACAGTATTTCTTGTAAGGAAGGTGCAATAAAACCTTTATGTCCATTGCTGTCTATACAGCAATCTCTAGGTTTACCCCTAGTTGCTACCTGATCTCACTGCAGCTCAGAATGTCAAACAAACATCATCCATGGAGACTCCTGTCTGACCTCATCTGTCAATCTGTCCATCACTAAATGAAACAAGAAGGGGCTCAAGGACGATCCTTGATGAAGTCCCACCTCTACCTTAAAGTCCTCTGTCCTTCCAACAACACACCTCACCACTGTTGTAATGTTCTCATACCTGACTTGCACCAATCTATCATACTTCTCTGCCACTCCTGGCTTCCTCATACAAAATTACAATTTCCCTCTCGACACCCTGTCAATGGCCTTATCTAAATCTACAAAAATAACTCCTTCTGACCATCTCTGTACTTCAGACTACAACAGATCTTTATTATCTGCTGCACTCTCTTTCTCTGCATAAAACCATACTGTTATTCCGATTTCTACTTCCCTCCTCAACCTGGCATCAACTAATCGTTCCAAATTTTTCACAAACTTTCAGAAATTTTCTTTTTGAAAATACTCTAGCACAATAGTTTGGACATTAGTATGGATGTAATTTACAGCAAGGTTGCTGTACCAAACCATTTCTGATACTAAAAAAAAAAAAAAAAAAAATCATGTTGTACTTATTTCCTGTTCCCTTTCACTGAAACATCAGCAGTGTTTTGATAACCCACTGTTGTACGTACAGAGCAATTTGGAGCGAGAATGACCTTTTCTGCTCTTTCCTTACGACCATTTGATCTGCCGTTCCCTGCTACCACATCTCATTTGATCGAGAAGCCTTTGTGTTCTCAGTTCAACGGGGAAGAAAAGAGTGCAGTGTTTGTCAGTGTGGTGTCTTTATTGTGCTGCAGAATAGAACCACCAAACTGACAAGACGAGGCAAAAGCGTGGGGTCCATTTTGGTATTTTTGTTTACTAAAAACAAGACTTCAGACCAGTTTGTATTTGAGCCAAAGTCTATGGGAAAAGGCGAAACATATGACTTCAAGGGTTCTGTCATGGGCTCAATTAAAAATAAAAAAATGTTCTTTATTCCATATGTGGAAGTGTGGTTCCATTATGTTGCATTTAGAAACATGCCAACTATTGTGCACACAGTCTCGATATAACAGCCCTCTGCTGCGCGATGTGACCCAGAAATGTCAAGTAACTGGTATGTTGTCCAAAGATGGGAAGAAAATTATGCAAGTAACAGCCCTGCTGGCAGAAGTGATCAGCTGCAAATGATTCTATTCAGATTCATAAAGCAGCCACTCATTTGAGGCAGTGACACCAATTTTCCTCCAGGACCAAGATCCATGTTTTCTTTTTTTTTCCTGTATAAACCTCCCGTATTTACAATCCTGAACATCACACACCTGAATCTTCTGGGTGACATTAATGAGCGAGGTGCTCTCTAGAGCCTCACCGTCTCCTGCTACACCCAACATTCGCTCTTAAAATAGTTGGCCAGGTTTAAGTGCTTTTCCTACTCATCTCCTAGCAACCACACCTTGGATACATCTGCCTTGTTCCTGTAAAGAGGTCCACAGCTAGACTCTGCACACTACCCCAAAGAGAAGCTATGGATTAAAATGACTCCAGCTTGAAACAATCCCTGCACTTAACCCCCCACCACACACACGCACAACCGGACCAGACTTTGGACATGGCTAATCTAGACAGATGGAACGTCAGGACCTTGGAGTGAACTCCAACAACTCTTCTTTCTCAAATCTTTTGGAAAGTCGACAATCCACCAGATTTGATTTTTGTTTTCAACTTAGATTGGCTTCTTTCTCTTGGACCTCAACTGTTTCGCAATTGCAGCCTAAACAAAGTTGATTGCAGATGGTTGTGTAACACTGAACAATTACATGGTTGATACAGCTTTCACATTCTTTGAACTGTGGGTCTGAATCATACATATCATACACATAGAAACGGGGCCACGGTCTACAGTTGGAGTTTGTTTTGATCATTTTATTCCCCCCCAAGATTCATACAGTCATCACTGTATGAAACTTCTGTATGTGTCTTTGTCTTTATTTTTCTTAAAACTAAAGGACCAGTAAACCCTGCTGTGTTGGTTACAGATTTTTTTTTTTTTGCTTCCAAAAAGAAAAATCAACTTTCAGGGCTGGTTTTTACTCTGTTCTAATGCAAAATGTGATTTTGTTGAGATGGAACACAGTACTTTAATTTAGAATACAGTATTATTCTAAACAAGTTGAACAAGTTACTAAACAAATGTCCCTATATTGACAAAACTTGTTCATATATACCATGTATATATACCGGGACAAATGGCACAATGCAATTGCAGTGGATATTCAGTAGAGGTAAGTAGATATTTGCAAGAGGTAAACCGATGAGGTAGATTAACAATGCCTTACATTGTAATACCATGCAGTAGTGCAAACGCCTGCAGTCACTGTAAGATACAATGTCGTAGAGTGTAAAATCCACTGCAATAGTGCAATGAATGCTTTAGACAAGGTGTAATAGTGTAAATACAGTATACAGTTTGATAGTCCAATGTGTACTTGAAACAGTAATATTGTGCGTGAACGCGAAACATCCGTGACTGGTGGTCCCCAGCTGATGACCCGTTCCTGACCTTGGGTGTAGTGCATAGGGAAACACTTCTCTAGAGGGCACTGTTGGAGGTGCGGCAGGCAGAAATGCCAGGCAGGCATACCATCAGCCTGTATCTTCAAATTGCAATCTGGAGGCATCCAGTGACTACTGTGAAAGGGCAGTTGGCATCCAGGGAAGACTGGAGGACAGCCAGGAAAGACTGGATGACCGCAGGAAAGTCTGCATCGGGGGTGGAAGGTTAGTTACCTTACCCACCAGTCTGAAAGGACATCCTGAACTAACTACGAAGAGGAATAAAGAAAAACAACCCGAAGGCCCTCCGAGAGGCGGGGTGGAAGAAGGGCCAAACCAGACAGACCCCTTGGTAACGACCGGAACGGATATAGGCAACGATTCTAGGATCATGAGAAGATGCAGGTGTGGATGGCAGAAAGTGACTACCTTCAGGGGGCTAAGGATTCATCAGGGACGGAAGAAGTGCGAGAAGGCCCAAAAGCAACATTGCACTGCGGCTGCAGCTGCAGGTCAGACAAAAGGAACCCAGAGCCAGGTCGCAAACCACAGAGCTGAGGGAGCCAACGTTGCAGAGGGAAGGCAGGTGGCACAGGCTGAAGGGAACTTGGTGGATCCTGATCCCTCTGAAGGTGGCACGGACGAGAACACACCTAGAACACCAATGGACACCAGAGCACCATCACATCCAGACACCCAAGAACCAGGACCGAGAAGAGTACAGAAAGGACAAGGGCGGAGGCATCCAGTCAAGTGGCCAAAAGCGAATGAGACCGCAGTCTGGCAGCAGCTAGACAACGACCTTAGTACCATTCTGGAAAACTCATTGCGCGGACAGGTAGAATCCAAGCTGAATAGCATTGGGGACATACTCTATGAGGAATGTCGAGGGAGGTTTGGGATTCTGGAAGCAAGGAAAAGCGCGAGCCCGAAGCAGAAGGGTAGGAGGGAAAAGGAAATCTAGGGAAACACTTCTCTAGAGGGCACTGTTGGAGGTGCGGCAGGCAGAAATGCCAGGCAGGCATACCATCAGCCTGTATCTTCAAATTGCGAAGTACATAGTATAATATTGCGATGAATACTCGAAGCAATGTGAGTTTAAAATGCAGTGGGTAGTGCATTGTTTGAGTCTCTGATAGTTCAAATTGATACAATGCAGTGTGTGTAGGAAAGCAGGGACTGTATATGAGAGGACCAGTTGTGTTTTTTTTTTTTTTTGCTTGGGACTGTGTAGGGGCTGAGGAATGACACATAGACAATGTGTGACAGGGGGAATGCCAAGTGCAGAACAGTCAGGCGCAAGGTAGGGATTGTGTATGACAGAGTGAGGGCAAGAGGCAGGGCAGGCAGTGTGTTCAGTCCTAGTCCAGGGTCTGAGACTATGCAGTCTCCTACCAGACAGCAGCAAGCCTAAGAGGCTGTAAGCAGGCTGGGACGGGTCACTTGCAATCCTGATGGACCTGTGAGTGAGATGAGTGTTGTAAATGTCAAGAAGGGAGGAGAGGGAGGCACCAAGAATCTTTTCAGTTGCACCATAGCAAGCAACAAACCAGACAGCGATACAGTTGGTTAGGATTCTCTTAATGGTACCGCTGTAGAAGGGCCTCATAATGGGTACCAGCGCTCTTGCTCGTCTAAGTTTGTGGAGGAAGTATAGTCTCTGTTTGGCTTTCTTTGCTAGTGATGCAGTGTTTGCTGTTCAGGAGACAGAAATGTGCACTCACAGATATTTGGTGTTGGTCACCCTCTCCACTAGGACACCGTCAATGTGTAGTGGAGTGTGGTGGGTGTGCTTCATTTTGAAGTTCACAATCTGTTTTCTCCACGTTCAGGCGGAGATTATTGTTCCTACACAACGTGACCAGCTATCCTCACACCTGTCATCTCATCGCTGTTGTCGATGGGACCCACCACAGTCGTGTCGTCAGCAAACTTTATGAAGCACACATCTCTGGGGGAGGGGGACATGTTCAGTGTGATGGTGTTTGAGATGTTTCCACCAACCCAAACTGCTTGTGGTCTTCCTGTGAGGAAGTCCAGTTGTCAGTTGCGTAGGGGTGTGGTGATCAACACACCTCAGGTTCACATTCACATCATCCCCTGCTCAAAAGGCGGTGGTCCGTGAGGAGTCCGTAGACCTCCCCTGTCAGCCATGGCTTCAGATTTGCCCGGACGGAGATTGTTTTGGTGACTGTAACATTGTCGACAATTGTTAATGAAGGTGGTTACAGTCCCTGAGTACTCCTGGAGGTCAGTGATGTTATTGGTGGCTGTCTGCTTGAACATGATCTAGTCTCTGGTGGGAAAAAAAACAGTCCTGGAGTGGCTCTGAAAAACCCTTTGGCCACACCCAGTGGCGTGGTATTGGTACCACTGGTGTGGTTTTGACAAGAGGCCTGTATGCTGGTGTTAGCATGACAGTGGTGTGGTCTGAAGTGACAAGGTGGGGCAGAGGATAGGCTTTTTAGCCACCTTTCTGTGTGAGTGTACACATTTTCGAGAATGTTGTCCCCTTGTGTGGCGAGATTACCGTGTCCATGAAGTTTTGGACAATTAAGAATCAAACTTTACTAGTCCTGAAAAGCATTTACAGACAATAACGGCGTCAAAACACCACCTATTGCTGATATAAACACAGAGCCCCCCCACTGTGACTCTTACCTCCCTCAGTTAGCCCCAGTCTAAGCTGCTCGATAGCATGTTAGCTCGTCAAGCTGAATGACATAATCCGTGACATTGTTGAGACACGTTTCCACAAAAACAAGAACACAACACTCACCCACTGTTCTTGACGTGTTACGGAGTAGATAAATATTGTCCATCTTGTTAGTGAAATTTTAGGAAGCCTTTGGCAGTGAGGGCTAGCCGCTAGCCTTGCCTGGATACCTCCGCCTTTACCCCTCTTACCAGCCCTCTTCCGCTGACGCATGCTTCGCCTGTGGCATGTCCACACAGGGTTGGGTGCAGTAGTGGGGGTCGGTGATCAATTTATTGTTTGTTTCAGTGTTCTTAATATGACTATGCTATATAGCTGCAGTCGTTCTGACAAAATATACGTTATGAACTGGTACCATTTTCAGAACCAACCATGAAGGTGTATCAATGCTTTGGTCCTTGCAGCTTCACCATAACATCAGAGCCTCTGCTCTTTTCCCTGCTTTTATTCATCTTTACCAGATGGAGGCAACAACACAAATCTTGTTTATTCCAATTTGAAGTTTGGGAAAATGGTTCCCTGTTAGTGGTGTTTGGGAGCAGAGCCGTCATTTGTCTTGCACGATGCCTCTTGTCACTTGATTGTTTGGAGTGTGTGTGTGTGCGCTGCACTTATCCTTGACATTTTCTCTTTTCCCCGCTCCCGTGTCTTTCCTTAAGTCTCTCTCTCTCTCTGAGTCACTGACTTTCCCTTTCTGTTTCTCTCATTTGTCCGTCTAAAAGTGTGACGGCACTCTGGGGATCATTTCACAGCAATTTAGCATCACGCCATGTGAGGGGATATTCAGAATCAGGGTGTTAATATAGATTTTCCGTTTGCCATTATTTTCGCTACAAATTCTATTACATTCACACAGAGACCTTACAGAAGAAATGATAGACTGGCATGTTTTGGTCAAGGATAGCTGAGGCAAGATAGCATCAAATTGTATTTATTATGATATTTCTGTTCTGCTTTAGCTGCTAATTAAGAAATTAAATAAAAAAAAAAAAGTAAGAAGTGCTTTAACTCCAGGGGGTTCACAGCCTGGGCAAGTTGGAATAATGGTTAGTGCGGTTAACTTCCTGTGGGCTCATCACCTGAAGGAACAATATGGTGCAATGTGATTTAGGTGGCAGTTGTGGAGACTGATTCCCCTCTGATCCAGTAATGGATAAGCAAATGGATGGATGGACGGATGGGAGAAGTGCTTTATGTATCAACCGTCAATAACATCTGGACATGATCAGAGTTAGGCTGGGGAGGTGAGTCGTGATATCTGTAAATATCTGTATCTTCCTACAGATAGATAGATAGATAGATAGATAGATAGATCACTTTATTCATCCCCGGAGGGAAATTGGGTTGTTACAGCAGTCCGAACATTAGGGATAATAAAATAAAAGTAAAATAAAATAACAGAAAATAAGTACCAAGCATTCAAACAATATACGTTGGCTATAGGATGTACAGTCATAGTGGACAGGATATTCCATTTTGAGTGCAAGCTGGTGGTTAAAAAAACACATGGACACAAAGTAACTGAGTTATTTTATACAGTTAAGAGTTTGTGCATGACACACAATGATACAGTGACTAAGCAGGGATGAGCAATCTTATGACGCAAAGGACATTTTTTGGTGGAGTTTCAATGTTTCCCCTGAGGCGGTGAATGATTATTTTGAGTTTAATAGCAGAAGGAAAACTCTACCCACTGGTTGGTGTATGAGTGTCTGACACTTGGCGTAATGCTGAAAAATCACAGCTCTGATGGTTGACGTGGTCAGAAAGACGAGGATAACGTGACTTATTGCAGAGAATTTCCCTTGGCGGAAATTTGCTCTGTGGTGTTCACTTCATCGTAGGATAATTAGAAGAATTATGTTTTGCTCATATTTTGGACTTATGACAAGGACAGAAGGTGGTTATTTGATTAGGTCTTTTTCACAACTTTAATAGAATGGAATAGCGCTTTATTTTACTTTAACAGTTGGAGTTACAATGGAATCAAGGGAACGCCCAGGGAGATTCTATGAAACAAATTTGAAAATAAAAAGACAAACAGAAAAAGGTTTATTTACATTTATACAACACAGTCCTTGCTCTACCTTGTGTTCCTTTCGTACTGTAATAAAAAAAAAAAAGGGGGCTATGTTTAGAACGTTTCTAAAAATAGGTTTTGCAATAGATTTAACACTGTCAGATTAACAGCTGTAAGAGGCCGTGCAACAGAAATATCAGTGTATCAGAGGCAGGCACTTTATTACAAGATCAGTGGATAAGAATCAGATTATCAGAGATTATTCCTTTTAGAGATTATCACCGTTGTCGCTATATAGAGAGTGTGCATTACTAAGAGACAAAAAGGCAGTGTGTAAATTGTTAAAGTGGCAAGTGACTGTAACTGGAAGCAGTGGTTCTCAACCTTGTTGGAGCTACCAAACCCCACCAGTTTCATATGCGCATTCACTGAACTGTTTGAGTCGGTGTGTCTTGACCTCTGTGGTGTCCTGACCTCTGCGGCAGAGGCTCCACCGAACCCCTGACGGCAAATCTAGGGGAACCCAGGTTAAGAACCACTGCTATAAAGTCATAGTTGTTGGTTTAAAGAGTCAGTCTGGTGGTGTGGGACTTGACTGACTTGTAGCGCCTTTTAGAGGAAAAGAGGCTAAAAAAGCAACGGGAAGTTTTTTTTTTTTAGATCATCTGACCTGGAAATAAAGTCAAAGTCAAGTCAATGACTGATTTAAGATGTGGGCATATTGACAGAACAGGGATTTATTTGTTGCTTTTGCGGTGATATATTTCATTCAGACACTGCTATTCAAAATAACTTGCAGTAGTCATGGTAGGTCATAGTTAATAACTTTAACGTTAGCACGTTGGGTCTTGGTGTAAGAAGAAGGTGGATGGAAGGTGTTAGGTTTGATAAGATGCGTGTTTATCGAACAAAGCTTTGCAAGTGATTCCTGAAGTCACCCAAGAAGGAACTTGCTCTTATGACTTGAAGGTTGCTACACTGGGTTGGGAACTGGACTGGAGACATCCAAAAAAAAAAAAAGGCAAGATGATGATGAGCATGACACTCTAACTAGTGTGCAAGTCTTTATTTTGATGTGCCAGCATCTCATTGAATTACTGCTGTTGCAACAAGTCTTTTCTCTACTCTTGGTTTCAGGAATTCTGTCCACTGGAACTCATGTTCTTATGGAAAGGTTTTTCCAACACACAACCTTTTTTTTTTTAAAATGTAATTCTCGCAATTCGCTGAAGAAAAAGATGTGTTTTGACTCCTCCTGCCACACATCGACTGCAACTCATGTCAGTTACTCATTATATATGTCGTGAGTTGATAAGTTCCTGATAAGGTTATACTGCTATGTTTAATACATTCAATTTCAATTGTCACTTGGTGCCATTTCAGTGCAATATGCTGTTACAGCTTGTAGCACGTGACTCCTTATGGACACAATTACACCCACACTAGCAAACTCTTTGCACAACCTCTCTTAAATCTGCGTCTTTTGACACTTTCTCCACGTTCACACTGTCTCTTGTGTGTTCCTCGGGTGTCTCTGCTTCGTTCCACCTCTCCCCTCTCTGGTCCCGGCTCCTACTAGTATAAGGAGAGGCGTCATTAGCTGAATTGTGCTCACCAGCGTCACATGCTGCAAATGCGGCACCACTCCTGTGCTCGCTCTGCTGTAGCTGAGCACAAACCTCCGCTCGCTCTCAGCTATTACCTATGTATATAGGGAATGTAGACCTAGAACCTTGGACCACCAGAGCCTTGGTTATAAAACAAACCTTTCTGATTCTCAGCCCAAGACCTAAAAAGTCCCGTTGGTTTACAAGTTAAAACAGCATTGGGAAGCGACAGCTATACCTTTGAACAATAGCTCTGGATTTCTTTGTGTGCCACCTTGAAGCACTTGTTATACTTGTATAAATGATTTACCAAAGTTGGATTAGGAGGAGTATGGAGGAACAGAAAAACTAGGAAGCACTTTATGCTCTGTTGTTGAAATGGAAAAGGATTAAAAATAAACAGACAAACTGGAATATTCTGCTGATGAAATATGGATTTGCTGGGAGGAGCAGCTTAGCAGGTTATGGCAAGCAAGTTGGCAAGGAGCCAAGTTAAAAGGCCTGCTAAATGAGTCCCGGCACCACGGTGCCAACTGTGGTCTCCTGCAGTGCTGTGATTTCATTGTGGTGCCCTAATAAGGCAGGATTTACTCAAACTGCACTTTTTTTTTTTTATCCCGAGAAATATTATTCAAATGAGCACCAATGACTGGCTCCAGATTAGTTTCGAGGGCCCTGTGAGAAATAGGCTCCAATATTATTATTTTTAGCTGCTAAGGTTTTAATTTCTCATTCCAGTGAGTGGAGGCCGAGCAGTAAGAGTGGGAAAAAATGTTAACGAGGTGGGAAGACATTTTAGCAGGATGGACTTAATCACCTTTGCTACGGTTTAAGGTGATGAATTTGAAGCTACATAGCGCAAGAAGATCTGCACCATCCCTTATGGCTCTGATCAACATTGACATGTGGTCTCTCAAAAAGCAGTTGCCTGTGATTCATATTTACATTTATGCTTTTTGGAAGCATAAATCCTACAGGGTAGGAATGGCTTGATCTGATTCTTGTAATCAATCAATAAATAGGTACAATTTCAGGATCAAAAACCATTTATGGTCGTGTGATCCGATACCTTAATACTCGCACATATACTATGGTAAAGTTTGCTGCTCTAGGCTTCATATGAAAATATATTTGCTAAAACCAAATGTAATTAAATTATTAAAGTGAGGGCGGAAGATAAAGATATGCGTTTATCGGTGGACAGAGGTCAAGGGACGACAACGAAGCTGCTGACTGCTCAAATGTTTTGCATCCTCCAGCTGCCACACCTTATGTCCATGCAGAGCCGCACCACAGTGTTGGTTTTATGTCGCCTCATGAGGGAATTCATCTCCCAGAATGTCCCTATCTCTCTTCATCCACACTTAATGCCAGAAGTTAATCTATTCTGCATAAAGGCCAACCACAAGGACACAGCAGGTACAAGTCTCTAACTTGCTCCTCATTAAGCGCTGAGCTGTGGTTAATTGAGAGTTCGTGGAAAGGGAGCAGGGAGGCAACAAATCTCAACTTAAGAACTGAACAACTGGGTTTTGATCGAACCCTAAGGGTTCGTTGGGTCGGTCTCAGGGATTTGGTGGAGCCTCTGTTGTGGAGGTCAAGACACACCGACTCACCCAACTAAAGTAGGGTTCGGTGAATGCGAACAAGAAATTGGTGGGGTTTGGTAGCTCCAACAAGGTTAAGAACCACTCGTCTAGACCAACCTCCAGGCTGGGGACCTAGCCACAGTGAAATGTTATGCTATGCTATACATTACAAGCTCCTTAGCACAAGGAACTTTGTCCCTCACCTCATTACTGGTCCTAACTCACTGCTTACCTTCTGTTCAACTATTAAGTTAAATCTGCTTATCTGTTACCATCTGACAGGGGCCACTTGCACCACCCAAATCATACTGCTTCATACTCTGAGCCTTCCAGAGGGTGGTGAGCCCACTAAATGTTATGAGCGATGGTGTTCTGATCAGAGAACCTCAGTGTCAACCTGGCAGCTGTTGGAATCAAACCTGGAGCCTTGCAGACCCACCACCACTGCCGCCAATTTTTTATTGTTAATTTATTCATCTCCATCGTATTGGTCATCACCAGGTCTCTGACACAGCAAGTTGCTCTGGTCGAAACGTTGCTTACAGAGCAACCTGGCAGCTGGTAGTTTCAAACATGAGGTCTGCAGAACCAAGTCATCTTCCTTAAACACTTGGCCACCACTGCTGTTTTTTGAGAGCAGAATGTCCTGGGTTCGATCTCAGTAGAATCTACAAGCTTGATAATGTTTGTCTTTCTCTGTTTCTGATGGTACGCTAAATTCTTCCTACAGAGAAGGAAAAAGACCCAATAAGATTGAAACAAAATCGGTTTCTTCTACAAGCATAAGTTGAGCAGAGATATTTTTATCTAACCACAGTGAGATAAGAGGTGTGAACCTCCAGGGTATTGGGGGAAATGTTCTCCATTATTGTCTGGTAAGGAAATGAAGGCAACACATTTCCATCAAGGGCAAAATGAGGAGAAAGACTTCTCCAAGACCTTCTGCTCTGTGAAGAAATCAACAATTGAGATGAAAAAAAAAAAAAAACCCGCCCTGAATAAATGGAGAAGGACCTTGGTAAAAATGTGAGGCTTTTGTTTTGTATCTCCCCGTTGACGCAGGTGGAAGCATGACCCTCAGACCAGGAATGAAGCTTGTGTGAGAAGAGCTTTGATTCCTTGGGATAATAAATATGCACAACAGCAGGAGGCCACTGGGTTAAATCTTAATATTTGATGTTAAAAGGATTGTTAGGACAGAAGCAGGTGAAGACCAAAGAGAGTCTACGGGGAAACGGATGGATCTTCTAGAAGAGCCTGGAGTTTGTCGCATTTTTTTTTTTTTTTTTTTTAGGCCCA
This sequence comes from Paraplagusia blochii, assembly GCA_016785265.1. NCBI lineage: Eukaryota > Metazoa > Chordata > Actinopteri > Pleuronectiformes > Cynoglossidae > Paraplagusia > Paraplagusia blochii. The sequence goes on from JAFBJS010000745.1 coordinate 15,060, forward strand.
TCTGTCTATTACTTTCACTTGATCAACAAAAGAACTGACCAATAGATTAGGAAATATTTTCTCAGTGAACAAGAATAAAGTCAAAATGACACAGGGTCATGACACAAGACCTTGTATACCAGTCTGGTAGCAGATATCTATAGGCTGTGTGCACTTGATAAATCCTTGTTAGTTAATTCAGGTAGGACGATTTTATAGGTAGGAGAATATTTCAGTATACCATAAATTACATTTTAAGAGGTATCTATCTGCCACAACTTGATGACTGGTCAGTGAAAAACAACAAAAACAATAGGTTGGGGAACAGTGCTCTATACTATGTTTTGACAGCAGGGGGGGCCACATACTGGCTTCCATGTAATCTAATAAGACAGAACCGAGCAAGGTTGACGTTAAAATCCTGCTACTATAAAACGCAGACATGGAAGATGAAGAATTTGATGGATTGTGTAAAATGAGTGAGCCTAAAAAGTCAGTGTTTTGTACTTCGTTGTTGTCACTGAGAAATGCTGAGATTTTTTTTCTTTTTTTTTTTTTTTCCCGGGTTGAATAAAATTTGTCTTATCTCACTAGCTGTGTTGCTTAATGTGCCTTGTGTAGACAGTTCATTGACTCTGCACCTTATGGTCTGGAAAATACACTTTTTTTTTTTAAGAAATAAGAGAGCTTCAGTCAACTTTCAGAATAAAATGTTGTTTGATTTTATAAAATTTTAAGTATGGACTTAATGGACTGATTTGTATGGGCTGTATTTTTTTACTCGATATTTTGTTTCTTCAAAAAAAAAAAAATGAAATTGAATTCTTCACAGGGCAGTTAATATTGCGCTTATTATCATTTTCTAATGAATCATCATTCCTACAAATGTTTGTACCCAGAGTTCACAGCCAATCGCAGCTTATTTATGGCCCCTGTCTGAAAAGCTGCAGTGGATGTTCTTTACAGGGATTATGGGGGGGCTGCAGGGCTGCTGACACTGCTCAGCTGTACTTCATACCTACTGCATCACCCACATGCCCATCATTCTGCAGTCAACTGCCTCTCGGGGCTGTGGCTGCTGCTGCTGCTGCTGCTGCTGCCATATTATATCACTTACTAAAAGCTGCAGTTCATCCCAGGATGTCAGCCGAGCATTTCAAATGTTGGAGTGTAAATCAGAGAGCGTGTCACCTCCCTTTAAGACCTTGGCCGTCGAGCCTTTCACTCATCCACATTCACTCTTCTCTTGAAAATGTCTTTTGTGCCTTTTCTGTGCACCGCTGCGTGGAGCAATTAAGCGAAGCTCAGTGGCCGTCGCTCCCGAAGCCCAGCGGTCAACGACGGCCCTGAATACATCTGAATGAACATGTGTTGACGCCGACGACTGCAATTCAGTTACTGCTTATACAGCGAGACAGCGGTGTCACCTATTTCAGTAATGACCCCAGCTCTTACAGACCACTGGGGAGAGGGGGCGCTGCAGGAGTGTCACAGGAACAGTACACAGTTTCTCTGCCTAATGAGCACTGGTGCTGCTTTTGGTGAGTGTTTCTGGCTGTGACTGATTCCAGAGTGATGTCAGGGCTCCGGGCTACTGGACCTACTGGACCAATGCCTGTGCAGCTGTTATGACCCTCCGTCTTTGACTTTTCTCCTCCACTTTTCCCCAAAATGTCCGACCAGAGCTTGTGAAAACTGGACAAGGAACTTGCATGATCTATATCTATATCCAGTGAAATTTTGGACAAAAATACTGAGCAAAGTGACTTAACTTTGGGCTGTAAAAATCAATTAATATGCGTTAAATAACCTGATATTGATGATTTGTGATTTGAGAAGAGAGTCAGCTAAGGTGAAGGGAAAGGTTTACAGGACAGTTGTGAGACCAGCCATGATGTATGGACTAGAGACACTAGGAATAAGTAGAAGACAGGAGACAGAGCTGGAGGTAGAGGAGTTAAAGATGCTGAGATTCTCTTTGGGGGTGGCAAGGATGGACAGGATCAGGAACGAGGTAATCAGGGGGACAACACAGACGGGAAGGTTTGGAGAAAAAGATAGAGAAGACAGATTAAGATGGTTTGGACATGTCCAGAGGAGGGACAGTGGTTATATTGGGAGAAGAATGCTAGACATGGAGCTACCAGGTAGGAGACGAAGAGGAAGGCCAAAGAGGAGATTTATGGATGCGGTGATGGAGGACATGGAGATGGTTGGAGTGGAGGATGTGGAGGACAGGGTGAGATGGAAGTTGTTGACTCGCTGTGGCAACCCCTGAAAAACGGGATAAGCCAAAAGAAGAAGAAATAACCTGATATTGAACGTATGTTTGATGGAGCTAAAAGAGAAGTTTGGGGATGATGGTTACAGATGTCTCCTTCTCTACAGAAGGATCATGGCTAGGGGTAAATGTGTGAAAGTCGAGGCCAGCAGAATATGTGTAAGACAGAAAAGTGTCAATGTTATAGATGCATGAATTCAAATGGTTGCAAGGGTGCGGAAAGAAAAATCATTTAAACTTAATTAAAAAGTACATGATAAATACAGTTATATCAATTAGGATTTCAATGCCATTGGTCCCTGTAGGTGAAATATGTTTAATAATACTGAATATATATTGAAAGAAATACATGTTGTTACTAATGGTAATTTTTATGGTTCAAGCAAATTTGATACAATGTGAATGTTTGAAATCAAACTGTACTTTAGCACTGTGGAAAGGAAAAAGATTAATAAGTTAACTTCTGTCTATCACTATGTCTGTATTGTATTGTTAAAAATAACTATAACCCACTCATTAATGTGACGATGATCACATGTCTTCTGCTCTCCATCACTGTACAACCTAATTCCTAATTAACAGGCAGAGTGGATACAGGATAAATATTTATCTGTAATAATCCCTGGAGATGATCCAGAGTTAGAAACCAATTGTCTCTGTGTCAATATTGTAGAAGACTGAACATATCAGGAAAGGACTTTGTGTTTGTTAGAATCCAATTAGTGGAGACTGTAATCCCTGAGGTAATCTGCTGTATATCTATGTGACTTAATCCACGTGCTGAAAGGTGTTTTGATATTGTCCTTTAATGTCTCTTTCATTATTTAAGGATAATCTGTTATAATACTATAATTAATAGTAACAAAACAAGGGGAAAAAGCATAATGGTTGCAGCACCACTGGATTTTTCTTTCCAAGAAAAAAAAAAAAAAAATCATAAACGGGCTTTAGATCTTTAGCACCGACCCTTCACTGCATGTAAACACTCTACAGTGGAGTGGACCTGGAGGAACCCTGTGAGAGAGATGGGGCTCAGGGCGGGAGCGACAGCTTCTGGGTGATGAAAACCTGAATGTTAATGGCTAATGTTTAATTGCCGGTTGCTTTAAGGGTCTGACATGAGCACCAGCATCTGCTGATGGTGCGTAATGTCTCAGAGTGCCAGCTAATTATATTAATTAAAATTAGGGGGAATTGAAACTGATTTAATGCTCGTTTGTGCATTTCCAGGACGTGAGGGGGGGGGATCAAAATGGACGCCGCGTGTTGTTGTTCTGGAAGGTTGCCGCACTGTAGCTGTGGAGATGAAGGCCGTGGAAAACGTGGAGGGAAATGCATAATATTTATGAAGCACAGCCGGGTTAATGTCATGCAACATTTATTGACGTAGTAATGTTTAATTTAGCATCGGCCGCTGTAATAAGCCATCAGGTGTTGTGCTGTGATTCAGAGCTGGATGGCGCCGTAAATGACAATCAGATGCCCTTGAGTGTGGCTCTGACGGTGTTTGCTGTATTTCCTTTGTCAGGACTGTAAGCATGAATCAAACTTAAATTATATTTGTTTTCCATCAGGTTGCCGTGCAGCTGGGTGGCTTTTATTGACAACGCCCGGACCTGTCTTTCACGGCCTGGCCGTAAAACATACAAAATTACAGACAAGAACAAGATTGGATTAGCTTCGATAATGGACGTCATAAAAGCAGAGGCAGAGCTGCTTTAATAAATCTACCATGTTACCCAAAGGCTGGGAATTATAGCAGAATCTCTCCAAACGACAACAGAATGTGCCGCTGGTTGGCTGCTGGCCATGCGGCACAAAGAAAGGAGCGGTCGGAGGAGGAGGAAATTTAAAGTTTACTGCCCATTACAGAGGCAGAAATGGCTTTAAGGACCAATGTCAGCTGAAGGTGGCCTGACCTTGGACACAAACTAGCCGTCTCTCTGGTGTTGTCAGGATTTGACCAGTAGTCCCTTCCCTCCTCTGTGATTAATGCCCTTAATTTGTAGCTCACTCGGCAACTTTTGTTTTCGGTCATCGCCGCTGACGTGTTCTAAATCATTTCCTTCAGACGTGTAGGTGACTGTGATTTACATAAGGATTGAAGAGCGTCCTATCAGGTCCTGGAAAGATCTGGAAGAAAATGGAGACATCAGTGAGATACAGCTTCATCTCATGCATATGGATGATGTCTGAGGAAACTTGTCCTCCTTTTTTTATGTGGTGCCGGTCACGCAGCAAGGTGCCCAGTTTGTGTTTGTGACGCTGACCTGAAGCTATTTTGAGAAAGACTTTGTTCAAATATTATCACCAAATACCTCTTTGTGGAAATGACTCCTTCACTGCAGACAAGACTTCACCAGGTTACTGCGATCTCACTGATTTTCTGAAGAGTCAGAAATCCAGAGAGGGTTCTTCTGGATGCAGCGAAGACGCCATCGTTATTTTTTCCGGAGACGCAGACACTTTCTTCTTTCTTTTTGTTTCCTCCTGTGGTTTTAAACATATGCTCTGGTGTCTCAGAGGCGTCCCTGTCCTGCAGGCAGCCGCAGCAGTGATGGTGTTTTCCTGTAATGAAAACGCTGAGATTTATCTTCATAATGGATCATTATATACATCTGCCACTGTGCCATGGCAGCAAGATAAAAATAATGTCGTGTGATTTACCTCGCTGGCATACTCCATTAGATTTTGGTCTGGCAAATTAGCAGAGAAGAGGAATCGGGATTGCAGAGCAGGCGAGCTGTGAGATTGAGAACATACGCACTGTAAAATTGCCCTATTAAGAAAGTTGCATCAGGGGGACATTATAAACAACCCCTGCCAGGGGATTTATTAGCACCGAGCAAAGGCGTAGATGGTAGGAACGGGGACAATGTCCTTTTTCACTCTTCCAAAAAGCCATTAGTGCAGTGTTCTGAGTAGCTATGAGGACTGATGGGAACCATGGAGGGGAAAGAAAAAGAATTAAAAAAAAAAAAAAGAATGAGGCGCTGACACAGTAACAGTAGCAGAGGGAATAAATAAGAGTAGATCACGTTCTGAACTTTTTGAAAATGAACTTTTAAAAAACACCTTTTTTTTTTTAACTCTCCATAAAAATGACACACTGTTAACTTGGTCTCCATTATCACTGAAACAGTGCTGTAGTTCCATCAGCCTACAAACTGGTTTATTTAGAATATTAATGCCAATTATTTTTTATTTTCAAATTGGGCCAATGTTTCAACTCAAGTTTAAATTAATACATTTTGCTTTGGACACATAAAACCTTGAACGCAAATTAATATATTTGATACCAAGCCAGTAAATAATTCTGGAAATTACTTTTTTTTTTTTTTTTTTTCAGTCCATGCCAGGATCAATCGTGCTTGTTAACTATAATACATGATAATACATGCTGGGCCGTAACTAGGCTGCAACACCTTCTAGGAGTTTCATTATTCATCCTGTTACATTCTTGAATTTTATTTCCACCTGCTTGAAATCGCCTTTGACTCTGCAGCACTTCTTCCTGGACCACACATGGTCCAGAAACACACAGGGATGTGTCGGGTTGTTGGTTTTTTTTTTTTTTGGTTTTTTTTTGGTTTTTTCCAGTGGTTTGTGGGAATGAAGGAAACTAAACTCCTTGTCACTGTGACATTGATTCTAACCAATGAATGCTGCACACAATAAAATGTAACCAATGCAAATGGAGGGCAGCTTTGAGCCCCCCAGGGAGCAGTGAGTGGGGACGGTGCCATGCACAGCGGACCTCATTGGAAACCTGGCAGTTGGTAGATTCAAACCTCAAAACCCTCTGGACCGCCTCCTCCTAGTCCACTTCCTTAACCATTAGCCCACCACCTAGTGGTGAAGACTGGTTGCAGTTTATTAAAAACCCAGATTCTGTCACTTTTTAATTTTCATTTTTATTGCAATCTACATGTTGACTTTTTAAATGCATCTTATTTACAGTATTTCATCTTCAAGGGAATGAAAACCAGTACATCAGCCTGCAGCTCCAAGGTCGACACGTCACTCATTTGATCACATTTAGCCACTGTTTACACAGCATTCCATAAACACCACATCAAGAGTTGTTTTATTCTAACAACGCCGTATTCCTGACTTTTTTTCACCTTTTTTTTCAAGAGTGAAACCTTTCTTTCTCCTGCAGCAGCTACGGGGTTAAACCATTACATCACAGCATAAAGACGAGTCCTTAACTGTAAAGAAAGGACAAACCACTCTGATGCAGCCAGAGTGAAACTCAGGAAAGCTTAGCGGTGACAAAGATGAGTGGAAATGACCTCGTGAGGAGACTTTATGTGCGAAAGAGTGAATCATTATTGTCAGCATTAAGTCATTGAACTTGTGCCTCTGCACCTGGGCAACATCCTGACTCTGCAGTGTCTTTGTCTGACCACAGGGGTAAAAGAAAGCTGCTTTGGTTTGTGTTTGTTTTTCTCTTCCTTTTTCTCACATCTAACTAGAGGTAAAAAAAAAACAAACATGGTTTTGTGAAATCACTTCCAACCCGTGAGGAGCAGCAATGATGGAGTGACAGTTTTTTTCATGACTGTTCACAGTCTGACGCTGGAGAAGACAAACCAGGATGTTGCATCATCTCCTCTGTCACCTGAGAATGTTTGGTGATCTTGCATCATGATGTCACCTCAACCAGAAACCAAAAAATAATTAGCGCTCTAGAGAAAAAAAAAAAAATTTTTTTTTTGTGCAAAAGTAAGGATTCATCTTTTGGCAGGAATCCAGGAGGTGCATTAAAAACACATTGAAATGTTGTTCACTTTTCTTCATCTCTTTTTTTTTTTTTTTTTTTTTTTTTTTTTTCTTGTGGCTTCAGGTTGAAACTTGATAAATATCTCAGATAGAGATGAGTCGTGTCAGTAGCTTCAAGCAGCATCTTTTCAACTAATTAGGTTTTGACACTGGTGTCGATGTTGAGGCTGATTTTTATTTATTTATTTTTTTCTTCTCTACTCTTAAAGAAGGAATTCATGTTTTTCGCGAATGTTAGTCCATTAAATTGGTTTTTCACCCTAAGTAAATGTTGTTTTTTTGTTTTTTTTTTCACTCTTAATCCATCCAATCAAAGAATGGCTTTTAATTATTGATTGTGAAGGTAATTGAGTATAAATTGAGTAAAATGACAGATATTATATATACACATAATGTATTTAATCAAATTCCTTGGTGGCTAGCTATTAATAATTAACAGAAGAAAAAAAAAACATATCAGTATTACTTAATATAGATGGTTGTTAAGTAAAAAGCCATATTCAAGTCAACGTTTTTACATTAATTGACATTGATACTCCTGACTTTTCTCCTCCTTGAGCCTTGGGATGTCACCTACTCCAGCTGACGCCTGCCTCCCCTCTCCAGGAACATCACCTGGTTCCTTGAAGTCAGCTGATCCTAAGCAGTATCCCTGCTTCCTGGGTGCAACCACACTCTCAGAGAGTGTCTTAAAATGAGATGCATTTTTCTAAACACACCTGCCACGGCTGACATCCAGTGTAGAATAAAATGAGCATATTTATCTTGTGAGCCAGGCTTTTCATGCGTGTGCTACACTCAATTCCAATGTGTCTCTTTTTCTCCGTGCAGTGACAAATGAGATGGAAAATTTTTCACATCACAAACACACTGGCTGGGAGCTCTCGTGGAGCCCAACGCTCCACAGTGGCGCCGGAGCTGAAAGTAGCAGCGGGAAGAAACGTTATATCAGAACGACAGTGGGTCTGCGTTGTCAAGGAACGCTGGCATTTCATGTAAAGCGCCATTATGATAATGAATGTTCATTTCCTTTTACTGTAGCGCCTCCTGTGCACCCTTCCCTTTAATGTACTTCTGTAGACTCAACACTCTCTGACGGCTTTATTCATTCCACCGCATACAGGGGTTATTTATGGAAGTTTCTTCAAAAACTCTGTTTCGCATTATGTCCACGACAACATGTATCGCAGACGACCCACGCTGTACTTGATGGGTAGTCGTCAAAATAAAACTAATCCAAGATTGGTAGTTAGGTAGATAGATAATTCCATGAAACTTCTGTTTGGAAAGTCAAGACTCAAGCAGTAATGCAGTAACAGTAAAAGATGAATAAAGACAGTACAAACTATATGTTATATTTCACTGTCCCCCCGAACACGTACATTTCCCCCCAACCTCACATTCTCATCAACTACGCAGTGTTGAAAATTAAAAATAACAGAAAAAAAATGGTTATGCATGAGATTAAGGAAAATTACGTGAAATATTCGTCCTCAATCTAGCATGAAATAAGGTTTTCATTCTCCTCGCCTCTGCAAGCTCCTCGTTCATAGTGATGAGGGGGTCGGGGGCCCAGGGAGGGGCACCACTGCACCCTAGAAACGCTGTAATGACCCAAAACCACTGCAATCACATGGCACTGATGCATGACACTACTGTATTATCATTGATAAAGGCCAGTGTCTAAACCGAGAGCGACCGCTCCCGTCACTGAAGGTATAAGGATTGAAAGAATTCACACTGTGCACTTTCTGACAAAAGCTCAGAACGCTGCGGCCGAGCTCAATGCAATTACACAGATTAACAGACTTTTCATTTAATGAGATTATTCAACTTGTTCGCAGGAGCAGATCCAGTGGCCGCTGAGAGCAGATCAGTAAAAGCTTCTACTCCGTCACTTCAGTTTTGTTCCGATGCCAAAACAAATTAAATCCCTGTTCTACGGACATGAATCCCAATTTCTGCCTCGTAACTAATGGAAAAAATACTACGGTTCTGTGCTTCTTCATGTGGTCTTTATCCATGCAGGGAGGAAAATCATAAGGTTGGCAATGCTCAACACGGAGATCAGAAAACAAGTTGGAGCAATCTCTCAAAGTTTCTTTCAGACTTTGAAGAACAGCAATCGATAGACTACACCCACACCCCATTTTGGATGTTATTTTTCCTAGAGAAAGAGAGGAAAGAGGCCAGGCTGTGAGAAAAACCACAGAACCGCTCGCTGAGCGCCATGTCCAGGTTTGGCTAGGTTTGATTCCTTCAAGTTAGAGCTGTTAAAATCCAGCTGGGGCTGAAAAATGAGTCCTGAGAGATGGTGTCAGCAGCTGCACCTGCACACACTGAGCCTGAATTATGCACTAACACCACAAGGACACCTGCTGCAGACCACACATCTGTAGAATCACCAGAACACACACACACACACACGAATGCTCCCTCTCTCAGTCTCCAACATTTACGCTCCAAACATCCATCTTACAAATGTTGGTGCACAGTGGGCAAAACAAACACATTCACTAAAATGAACTGCTGAGCCAATGTAACTAATCAGAATTAAAGATTAAAAGACCAGGTTCTCAGTCTACCACAAAACATCAACCTACGACTGGTATGTTGCTGCAACTCTTCCAGGGAAAATATCGACGTAAATCTTTTTTTTTTTTTTTTTTTTAAGAACTCTTCTGCATTTTGCTTATGCTTCTGCATTTAACCCATCTCCATAGTGAGCAGGGTGAGTAGTGTGGGGCCCCTCAGCGGTAACTTGGTGGTAGGGGGGATTCGAACCGCGGGCCTTGCAGACCCAGGTCTCCTTCCTTAACCACTAGGCCACCAACTGCCAAAATCCTTTCCTGTTCATGATTTTTGTACTGCTTGGTGTCAGTTTTTGGGAAAATTTATTTTTTCTCCCCTCATCCAAGAGGCTTCCTCGGTTCTGTCAGTGGGGAGGAACAGAAGTTCTATCCTGTGAGTGAGGGGGTGTTTCAGGTCCCTCCTGTTGGGTGGACCCGGGGATACCAGTGACGTGTGATAACAGTCGTGGGGTGGGTATTGATGGGTCTTTACCGTCACTGTCGGAGTGGTTTTCACCCATCTAAACCCACCCAACGACTGGTATCACAGACTCCAACCTCCTAAGACCAGGAGGCCCCTTTAATCTCAACTACAGTTGGTCATTCTAATTCCTGGGTAGGATGTAGCCAGTGCACAGCCACCCATCTCTACCCGGTTTGCTGAGGTGGCGACCTCCACGACTGCCACCCAAATAACACAACACCGTACCAACCCCTTCTGAACCTTCCTGCAGGTTGTGAGCCAATTGGAAGGAACCAACCAGAGACGTTGACTATTGGGTGATCTCCGGAAAAACGTTGGTCACAAGTGGCACTTTGACCCACAGTCAATGTCAACAGAGTTATGTTCCGATCCAATTATGATCAGAGTAAGATACAGTATCGGTATTTCTACGACTTCAACAATCTACAACTGTTACATCACCAAATATAATTGTCTACAACCAAACCATGGAGACAATTCAAGGTCTTTGTAGTGCTTAAGGCTGAATGGGGACAGTTAACTAAGTTTACTTATTCTGACCAGTGTTGGTATCGACTAATAAAAACTCTTCTGAACTGAGGAGAAACATCTCCAAAGTGAAAGCATCCTTAATTATTGATAGGTTTCCCTGTCAAACGCTCATCAAAAACTTGTCAGGCTTCAGGCAGTGGTTGGAGATTGAAGGGAAAAGGAGGGAGGAACGGGTGGAGTTTTATGCTTTCTTCCCACAAACGCAGTGAAAGTAATTACCTCAGAGTCAGTGCTGACAATGAGAGGTGTATATATTTGTGTATATATATATAATATTTATATGACTTCCACCTGGGGAGGATTTTATTTTTTTTTTTTCCATTCAAGGTTGGAGACGACAGTAGGAGCCGGTGAGGCTGAAATGGACAGAGGAGAGAAACAAACCATGTTTTACTTCTTGCATATTCCTTCACCTCTGACATTCTGGACGGCAGCACAGCTCGGCCCGGGCTCATCAATAGTTGATGTTGGACCTGTTCTGTTCTTCTCTACAGAGCTGTCAGTCTCAGAATGTGGATCTTCTTCCTCCGCCGGCAGCTGAGGGACAATCGACTTACAGCGTAACCTATGTTCTCGCTGTCATCCTGTTTGCTTGATACCGCTCTGGCAGATTGAAGATGACACGTCGTGTGGGAACACAGAAGTTTGTCTTGTATTGATTAAAATATGTTTTAGTTCTTTTTTTTTTTATCAATAATTTACAAACAAGGTCTACCCAAGTACAACTGAAACAGTAACTGTACTACTTCAATACTAATCTGGCTTTGAGTGGACAAAAAAGAAGAAAGCAGCAAAAAGCAAAAAAAAAAAAAAAAAGCTTTATTATCATTGCAACACATGTTAGACATCGAGGAGAAAAGGAGAGAGAAGAGAAGTAGCGAGGTGACTATTTCAGATCGTTGTGTAAGGGGGAGTGACTGCGGTAACAGTAACACCAGAGTATGGATACAATTTACATGTGTATAAGAGACAGCGTGTGATAACAGTCGTGGGGTGGGTATTGATGGGTCTTTACCGTCACTGTCGGAGTGGTTTTCACCCATCTAAACCCACCCAACGACTGGTATCACAGACTCCAACCTCCTAAGACC